>CM047582.1:6301681-6397599 GCA_026184515.1 Peronosclerospora sorghi
AGGTTTCAGCCACTTATCCGAAAGCTAAAAGATTTCCTTACTTAAAGGTATAACCTCTGTCCTAAAAGGTAAAACCACAACTAAAATACTACTACCCTATAGTCCCTAAATGTACCCCCACAAAAATATGTAAAATACTTAAAGTCGGGTGACTCACCAAAACTTGCGTTCTTGACACTTCTTGAGTCTGATAGGCTGAAAAGCCCCCCTTGTTTAAACCAATCCGAAATTAGACGAAATGCTTTGACAAAACTTGACCAGAAGTGTACCAAATTTTGGGCACGCTTCTCCACATTGATGTGGACCAAGGTGAGGTCCTGCGATCTATATTCAATGATTTAAAGGAAGTGCAGACACGGCTTGTGTCTGTGGAAGAAGACCAAGGTCGAATGTCGGTCGCGATCACAGCTTCCGGGTCGAGGAAGGACTCCCCGTTTTCTGCCCGGAACAGTGTGTTCCGGGACACCCTAAAAAATCACGGTCCATTCGGCCAACAGATGACCCTGAACGATCTGACCGAGGACTGTGGAATAGAAGTCGGTGGAGCGCCGCGAGTCAATGCGGATAGGCGCCCGACAAATGCCCAGGGGGATTCACTCGATACGGGAGGAAATGATGCACCAGCAGTGCAGATGCATGGCCTAAAGTTCGGACAAGCTGCGCAGGTGACAGGGAGACAGTTTGGACAGGCAGGATGCATGAGAATCTAAAAGATTGCATCGATAAGTTCTAGGGGGTGGAGATATACCCGGGACTCGGTCCCGGCTTTAAGCAGTGGTCAGATCTCTTTATAGAGGCTGTGGATATAGCAGAAATTTCGTCCGATTTCGTTTGGACAGAACGGCCAAGGTGAATAATTTGGGAGAGCACCTTGAGGGCACGGCCGCCGAGTACTTTCGTGCAAATATAGGTACATGGTGTCCGGGGTCCCCCCTCTTGTATACTATTGTGGTGAAGTGTGCCATAAAATTGGTACCATTGTGGGCATAATTGTGGGTGTGACTGTGGGCACAACCGGGTGCGTAATTGCGTGTACGATTGTGTGTACCACTGTGTATACAGTTGTTTAAACAACTGTGGTGTTCATGGACGGGCCATAGGCGGGGCATCGTGAGAAGGTACGACTAGGTACAGGTATCTAACGGACAACGACGGACGACGGATAAATCAGGTCGACTGGTCGACGGAGTACGCTGGAATGGGTAATTCTGATTGGTTGATATTAGGTAATTGGTAGTTCTTAGGATTTAAGCAATAATAGAGTTCTCTTTTTTGCGTCCAACCTCGTAGGACACCTCAGGGACGGCACCTTTGCGCCTCCTCCAGTAACATACACCTCTACGTCCGGGGCGGGAGCACCTATTGCGTTTTTGGCCCACTGGCAGGCCTAGAGCGTTGAGAACTCGCCCCGCAACTCCGCCCGCTTTATCATCGTTTCGTCTTTAAAGGTTTTTGGTCTCGGGAACGTGATTGATCAGTGCGCTCTCACCTCTTCCCCATAAATCCACGTTTTTGGCTCCTAGTAATTCGGCTGCTCTAAGCGCCCCACGGGAACTCTAGGTGGATTTTTAGTGGTAATCGTCCATCAGACCGTCGAACGCGCTGATCGACCCTTCCTCTAAGGCTTAAGTTTGGAATACAAGGTACTTTGGGTATTCTATTGACGGATTAAGCTTAAAGAGGCTCCGTGATCGGGCAATGAAGATTTCCGCTGCCTCATCAAGTGCCCCCTTCGCCGATCAACACCAGATCGACACTCTACAACCTACTACCTGCGTTCATCTGTTCGCAAATCGCGCCAACTAGTGCCTGATCGACTAAATCGATCAGACCGATCAGGTCGATCACGATCTATAATTGTCGACTATTGGCCTCGATCATCCCTGATAACCCCTGATCAACGCCCAACGGCCCTGATCATCGACTATTTGCGCCGGATCAAGCCTGATCAAGCCTGATCGACAACAGTCGCGTCATCACAATTCATCTCAATCTTGCATCAAGGAATTGCAGCCTGACATCCCCGCCACCTGGAGAGTGACCCACGCTCAAGACGTCGGGTACACAAGGTGAGCAGGAACACAAGCAGTCACAGGACAACCGGAGGACCGCCTTCGTTAGTCGGCAGTCCGAGCGCCGTGGTAACGCCTGATCAAGCTTGAAAAACTTTGATCAGCCGCTCCACCACAATGGTGCGCGTGCCCGGATCTTTGGGCGACGCGGGATAACACCGTGATTCTACGCAAAATGGCACTGATGCGGACGTGAAAACGGAAGCGGAAGCAGAAGTGAAGATAAAAGTGAAAAAGGAGGAGGTGGTTGTGACGACGGAAGGCAGTTCGCCGTCGTAATGTCTGAAGAAGAAAGGAAATGCTGATCATCAGGACCTGGGGAGGTATATTGATGAGATAAAGGAGGAGAAGCTTCAACCACCTCCCGAGGATCCTTCGGGAGCTCATGCGGATCATAACGCAAGTTATGATCCGCCAAATATATGTGTGTATAATGATCCGGATTGGGATCCGGTGGTGAAGTATTACAAGACCGACCAGCCGAAGGCGTTGCTAAAGGAGCCTGGGTCAGAGAGCGACGAAAGTCGATCAAGTACGCCGCCAACGGAATGGGATCTGATGAAGATGTTATACCGAATGGTTTACAAAGAAGAATCGGAAGATTTATTATTGATGAATGCGATCATGAACCTTCTCGGGGTCACGATTAGCGGAGAGCTGAACGGACCGGTTGATAAACCAGTGACGAAATGGAAGTACAAGCTTCGGATGTTGTTAGGTATAATACGCCTGATCAAGTAAGCTGGTCTGACAACAAGCGATTATGATGCCGAAGAAGTGTTCGATCAGCACCTAGAACATATTGCGACCGCTATACATCGACTATATGATCTGCTGGTACCTATCGTGGGTGGATCTACTACGGTGGAGCCCCCCCCCCCCCAGTTCTCCGCTAAAAATTGAAGCGGGTCCGCCGATCAACGTGGCAGAACACACGGGATCATCCTGTTACGAATATGCTCCTTCCGAAGGCGATGAGTCTGAAGTGGAGTCGAGCAGTGCCAGAAATGTGGATCCCAAGATTACTAGGATGATGGTATGCCAAAAGGATGAAGCCAAGTTCTCAGTTGTCAATAAGGAGCCTCAATCAGTCAAGGCGAAGGATGATCAACCATCGCAGGAACCGCAGCTGCAATCATTTCTTGATAAGGCTATGGGGCGGTTTTTGGCTGATGAAAGAGGCAAGGCGACACCTTGAGTCGTTTGCATGAAACGCCGCCAGCTAAATCCAGGAAGAGCTACGTCTATCAAGGATGTCGACATGGAGTCCGTGCATTCACTGCATGATCAGCAGTCGAAGCCAGGAAGATCGACGATGGTCAAGGACGTTGACATGGAATCCGTGTATTCGTTCCATGATCAACGATCCGAGCGTGATTGCATCGATCCAGATGAGCCGATCACACTGCCTCGACGAGCCACAGTTGCGTCCGCGTATACTGTAATGACTGATCAACAGCCGATTCCCAGGATCCGGATGCCCGCGATCAGTGATCTGAAGGAATTTTCAGGAAAGGAAGGAGATGAATACCAAGAGCGGAATTGGATTAGTCGCCTCAAGTCAGCATTTATGCGTGATCAAGCTTCTGATCATGAAAAGTGTTTGATCATGGGCAATCTGCTAAAACAAAAGGGCCAGCGCAATTGGCATCGCCAGCTGAGTAGATCTACTCGCTCAAGTTGGAAAAGTCTCGTTGATGAGTTTGAAACTCAATATACTGTTGAAGTGGTAAATCGGCATCCCACCAGTATTATTACACGAAGCAGCGATCGGATGAAACTCTTATTGAGTACCTTCACCGGTTGAATGTAGCGGGAATGCGAGCCAAGTTGCCGATCATGGACGGATTGTCTACGATCTTACGCGAACATGTGCAACATTTTCTGGAAACATTGGCCAATCACGAATTCGCTGATCAACTGGCACTTCTGAGGTTGGATAACGCCACGGATTTGGAAGAAACGCTGTTGGCTTATGCACGCAATAAGTCGTGCCAGACAACGGCGGTGGTAGGCACCAGCCGATTCCGCCAGAAATTTGGCGATGATCAGGCACCTGTCCCGGCGCGGAAGCCCAAAGCAGTACGCGCGATCAAGGTGATGTCTGGGAGTGAGGAATAAAGTGCCGACGACAGTGGAAGCGATGGTGATCAGCGCCGTTACATGATTTCTGCCATTCGCGATCAACCAGTGACGCATGATCAACCTGGTGATCCCCGATCTGGCAAACGAAGTGAATCAAGTGCAGTATACCAAGGGGCGATGAAGAATTGCAGTCATTGTGGATCGACCAGGCACGATAATTTACGCTGCTGGAAGCGCCTGACCTGTATGAAGTGTGACAAGAAGGGACATCCGACCGATCAATGCTTGTACGTCTGCCGAGCATGCGGGGAAGTTCACGATGCGGGCAAGTGCCCTATGGAAGAATTTTATAATCGCATTCGCCAGTGGTATAATCCCACCAAGCATTCTGGAATGTTACCCAAGGAAGCCGGTGACCTGTTAAACTAGGACGCTCGCCAGATTGGAATCTGGTACGAGACGAGCGTTCTGGTTTGTGTATTTTTGCATATCTGTGGATAAGAAGAGGGCTGATCAAGCAGCAAAAAGAGATAATGAATAATGTGATTAGCCTGATTTACCACGTTTGGCTAATTTCCGTATTGATGAGTTTTCTCGGTCCCCGGTGATCATGGAAGTTGATCTACTTCCGGGTGAATCACGTGGATATTGGAAGTACCACTTGCCAAAGAAATGGTTTAAACAAGCCAAGGCGAGTGGTAAAATTAATAACAAACGTGCCACGCTATTATTTGATTCTGGTGCCGAAGTGTCGATCATCGACTCAACCTTTAATCGTAAGGTGAGTTGTCATATCGACACGAGTCAAACACAAGAATGTGTCGGTATTGGAGAAAGTGCATACCTCACAGAAGGGCGCACTAAAAGCAAGATTACGTTAGCGGTCTCGTTGGTTTATTATTTCCATGCATGGGTGGGCAAACTTGTTGGTCAAGATGCTATATTAGGTATGGATTTTATGATACCAGCTGGTGTTCGATTGGACGTCGCCCATGGTGCACTAAGTCTGCCGGATGAGGTGATCATCCCATTATAAGGACGTCGACAGCTGTACGGGTCGAGTGGAAATTACATGAAACTTGATGAGTACGAACAAATCCCAGTAGGTCGATCTGCTGAGGTTCGGATTCGTGATCAACGATCTCGAAAGTTTTGGATTACTCGTGGAAAAGATTGGTTCTTCACTATCTCTAGAGGCGTGGGTAATTTACGGTATCTGCGTATTAAGAACGTCGTTGATCATCCGATCATTGTACAAGACGATACGATTTTAGGTATCTGGATGAACAAAGAAGGCGTGACCCGTCGCCCTGGATTTATTTCGGTGGGGTCCAATCGCTATAAGGAGTGGCAAAATTTCGCATATCAAGCTTCTACCGATTCTGTACATGACGATCAAGAAAGTGTCGATCAAGGTCCCCTAGTCGAGAAGAAGGAGTATCCTACGCCTCGAAGTATTTTAGTACGACCTACGGACCCGATCGTGACATCTGTGGCATTGCTAACCGGAGGGTCGCAAAAGGTGCAAGAAGTGCAAGAGCGGTGTGATCAGCAGCCGAGGGTGAAAGGTCCGACCCTGGATCACGAATTTGAACAACATGTTACAAGAGATGAGCCTGATCAAAATATGCGTGATCACCCCGTCTCAGCCGATCAATGTGAATTTGGTGTGATTCCTATCGATGATCAAGTTTGCTACCATGAAGGAGGATATTTGTACGTGGAAGAATTGGAGAAGCAGCTCGCTACGTTGCCTGAAGTGTCCGCAAGTAGCGAAGAAGTGACTAAGGATGATCTGCAAGTTGGTGATCCATTGATCAATACAGCAGAAGAAATTGATCAGCTTCGCGATATAATTTGGGCGAAGAAACATCTGTTGATCGGGAAAGGGAACGCTCTGCCCCCTGACGCACGTGGAGTTGTCTTTGATATCGATGTAGGCAATGCGCGCCTGATCGCCTAAAAGTGTCGAAAGTGGCTCCGCAATTTCTTGAGAAGCTATCAGCCTTTATCAAGGTTCTATTGGCCACGAAGATCATCCAGCCGTATAAGTCACCCTGGGCATCACCTATAGTGATCATCGTGAAGAAGAATGGGGTTGATATTCGCTTATGTATCGATTATCGCGCGGTGAATCAACTCACGCGTTTGATGGTGTACCCAATGCCCCTGTTCTCTGATCTACTCGAATATTTGGATAAAGCGTTGTGATTTTGCTCTTTGGATATAGCAAGTGGTTTTTGGGTCGTGTCTAGGACCGATCGAGCACGTCAGATTTCGGTGTTTGTCACCCCATTTGGATTGTCTGAATGGAATAGGATGCCCTTTGTCCTAAATAATGCACCGCAGATTTCCCAACGGTTGATCGATAATGCACTGTATGGGTATCTCACGGTTAAGGACGGTGCCGACGAATCGGCTGATGTATTTATTGTGGTAGAGCCCTATCAGACACCGGGCCCGTCTGTGCTGCAGCGGCGATCATATATCGATGATATTTTGATCCCTGCACCTACATGGACTACCCTGTGCGATAAGGTGCAGAACCAGTTGGAAAACTGCGATCAGTGTAACTTGTCAATCAGCGTGGCTAAATCGTACTGGGGGCGAAGCGAAGTTCTTTATTTAGGGCATCACGTCTCTAGCCGCGGTCTGGAAACAAATCCGAAGAATTTGGATGACCTGATCGATTTGCCTTTTCCTGGTACCTTGCGTGCTATGCAATCGTTTTTGGGGAGTCTGAATTATTACCGACGATTTATCGAAGACTTCGCGATCTATGCTGCCGTGCTCTACGAATTACTAGAGATAGATTCTCAAGAGTTAAAGAGCCGATCATCGACCAAGGAGAATACAGATCAGGAAGACAATCGATTGATCAGGGAAAAAGTGGAAAATTGGCATTCAGTATGCTGAAAGCGAAGATTGCGTCAGCCCCAACCTTGCGCCATTTTGATCAGACCAAAACGCCGGTGTTTGTGGTTTATGCCAGAAAGTGGGCAGTATCTGCCGCGCTGGTACAAGAACATGATCAAATGTATTGCCCCGTCGCATTCGCCAGCCGGACACTGAAGATCGGTGAGATGAATTACAGCCCCGTCGAAAAGAAAGTTATGGCTCTTTTGCGAATTTTGGATGTATACTTCACGATGCGGGTCGGAAAGGCGATCACTGTCCTGTCACGTCGATCCACGTTGAAATGGTTATTAACATCCAACGGGCTAGACGGACGATTGGGCAGATGGGCTGCGATTTTATCACAATGGGACCTTGAGATCAAGAAATGTGTACATGGAGAAGAGGAGGTACTAGGAACGTTAGCTGCAAGTATCACCCCTCGAACCGAAATTGATGAAGCACTGATCGCGATCGCACCGAAAAAGCAACCGCGGCAGATGATTGAAGTACCACCCCCTACGGTTGAGAAAGGTGAAGAACTCTACGTGATCAGTTTCGATGTATTTGCAAGTGTCAAGCGACGTGTGGGTGCGTTTGGCGCTATCGTGTGGAAATTACCGGAGTGGAAGATTATGACCGCGGTAGTCGATCATGCACCTGATATCACGGTGAATGAAGCGGAATACCATGGATTGCTTTTAAGTTTGGACCTACTGTCTAGATATCCCAAGAGAAGGGTGATCGTGTATGGAGACTCGAATTTGGTGATCCGGCAAATGCGCGGTGAAATAGAGTGTAAAGCTCCGCGATTGCAAGTATTGCAACAGCGTGCGCTTAAACTCCTTCGCGAATGGACTTATCATGATCTATTGCACGTCAAAAGAGAGTGGAATAAGAGTGCTGATCATATCAACACTATGTCCATGCAAGGTGGAACAAGATGTGAGATTGATGACGAAAAACAGCTGGAACAATTGGTCAATCTCAACAGATTGTCGGAAGTGATCACGTGGAAGGAAGATCCCACTGCCCCGCAAGTACTAGTGATGACACGATCACGTAACCTGCATCAGCCGCGACCGTCAACGTGGCCCGATATATCTATAGCCGGGATAAGGGCGGAACGGGTGAAAAAGGCACAGGACGAAGAGAAATGGATTCATGATTTGCGAAGTTATATGTATGGTGACGTCTCACAATTGAGCGCAGACGAGGTTAAGGACTGCACGAAAATTGCTGACAACTACGTTGTCGATGAACAAGGATTGCTGATCTACTGTGGAAACATGGCTAAAAGAAAAGCCAACGATGACAAAGATGATCAAGACGATCAGCACCTTTCGATTAAGCTGGTATTAACCGAGACCCTACATGCGAATGTCCTCCACCATCATCATGTGAGCTTGGAAGGAGGACACCAAGGTATAGGGAGGACATATCAGCGTATCAGACGATACTTTCATTGGCGTGGTCTATTTCGAAGCGTACAAAGATTTGTTGGACAATGCGTAGATTGCGAGACGGAGAAGGGCAAACCTACGATCAAGGGCATGTCGCCGGGGAATATCGAGGCTACGTACCCATTCCAAGTGATAGCCATGGATCATATCCCGTCACTACCCCGATCGACGGATGGACATACTGAACTGCTGATTTGGACGGATATGTTCACGGGTATGGTGATTGCGAAAGCTGGATCGTCTCGCACAGCGCAGAAAGTCGCCGAAAATTATGAAGAGTGTGTGTTTCGACGATTCGGGGCTAGCGAAGTGATCCGGCACGATCTTGAACCAGGTTTTATGTCGGAAGTATTTCGCGCGTTCAACAAAATCGTGGGACAACGTCAGAGTGCCACTATGGCATACCGCCTACAGGCGAATGGCAAGGCGGAGAGGACGGTGCAGACGATCACGCGAGCAATTAAGATGTATGTAGCAGATGCCGTCCAAAAAGATTGGAGCTTGTATGCAGAGCGGCTGGTATTCGCGCTGAACTCGACCCCTGATCTCATTCGTGATGAAACACCATTTTATTTGGCGTATGGGTGGGACCTACGATCATCGTTGGAATCGACATTGCAACTGCGCGGAATTCGGCGTAAAGACCGGGATGCTCGCCGATGGAGATATAAGTTGCAGAAAGACTACCGTTACGCCCGTGGTCAAGTGAGCACTCGATTGCATCAAGCGATGGCTGAGCGAGCTGAGAAGCACAATGACCAAGTGACGCCGCACAAGATAGAAGCTGGATCGAGGGTCATGTTATACCTCGATCGGGTGAAAGAAGGGTTCGCGAAGAAACTGGCGCACATGTGGCATGGACCCTTCAGAGTCGATGAGGCGATCGATGATCATGCGGCGATATTGGTTACAGCTGGCACCAACTATCGCATATTCACAGTGGTGCACCTGTCCAAGTTGAAATTGTTCAAGGAATTTCCAGATTGCCCTACTACTGTGCTAGCAGCTGGGATAGAGGATCGTTTTGATTTCGATGAAGCTTTGCTACCCGAAGACAGTTGGGAAAGGACACTAGATCCAGACGAATTTGAAGTTGATCGTGTCACCAATGTCCGATCAGGTCGAAATACTAGATATGGAAGAACGTTACGCGAATATCAAGTTTACTGGAAAGGTTATGCCGAGCCGTCGTGGGTAGACGAGGAAGATCTGAAGTGTGATGCTCTGATCAAGGACTTCGAAAAGAAGATGGTCAACAGACATCGGTTTGACGTAATGCAAGTGGAAGAATAGTCCAACTAATGCGTGGATCGGCGGACTGATCACGGAATTACGATCGAAATTTTTCGATTTAAGAAGAATGATTGATGAAACTCACAATTGATGAAGAAACGATGATTGACTTGAAGTGGTGTATTTACGATGGATATTGCGAGACAAGGTGATGGAGTAACGGCAGATGAGCCGACGGAAGACTGATTTATGTTATACATTGAAAAGTAACGGAGAAACAGTTGGAAATGGCATGATCAAGAGTGTTTATTGATTGAACAGAAGTGATCAGCCGACTAATCAGACCCATAAAACTTACGGCAAATGCGAGGGATGTTCCGGCCAGAGTGATTATCAGGAGCAAGGCTATATTGTATCCGCCAAGGTTCATAGTCATCAATCTCGCGCAGCGCGTCTTATAAGGTCCGAGGTGGCGGGTCCGATAGGAGCCCCGGGTACCACGCCCCATCGTCGTCCGGGGCATACTTCAGGGAACGGTTTCGAGCGCAATGGGAGATCGACGGGTCCAGGAAAATGTCGAGATCACACTTCCCGTCGATCATGCCCTGTAAGACAAATTCCATGACTCTCTTCCATGTTGCCCCGGCACGACTTCTGCGCTGACGTTGACCTTGGTAATACTCTCGGAAGAAGTCATCGTTCTCTCGGAGGTCTTTATCGATGGGGAGATAATGTGTCGACTCCCGGATCGCCTGCGCGTGATGGTTGAGAAACGACCGGTACTTCGCTTCAAAGTCGGCAAACATCCGACTGAGCGGAAATAGACGGGTGGCAACATGGTCTTGAAGATATCCCAGGGGCGCTGAGAGTATAACAGCTCTACCTCCGGCTGGGTGATCAAGTGACAATACCACTGATCAGCCGAAGGGGCGCGCGTGGAGACTAGAAACAACCATTATTCGGGGCGTGTCAAGTAGTCGAAGGCCACCTATGCCGAGAAGCTATGCAGATCGAAACCACCAAGTTGACTCGGAGTCCACGGCAAGATGTCTCCATCTACTGAACCATCAGGAAGCATGATCAACGACTTGAAATCACCCGTACGAGAAAAGAGGAACCCGGCAGAGCCTTGATCAAGCGGACCCCCGCTCCCGCATTCGCTGATCCTTGGAGTGGATGGAATTGAAGCGATCAGATCAGGGGATCCACCTTGATCGTCCTGATCAGGACTATGAGAATGATCATCCTCCGACTTATCCTCCGAAATAGGAGGAAGGAGTCGTGGCTTATTGGACCGAGATGAAGATCATGAACGTTGAATACGTCTTTTAGACGAAGAAGCGACTCGGCTGATCGAGTTGTCTGGAGGATCGTAGGGAAGGCCGGCAGGCGATGCAGCCTGATCAGAACCTGCAAGAGAGGTGCTGGCGACCAGGGTGATCTGCATCTGAAGCGAAATGCCAGTCAACTGGGTTTGAAGGTTCGAGTGAAATGAACGCAATTGCGTAACTTCATCTCGAGCCTGTTGCAGCTGATCGCGCAGCGTGTCGCGATCTGCAGATATTTGATTGAGAAGCGACACTGCGCTGCGGAAAACTCGTTCTTCAACTGGGAATTCTCGACGTGAAGATCCTCCAGCTTGGTCTTGAGGTCTGACTTATCATCAACACGATCGCATATCTCCTGCATCTGGGCTATGATAGCGGTATATTCGTCCACCTGCAGGCGATTGACTTTATTTTATTTCCCGAGGCGATCGCGTTGACGCTTGCGTCTCTCATCCTCGGAGTTGAGCTTGAGCGCCTGCTCGACCAGGCGCTAGTTCTTGGAAACGGCCTGATCGTATTCTTCTTGTAGCACGCTCACGTGCTGCTGAAGTTGATCAAGCGTCGCTTGATCAGGAACTGCCGTGAGACGCGAGATCTGTTGCGTCTGATCAGCGATGGCCTCTTCTTGCACCGATCGTAGATAGCGATCGCGATCACGACTGCTCTCCAGATCGCGGATCTTGGCGCGTTGATCGGCTATGGTTTTCTCGGCGGTCCTTAACTTGGACCTGAGATTGTTGATTGAAGCGCTGACAAAATCACGCAGGGGCACAAGCTGTTCGCGGGCGGCCCGCTCTATCTCGGCATCACGATCCGCCACGGTGCGGTTGGCGCAAGCGAGGTGCTGCCGAAGCATCGAAACAGTGTCTTCGCTTACCGCGAGCGAGTTGGATAGTACAACGATCTGCTCATCGTGTGCGCGGGGCGTCTCTTGCAGGCTGTAAGCTTGGTTGATCGCGGCGATCATCTCATCATCCTTGGCCCGGTATAGGACAAAAGCGTTATCTGTTATCGCCGGAGCACCGTCCGTGATTTCTTGCATGATGGAAATGTGGAAATGCCTGATCAAGAGAGCCTGATCGCTGATGTCACGGTTGGAAGAGGATGAACGCTTGATCGCGATAGGCAAACTACTGAACGGTAACGGCCTGATCAATTGTGACCTGATCGACAGGAGAAAGGGAAGATTGATGGGTGCTGATCGCCTGATCGATGATGTCATGATTGATGGGTGTGGACAACACGATCAACGGTGGCAGTTCTACGGTAATCAACGGCATGATCGACCCCCGCCGCAACCGCTGTACGGCTGGGACGAGGTTCAGGGGCGGCTGTGGTGAAGTGTGCCATAAAATTGGTACCATTTGGGCATAATTGTGGGTGTGACTGTGGGCACAACCGGGTGCGTAATTGCGTGTACGATTGTGTGTACCACTGTATATACAGTTGTTTAAACAACTGTGGTGTTCATGGACGGGCCATAGGCGGGGCATCGTGAGAAGGTACGACTAGGTACAGGTATCTAACGGACAGCGACGGACGACGGATAAATCAGGTCGACTGGTCGACGGAGTACGCTGGAATGTGTAATTCTGATTGGTTGATATTAGGTAATTGGTAGTTCTTAGGATTTAAGCAGTAATAGAGTTCTCTTTTTTGCGTCCAACCTCGTAGGACACCTCAGGGACGGCACCTTTGCGCCTCCTCCAGTAACATACACCTCTACGACCGGGGCGGGAGCACCTTTTGCGTTTTTGGCCCACCGGCAGGCCTAGAGCGTTGAGAACTCGCCCCGCAACTCCGCCCGCTTTATCATCGTTTCGTCTTTAAAGGTTTTTGGTCTCGGGAACGTGATTGATCAGTGCGCTCTCACCTCTTCCCCATAAATCCACGTTTTTGGCTCCTAGTAATTCGGCTGCTCTAAGCGCCCCACGGGAACTCTAGGTGGATTTTTAGTGGTAATCGTCCATCAGACCGTCGAACGCGCTGATCGACCTTTCCTCTAAGGCTTAAGTTTGGAATACAAGGTACTTTGGGTATTCTATTGACGGATTAAGCTTAAAGAGGCTCCGTGATCGGGCAATGAAGATTTCCGCTGCCTCATCAAGTGCCCCCTTCGCCGATCAACACCAGATCGACACTCTACAACCTACTACCTGCGTTCATCTGTTCGCAAATCGCGCCAACTAGTGCCTGATCGACTAAATCGATCAGACCGATCAGGTCGATCACGATCTATAATTGTCGACTATTGGCCTCGATCATCCCTGATAACCCCTGATCAACGCCCAACGGCCCTGATCATCGACTATTTGCGCCGGATCAAGCCTGATCAAGCCTGATCGACAACAGTCGCGTCATCACAATTCATCTCAATCTTGCATCAAGGAATTGCAGCCTGACATCCCCGCCACCTGGAGAGTGACCCACGCTCAAGACGTCGGGTACACAAGGTGAGCAGGAACACAAGCAGTCACAGGACAACCGGAGGACCCCCTTCGTTAGTCGGCAGTCCGAGCGCCGTGTTAACGCCTGATCAAGATTCAAAAACTTTGATCAGCCGCTCCACCACACTATTCTCGACTATATTTACGCTACGCTCAAGGTAAACATCTCCCACCACCAGGCTGCGATATGGTTTGCTTCGGAGAAGAGTTCTAAAAGGACTTGGAACGAGGATTACCTATACCTGGTAGCTATGGCTTGAGAAAGCGAGTCGAGCGAAAAATTGGTGGTCGAGAACATAGTCAAATTCGCTGCATCACGGCTCAAGATCGCGATCATGGCCTGGTATAATCCGATGCGTACGGATTACCT
This sequence comes from Peronosclerospora sorghi, assembly GCA_026184515.1. NCBI lineage: Eukaryota > Oomycota > Peronosporomycetes > Peronosporales > Peronosporaceae > Peronosclerospora > Peronosclerospora sorghi. The sequence goes on from CM047582.1 coordinate 6,315,575, forward strand.
GTGTCATGCGCAAGAGCTTATAGCTTGGGCGCAGGAATTAGATGATGACATGCTAAAAGGAAGGCAACCTGCACGGTTGCACGTGAATTCGGTAACCGAAACTTAATTCGTGAGGAAGTGTTACGGGTGTGGAAAGCCCGGACATGTTAAATGGAATTTCACCCTGAAGGGAAGAAAGCAACGAAAGTCAAGTAATACAAGGACCAGGAAAATTTAAGTGATTCGTGGGATAGAAAGGTTGCGCTATCTACTATTGGGATGACCAATGATGGAGTCACTGCTGGGACGTTTCCAAGTGACGCGTCACCCAAAAACGTATGAATAGTGGATAGCGGCGCAAGCAGACATCTGGTTGCAGATGAGAGCTTGTTGGAAAATGCTGTTACGTGTGGAGCGGATGATCGGTTTACACTACCTGACGGTGGTAGATTATCTGTTACCAAGGTTGGTAAGATAAAGCTACTTACACCGGGTGATGAGCCCATCACTATTGAACTGAGTGAAGTGTACTTGCACCAGAACTTGCCAAGAATCTTTTTTTGTTTGGAACGTTACGTGAAAAGGGGTGTAAGATAGTAGATGATGGAGGATTTCTGACGAGTGAATGGAATGAAAGGATTTTATTTCCGGCTAAGGTATGTGGATCGATTTTTGTCGCGAGCTTGATACCTGAAAAGCGGAGGGGCTGTGTACAGCCGTTTACGCATATGCTGCTAAACGGATGAGCCCAAAATTCACTGATAAAACCCTAAATCCACTGATCACGTGATCAAGATCACGTGATCATCGATTTGTGTATGCGATTGGATCAAATTAGAGTATTCAAGTCGGTGATCTCCATATAAGGAGACCTTGTCACAGCCTTCGCACTGCCGTTTGCAGCGAAACGGGCCAAATTTCCGATGGCACACGCGGCACGTGCGGGCGCCCGTGAAAAAACTGCCACGTAGTAAAGTGGGGTCGCAGTTTGGGATCGTGCATTAGAAGCTCGCGGCTTGGTGTGAGAACAGCGTCGCGACTCGGTGGTAGCGCGTGTTTCAGCCTCTCGCAACTGTGGGGGGCGCGGGTTGTTGCTGTTCCTGTCGATACGCGTCAATGAATCTCTGCAAGCGCGTGAGACAGAGCGCATCGTGGCGCAGTCGGAGCTTCTGGTGCAGAACGGCTTGTCGCATGTCCTCGCCCTCCGTGCTCGTCGTGCGTGCGGGGGGGGGGGCTCCAAGGAACACGAGCACGTGCGTCCGACATTGCGCATTCCGGAACGAAAATTGGGCGCTGCGGAACAGCGACTGGCGCAGCTGGATAAGCAACGCATTGAGAAGAAACAGCGGATTGATGAAGTTATGGGGAATCTCGAGTTTGGAGAAGAGACGGCGGAAGGACGATTGGGTACGGAAGGAAGTGGGATAAAGTCGAAAGATACACGTGTGGTCAAGAACATTGGGTACGTCCATCACTCATTACCAGCTACGAAGCTGTCGCTTACCAAACCTGAACTTCCCAAGGCCAAACTGCGCGATTTCCACCGGCCCCGCGGGAATTTCAAGATCAATAAGCGACTCAATTTTTTGCCGCCCCTCCTGGTGCTGCAAAGCTGGCTTCGAAGGAAGAGAGTGCGATAGTAACTCAGATTAAGAAGAGTTCGGACTTAAATCCAACGGGGGTGGCAATTTGATCCTCATTGAGTACACGGAGAAACGTCCGCCTATGTTATCGAATCCTGGTATGGCATCTCGTGTTCTTCACTATTGGCGACCGCCTGAAGATTCGTCAGCAAGTTTGGGTATCTTGGAAAAAAAAGAAGGCACGGAAAACTCGTCCGAAACCACCTGATATGAAAATGGGGCAGGTCATTACGCTTGGGGATCATGAGGAGTCTCCTTTTGCGGGGGATATCCCGTCAGGGCGAGTAGTACCGTACCTGAACTCTAAGCTCTATAAAGTGACGATTTTCCCGCACCGACGGTTCCTTTGCTCCAAGTGCGGAAGCGCGTGAACGAAACAATTCGGATATTTTTCTCCTCTGTCGAACGGTGACAAAAGGTAAAGAAGGTGGAGCCGCAGATAACTCAGGCGGCCTTGGCTTACCAACGACCACCGTGTATATAATGGAATTGCCAGAGGTCTTTGTGGCGGGGCAAATTGAGCCTCAATTTGAAGTTCCAGCACCGAGTTCACGCAGTGCCAATAAGTTTATCCACCCGTACATGTCGTTTCACATTCTTCGGCTATTCAAGGAAGCGAGCGATGGCGAACGATTAAAGATTGAAGACATTGCATGTGCGTTTCCGAATCAATCAGGAACGGCGATCCGTAATGGAATGAAAGAAGTTGCTACGTTTGAACGAGGAGGAAATGACTATGGATGGTGGAAAAGAAGCCAGTGTCCCAGTTGCAAAGTGAGGAGGAAATTCGGGCCAGTATTCCTCCAAAAGTGTGTGCCTCTATGAAAGCATGATGTCTGGTCAACGACGACTACTGGACATTGGCTTGACCAAGTTATTTACACCTTCCGGTGTGAATGGATCAATTAATTACTTGATTCGGCGCTTGGAACTACGCAAGAATGCGCTGTCGGCGCGTCTTGTACCTGCGAATTTTTAAAGACGCTCAAAAGAGAGAGCACAAGCAGAACTGTGGAAAAAAGATCCGGTTGTGAGCAAGCTGGAGACCGATATCCAAGTGGCTCGATACATTAATGAACATCTTCAGCTGACGCCATAGAATTTGACCAACAATTACGTCGAGTGTCACTTACAGGGTAAAGTCTAGGGAATGTTGCAACTAGGTAAAATCGGTGATCCAACGGGTCGTGGTGAAGGTTTTAGCTTTGTTCGTGTGCCGCAGTTGCGCGCAGAGAAAAAAAATGGTGAGGAAGATGCTGCCCCTACCGCTGAAAGTAAGATAAGTGCTGAGACAGCAGCGTTCCAAAAAGCTGTTGTGGTGTAACGGGTACAAGTGCTGATCTGCGGAAGCTAAAGATGAAAGAAACGGGTGATGTGCTGCGGAATCTGGGTCTCGCTGACGCCGATATTAAGAAGTTGCGTCGCTGGGATCGGATTCATATGGTGCGTGAGCTTAGTAGTCGAGCAACGGCGCATGGTGTCGTTGAGTAAATTTGCACGCGGTGCGCGGAAATCACTCTCGGTGCAACAGTAATAGTACTGAAAGAAGTGTGACGTGATTTACGAGCGCCATATCGATGTGCTCACCTCGACCAAGACGTCGTTTTCGTCCGATGAAGAATCGGATGGGGATGATGAACTGGATCAATTGGGGTCAGACGTTGAAGCTGATGTCCTTGGGGGCACCGACACAAAGCGTGGACCCAAAATTTATTTCGTAGTGGTGGAGGAGGTCTGAATCGATCTAAAGAAGTCCTTGCGGAGTGAAAAGATGCCGTGGAGCTCCGTCGTCTGATGGAAGAGATGAACGAAGATCAGGGATCGAGCGTGAAACCTACGAGCGCTGTGCGTCGTCCCGACGTGGACACGAACTGACTGCGCAACGAGTTGCGTGCAAGTGGCATTAAAGAAGGTGGAATAGAAGAACGACAGAAGCTTCATCGACCGTCGCGGATCAAGCGTGCGAAGAACAACGGTGCTATGAGTGTTAGGAAAGAATCGGTTATGTATTCAATTATTAAGATACGAATAGAAAAGTGCTTGAACACATCATCAGCACTTGCCAACAGGGTTTCATCGTGAACTTTAAAAAGTGCGTGGCCATCAGCCGTTTTAAAAAGAGAACCGGCATCGTAAGAATAAAGAGATGTAGCTTTCGACCTGGGCAGTCTTTACGACTAATGATTCCAAATCAGTCAAGAACGATCACGTGATCGTATCACATTATCAGTGGATTTAGGGTTTTATCAGTGGATTTAGGGTTTTATCAGTGGATTTAGGGCTCGTCGCTAAACGCTGTTGCCAGTGAGGTTGAGAATGCGGTGAAGTGCAAGTAAAGATTATTGACCAGTTTGTAACAGTGTACCAGTTGTCTATCGGGTTGGATGAAAGGACGGAGTATTTTGGGCATATCGTGTGCTTGGAGTGTTTTGTACGCAGATTTGAGGTAAGGCAAACGGTTTACATATAGTTTACATATTGGATTTTAATTGGCTATATAATATAGTGCTCGTATTACATTGGGTGGTCAAAGTCTTCACTCCGATCGGAGTCATTGGGAGCAGAGGGTTAACAGGGTCCCCTATCGCTCATTAAGCCCGGCCAGGACAGAGCTCCACCGGTAGTTCCAAGACGGGAGGCGCCCACTAAGTTCACTAACCCCTTCAAGTTCGGCCACGTTCAAAGGAGACGTGTTACTTTGGCTGGGTTACTCATCGCTATCTGCGATCAAGTCCCAGGAATTGACTGGATTACTCATCGAGATCTGTGGTCAAGTGCCAGAAACTTTCATTGGCTGGATTACTCATTGCTTTTGCAATCAAGTGCCAGGATTTACTATTGGATGTATTACTCACTGCCACGGGTGGTCAAGTGCTAGATTTAATTGCATTCGGAGTGAAGATTTCCGCTTCGTTTGACGACCGGCCATTTTGAATTACCTTTCGTTGGAAATTTGGATCAGTACCCCAGAAGTGGTACATCCATATCGATCCCCATTAAAGTCTCCACCAAGCAACGGTCCACCGACTGTGTAGCCACCCATACCAATGAGTACACAAGGTGAGACACGAGACGAATCGGAATCAGCGTCCTGTAATGCCGATCGGTCATTCGATCGACACCCAGGCGAAGGTCCGCGGAGTACCCCCTCCGTTAGTTGGTCGGCTGAGCGCGATGGTAGTTCAGTTCCGGACACTTCGGTGTTCGATTTTGAACTAGACTCACCACAAGAATGATGCACGGGAAAGTAGCATGCATCATTTTCACGTCCGCTTGGGTAACTTGACGTATGACACGGTCGAAAGACTAGCCAAGGACCCCAGGTCAGGCATAAAGTTGACGGACAATATTCGACCGAATTGCCTAACCTGTACGGAATCAAAGGCGACGAGGAAAGAGCAACCCAAGAAGGATATTGGTCATAACTCGCCAATTGAGCGCGTTGGCGGTGTAATTTGCAGTGACTTAAAAGGTCCAATCACACAGCGCAACAGGCGGGGGGAATCCATAAATTGTGGTGTTTGTCGATCATTTCTTTAGCTATGTGCGAGTTTTCGCTGCTCGCACCAAAGATAAAGCAGCAAAAATGTTCGAGCATTTTTTATTTTGGTTTAAAATTGAATTTAAATGCGAAATTCACATGTTGCGCACAGATTGAGGTGGTGAATACAGGACGGTAGATTTATTCTGTAAGAAAACGTAAGTGGGCAGGCAGATCACGGAGACTGGTAGTCCAGCCTCGAATGGAAAGTACAAAAGGATGAACTGGATCATCTTTTCAGATGGTCCGGTATATGATTTTTGGGTCGGGGGTACCCTTGATGTACTGGCCGGAGGCGGCTGAGTACGCCTTCTACATACTGAAGCGCACCCCGGCAAGTTATTGCCGTGTGAAGTGTTGACAGGAAAGAAGCCGTCCTTAAAAGAGATTGTGGTTTTTGGCTCTCCCTGTATGGTATGGAGGGATCCAGGGAAAAGGGCCATCGCGAATCATGAAGAGAGAGCCCTGATACTGAGCCGAAATGACGATACCAAGGGGTATAAGGTATTTCTGCTCAGGGATAGAGTGGTGACAGTCACTCATCATGCCAGCGCCATTGAGACGCTAAACAAAGGGGCGAGTGACCAGATAACGAAAAGCATGGAAGTTTCGGCTGAGGAGGAGCTTGAACAGCGTGCTGAGATCCAAAGAAGTTCGAGCCAGTCATGCGAAAATTCAGGAACGAGTCAAGTTTCGGCGAGAAAAGATAGAAAACAAGCCCGCGGGCGCCCCATAAAGTCGGGGAGAATAAGAAAGGAGACGCAGAAGGAAATTGCGCTTGAAAAGGCCAAAAAGAAATCGGAAACAAAAATGGATGAAGATACAAGTGATGGGAAGGAAATACCAAGTGCTAAAGAGAGTCAAGGGCTTGATATAGAAGCTAAAAAGTCAAGTGACCTGCCCGATGTAGAAGACTAAGAATCAAGCAATGTTTCCGATGGAAATTCGTTGTTTGTATACGCTGTGTGGAAGCATTAGCGGCGGAGGTACGCCTCGAATCGGCGTGCCCGATCCATGGTCGTTTAAGGAAGAACACGAAGGGACAAACGCCGACAAAATGGATCGAAAAAGTGTTAAAGCGACAGTGATTTTCGTAAATGGAGCTATCGTTTCGTGGCAGTGCAAAAGCAGAGCACATTTGCACTGTCCACAGCCGAAATGGATTTTGTTGCTGCAGCTGTGCGTGGTAGAGAGGAATTGGGATTGCGTGAACTGCTTATGGAAATTGGTATACCTTCAAGAGCAACATTGTTGATTAAAATAGACAATCAGGCAGCCATTTAACATGTGTAGTGCAAAGCTAGTGCCGGAAGCACCAAGCACGTTGATGTCAAGTTGAAGTGAATCAACATATTTTGCTAAAAAGGGCGTTATTAGCGCAACACATGTGCCGAGTTTGGAAATGATAGCAGATATGTTGACAAAGGACTTAAGTGCGCAGCAAAGGCAAGACTTGCGAAGACAAATCGGACTATATTGATGATGAAACAGCGCGCGCCGTTTCAGGAGAAGTGTTGATTTTTGATGTATTCATATTTAGCTTTCAAGTAAAATCTCATGGTGGAAACGGATTGGCTGCAAATGCATGGATACATTTTGTTGGAAGATTTTAAGTTTATAACGCTTAGTGTACTTAAGCAGATATATTATAGGCTTAAATTCTTTTGATTATATAATATATTTTTCACTTTTAGGTTTTTAACTAAGTCATAAAACTATAAAGCACTTCTAGCGGCAGCTCTACGGCGAGCCTCAGTACACGTACACCGCCTGACCTGATACGTCCGACGAGGCAGCATATACTGCGCAAGATCGCTTGTGTAAACAAGCACTCCTCCGGTAAACTCTAGAGGGAGATCTTTATGTTGATGAACCCCGAAATTCGGCCGCGCCGTGGGTCGGACGTATTTGGGCATTTGCGACTGTCAGTAAAGGGCATTTGGGCAATACCCAATTTTATATATATACATTTTGTTAGATTAGGTTTTTACTTAATTCTAATATACTCACTTCAGAATTCTAACTGTAGTACACAAGTAGATACCGAACGCATAGTAAATTGGCTGCGCGCAGGGCTCACGGTGGAATTGTGTTTCGTTTGTGGAAAGTGGAAGTGGTATTCCGTTTCGATTGTCGCCCGCTCATATTACTCTTGTATTACTTTCGTTTGGAATAAATTACGTGGAATAAAGGTGGTTGATTGTTACGCGGTTATAGTACACACGTTTGTTTCGTCTACATTGTTACGTTTTTTTGGAAGCACGCTATCTCACGCAAGTTAGCGTAGCCAGTACATCGTAGTGTGATGACTGATGAGCAGAAAGTAGAGCGTAAAGTCGAACACTTTCAAACAGGAATGCTGTTGATTTCGGGATGACTTAACTACATTCACCGGCTCCCAGACAGAAATCTTTGTGGTAAAGTGTGCTACAAAATTTGGCCTAATTAAGGGCTTAATTTTGGGCCTAATTAGGGGCCTGACTGCGGACACAAAGGGTCCTCCGGTTGTCCTTGACTGCTTGTGTTTCTGCTCACCTTTTGTACCCGACGGCTTGGTCGTGGGTTGCTCTCCAGGTGGCGGGGATGTAAACGCGACAATTCCTTGATGCAAGATTGGGGAAACTTGTAACAAAACGACCTATGTGCTGATCAGGCGTAATCAGGTACAATCAAGCTTGAATTAGGTGTGATCAGGTTTGATCAGCAGTGATCAGGCTTGATCAGGCTTTATCAGGTGCTAAAAGGCTTTGATCAGCAGTGATCAGGCTTGATCAATCAGGCTTGATCAGGCGCTAAAAATCGTTGATCAGCAGTGATCAGGCTTGATCAGGATTTATCAGGCGCTAGAAGTCGTTGATCAGCAGTGACCAGGCTTCATCAGGCTTTATCAGGCGCTAAAAGTCGTTGATCAGCAGTGACCAGGTTTCATCAGGCTTGATCAGGCTTGATCAGGCGCTAAAAGTCGTTGATCAGCAGTGACCAGGCTTCATCAGGCTTGATCAGGCGCTAAACGTCGTTGATTAGCAGGGACCAGGCTTGATCAGGCTTGATCAGGCCTCTTAAAGTCGTTGATCAGCAGTGACCAGGGTTGATCAGGCGATAAAAGGCGATGATCAGCAGCTACCAGGCTTGATCAGGCGCTAAAAGTCGTCGATCAGCAGGTACCAGGCTTGATCAGGCTTGATCAGTCGCTAAAAGTCGATGATCAGGACCGCCGGCTTTTGATCAGGGGATGATCACAGTCGGTGAACAATGTAGTCGATTTTGTACAAGTTGGCGCGATCTGCGAGTCGTTGATCACAGAGCGCAGTTGCAGATCGATGATCTTGTGATGATCAGTGGAGGTTGCTATCTGCACTTTGTGAAAACGCAGCTTTCATCTTTGAGGCGGAAAAAGCGAAGGGTACTTCATGAGGCAGCGGAAATCTTCACCACCCGATCACGTAGCCTCTGGAGTCTTAATCAGCTAGCAAAATACCCTATCGAAATGTATTCTTAGCCTAGACCTACGAGGGGTGGGGTCGATCAGCTACGGGATGATAGACAGTTTCCACTAAAAATCCGCCTATGGTTCCCATGGGGCGCTTATAGCAGCCGAACTTCTAGGGGCCAAACGTGGACCAATGGGGGAAGAAGTGATAACACTTTCCCAAAAAAAACTTTAAAAAATAACCGCTGACACAGCGGGTGGAGTTGAGGGTGAGTTCCCCAGACCTTTACGTCTGCCGGTTGGCCAAAACGTGAACTACGTGCTCCCTCCCGGGACGTAAAGGGTGCGTATGCAAAAGAGAGGAAGGCGCGAGCAGATCACGCCTCCCCCTAGGTGATCTTATCGATCGGACGCAAAAGGAGAACTTTATTATTGCTTAAATCCCTAGAACTACCAATTACCTAATATCAACCAATCAGAACCGTCCATTCCAGCGTCCTCCGTCGACCAGTCGACCTGATTTATCCGTCGTTCGCCGCTGTTCGTCGGTGTTCGTCGGTGTTCGTTAGGTACCTGTACACAGTCGTACCATCTCACGATGTCCCGTCTATGTCCCGTCCATGTACCTACAATCGTACACACAGTTGTACATACAGGTGTCCACACAGGTGTCCACACAGGTGTACACACAGGTGTACACGCAGGTGTACCACTATCTACATCACGCCACAGTTGGACACAAAATCTACAGTACGCTTCTCCACAGCACCTTTGCGCCTCCCTCTATAGTAATACCTCTACGTCCCGGGCGGGAGCACTAAGTGCGTTTTTGGCCCACCGGTAGGCGTAGAGTGTGCGAACTCGCCGCAACTCCGCCCGCTGTGTCAGCGGTTCTTCTTTTTAAAGGTTTTTGGTTTCGGGAACGTGATCGAGCAGTGCTCTCACCTCTTCCCCGTTTGTTCACGTTTGGCCCCTAGAGTTCGGCTGCTGTAAGCGCCCCAAGGGAACTCTAGGTGGATTTAGTGAAATTTACCCCCCCCCCTGTAATGGGGTGCCATTACATAATTGATATTCTAAGTTATTATAATCTACGAAGGAAAAGTCGATTCGGTATAAATACCGAATCATGCAGGTTACCTAATAGTACAGTTAGTGTAAGACTTGATATTATTATATTAGTTAGGTAATTACTATACTATTAGCCGCTAACCACCCATTTAATAAACACTCTTAATTTTGCGTTCTAAACAACAAGTAAATATTTATATTTACTTTTAGTATAGGATTAGTTGTCATCAACTAATCCTACCCCTCTTGTATTGCGCGCTTCCTCGCACAACACAGTGTAATCCTGTAACGGGATCAGTCCTGTTACACCCCCCTCTCGTAGGTCTAGGCTAGGAATACATATATTTGGGTGTTCGTTTATCTGTTTAAGACTTCAGAGGCTCCGCGATCAGGCAGTGAAGACTTCCGCTGCATGATCAAGTACCCCCTTCGCCGATCAACAACTGTTCGACACTCTGCAACTCACGATCCGCGTTCATCTGCTCTCAACTCGCGCCAACTAGCTGATCAGCGCTTTTACTTTTAGTACCTGATCAAGCCTGATCAAGTCTGATCACAGCTGATCAACGCCTTTTAGCCCCTGATCAAGCCTGATCAAGTCTGATCACAGCTGATTAACGACTTCTAGCACCTGATCAAGCCTGATCAAGTCTGATCACAGCTGATCAACGACTTCTAGCACCTGATCAAGCCTGATCAAGTGTGATCACAGCTGATCAACGACTTTAAGCACCTTATCAAGCCTGATCAAGTCTGATGACAGATGATAAACGCCTTTTATCACCTGATCACAGCTGATCAACGCCTTTTAGCACCTGATCACAGCTGATCAACGCCTTTTAGCACCTGATCAAGCCTGATCAAGCCTGATCAAGTCTGATCACAGCTGATCAACGACTTTTAGCGCCTGATCAAGCCTGATCATGCCTGATTCAAGATTGATTGCGCCTGATCAAGCCTGATCGCAGCAGTCGCTTCATCACAAGTTAACTCAATCTTGCAGCAAGGAATTGAAGAGTGCCATCCCCACCACCTGGAGAGCGACCCACGCCCAAGCCGTCGGGTACACAAGGTGAGCAGGAACACAAGCAGTCACAGGACAACCGGAGGACCCCCTTCGTCAGTCGGCAGTCCGGGAGCCGTGGTAACGCCTGATCAAGCGTGAAATACTTTGATCAACCTCTACACCACATCTTCACCTTGGGTTATAAAACCCGGTCACCAAATACTGTCCGATTATTCAGATTATTTATTCGCCCTACCCCTACCAAAACAGTTAAGCTCTATCAGACACTCAAGCACCCCATCAATGTTGATCTACATAACTACACTTATTTTTGAGGTCAAAGTCTCAAACAGAGTTCGAGCGACGTCGCAAAAGATGATAATATTTTACTGAATAATTACCCTGATTGGCTAAAAACGTCACATTACACTTTATAAAGTCGTCCCCGGGATAGAAGCTGGGCTATCCTAGTTTAGAAGTGATCATCGTAGCACTCGACCATGAGATCGTTTTAAATCTTTAAGTAGTACTTGTCACAGGTTTGCTCCGATCTCTACTCCCAAGTCCTAACCTGTTTAATTCTTGTTCCCCGTCGTCTGATCTAGATTTCCCCAGTTCTCCGCGGATAGTCTCAAGACACTAAAATTCATCCCGATTAAAGCGACCCGTTCGGGCGGCGGTTCAGCTGGTAAAAATGTTCCCACCTGAGCAGTCTGCCTCCTAACATTGACACCAATTAAAAATCCAGTTTAAAATCTGCCGATAGGTTCGCCCAATCGTATCGCTCCAGCGGTTGATTGGATACCCCGATCGGCACTTCTAATATTTTTTAATATCACTGTCAGATCGTGGGGTATGTGATTCTAATATATCACGTACCTAATAGGACATACATATATTATATTTAGATGTCTACGTAATGACGTCGTACGTTATAGAGTACGCCATGACGTCGTACGTTCTAGAAGGATATGCTTAGAGGTAGCACAGATAGCTAACCAAGGACCTAATTCTCACTTTTGAATATACCCCACGCTTCACATCTGGTAGTACTTGTTGGTCCCCGCCGCTTCCCCGCCACCGCCCTGCCGCCGTGCTAGCCGTACATGCAGCACCGCCGTGATAGCCGCTCAAGAGCAGTGACTTGGAGAGCCCACGTCAGTCCCGAATTTTTTAGGGCAGGGACTCCTTCTCATTGTTGTAAATCCTACCGGTCCATTGATACTGCCGCCGTTATCCGGACGTTGTTTTTAGACTATAAATCGTCTTGTTTCGGTAATAAGTCAGTTGGGTTAACGGAAGGTATGCGCTTCGGTTCATGACCCGCCACTCGCACAAGAAATCTTCAAAGCAAAACACCGCCGCCTCGCTTGCCCTGCTGTCCATGCAGAAGACGTACGCCACTGATAAGTGCCGCGCCGACCTTATCGATTCTATCCGTCGAACCAGCCGCATTCTCTGCCGGCTCGAGAAACACTTAGATACGGCTCAGCGCACCGACTCGCGCAAGAACATTAAGGCTCGTCTATTAGCGCACGCCAGTGACCTGCTCAGCTTTGAGAGCACTGTAAGCTTAATAATCTCTCCCGAGGTTTCTAAGCACAAGGCCGAAAAAAAACCGGTCGCCAAGTGGAAGAAGTCCTTAAAACCTGGGCCAAAAGCTGTAAAGAAAAGAAAGTAAGTAGTTAATATCATTCTATAACTGGTATTAGCTAAATCATGTCTTCTCCAATGACTTCCGATCAGCATGCCCAATTGCTGTTTACTATGGTTGCGATCATGGGAAAACAAGCACAGTTACTGGAACAGCTGCAAAAGTCAAAACAGTTATTGGAAATCAAGCTTGAATGTGAAAAGCTTCCGACATATGCAGGAAGATTGAACGAATCGTTCCAGCTCTATAAAGAGCAAGTGGATAAATACTTCTTCGCTAGAGGAGTTGACTGGAAAAGCCAAGATTTCGCACAAAGAATTTTCGCCGTTCTAGGAGGAACATTGAAGCAAGGCGCCGCTCAGTGGTATGTGATGCAAAAGCAGTATATCACAACCGTAGATGACTTTTTCAGCAAAGTCGAACGAGAATTAGTGCCTGCTGATTTGCAAGAGCGTTCGAGCGAAGATATGAATAATATCCGAGAGCGCGACTGCAAGGATTTGCCGGATTATGTGAGCAAATTTCGTCATCCAGCCACCCAAGTCCGAGACATGAGCGCGTTGGACAAGATTATATACTTTCTACGTGGACTTTCCAGTCGTACGAAGGAAGAGGTTCAGTATCGTTGCTGTGAAACGTTGTCCGAAGAAATTACCGTTGCGTTGGACTTAGATCGCTCTCATCCTCAGAGATTTTCGAGAGGAAATTCGCACTACAGACAGAGGTACCGGTCGTATGACAACAGTCGGCAAAGTCGCACAAACAATGTTCCACAACCGATGGACATAAGTAATGTTCAGACTCCGTCTCGTGACGAATATCGCCGCAGAAACTTATTCTTTAAGTGTAGAATCCGAATCACCGATCTGAAGTGGCTTTCAAAACAAAAAACTTGTTTTGAAAGCCACTTCAAATCAATCATTAATCAGAAACAAGAACATCACAGTAGAGGAAATGGTGACATACTCACCTCGTGCGAGCGTGTCATGAGAAATTCATAAATGCGAATGCTTGTTTCCCCTGCGCAAATGCTACACAAACGCCGAACGCGCAACGATAGAGGAAATAATCGTTTAAGACGGAGAAATCAACAGCATGTGAATCGTCAGCATGTCAACAATATGGACAGCCGTGAAGACGAGCAAGAGACAACCGTGTACGATCGCGTCACGATTAATGCCGCAAATGTATAAAAAAAATGGCCGAGGTTCAGCCTGTTGTCTTAGAGTCAAACAACTCTGAATCGGACACACAATCGCAGGGTCGACTGCTAGTGCGTAATGGAATCATTGGAAATAAATCAGTTAAGATTTTAACCGACTCTGGTGCGTCAGCAAACTTTATCAAACCTGGCTTGCCTCGCAATATTAAACACGCAAGAGGTACAAGCACGTCGTTTTGATGGAACATGGACATCAAGTCAGCACACGAAGAAAGTGGAATATAACATTCGTTTAGATGGTATGGAGTTTACAAAGATGAAGTTTACTGAATGGGAACTGCTGGAACACATGACGTGATATTTGGTCAACCGTGGTTCACCAAGTACAATCCACAGATAGATTGGCGCACGCAACAGATTTAAGTTGCATCTATTACGCAATTCGAAGACATAGATGGTCCAACCTTCCAATAAAAGATGAAAAGTAGAGCCTACGATGAGGTATATCATTTCAAAATATCCAAAGTCTAACCGTCGGAAGTACCGCAGGAGTTGAAACCAGTTCTGGACGAATTCAAGGACGTATTTCCAGAACAGCTCCCGAGTGAAATGACGCCTAAGAGAGCAGTTAATTTTCGAGTTATAAATGAAACCTGACCCAGTTCCGAGTTCCCGTGCTCCCTTTCGTCTCTCGAAGGTAGAACAAGAAGCGCAGCAATTCGTGGAACAGGATATACAAAAGGGATGGGTAGAAGTGTCAAACTCTCCATGGGTCTCAAATGTTTTTGGAATTCCCAAGAAAGATCCTGCAACAGAAAGGTTCCCAAAACGCGCGGATTGGCTTCGAAGTGGCAATTCGAAGATCCCCATTCTTTGTGTAATCGACTATCGCTATGTGAATAACATGTCAGTCGTGGCGAAAATTCCCTTGCCCTTCATCGAGGACTTATTCGATCGTATGCTTAATCTCGCACAAGGATACCATCAAATGGTAGTGTTGCCATCAAGTCGACCGTATACGGCTTTCAGAACCCAAAAGGAAACATATCAGTGGTGTGTTCGACCAATGGGATTATCAAGAATGCTTGGAGTGTGGTCACATCTGGTGGAGTCAAGTTGAAAATCGAACACCGTAGTGTCGAGAACCTGACCACCATCGTGCCCAGCCTTCCAAACTGACGGGGGGGGGTACCCCGCGAACCTTCTCCTACTATCCTATCCGATCGTCCGCTGCTGGCAACCGACCGATCATCAACACAGGACGCCTGGTCCGATTTTCGCGTCTCCATCTCACCTTGTGTACCCGATGGAATGGGCTGGTTACACACTTGGTGGATCGTCGCTGTAAATCGACTTGTGTTCTAAATGTGGAAGGCCGTGCTGGGTGGTGTACCCTGGGCGGAACCCTTCACCCTGGGTACGGGCAGACCAGTTTGACTTAGAGTAATATACTCCAAAGGGCAGATCGATCAACCGATCGTAGAGCCCAACCAATATGATAATAAAACTCCAATATCCAATAGGGAGATCCAAACGAGAACGCGATACACTCCACGAACAATATCTACAAGTAACAATCCAAAAGAGACTTAATAACACGTTCAAAACGTGTGTAATTTGAACTTGAGAAGCCGACGAAAGTGTACTCCCGTCGAGGGACTTCCGGCGGAGCAAGTGCGTCTATAACGCGTCCCGGCCGGGTATAATAAGCTGGAGGGGATTACTCGACCCTCCGCTCCCAAACACTCTGCGGCGTGCAGAGGCGACTGATGTACAAGGCGAAACGACCTCCGGTTGAGTTAAAGGCCCAACAATTAAGACGTAAAACCAAAAACGCTCTTAGCAGGCAAAACCAAAACCAACACTAAACTCCCTACCCCTATGGTCCCCAATATGTACAAACATGAAAATATGTAGGTACACGCAATCTCATGTGACTTACCAAAATCCGTGTTCTTGACACCTCTTGCACATGATAGGCTTAAAAGCCTCCTGTATTTCCACCAATCCAATCGCCGATAAGCCGATCTGTGTGCTGCTGACGCAAAACGACCAAAATTCTTGGTTCCGCTTCGCCACAGCCGCCCCTGAGTCTGGTCGCAGCCGCGCAACGGTAGCGGCCCGATCTCATTATATCCAGATCTTCACAGAAGCGGAATTCACCAATGGACGGATCTCTGAGTCCACCTTCGCCAGGTACTTGCCTTGTACACCTGAACGCCTTGTAACCTCTCTTGGCATTATTTTCTACAGGTGCCCTGCGTTCCTCATCGCCCCATATCGTTTCGCCGACCAGATCGGCCCGATCTGACAGCCCTCACAGCAGTTAAGGGTCCGACATACCGGACAGGCATCAGATCGAGGCCGATCAGCTCCGGAAAACAGTCAATGAGCTCCAGTTCCAGTTAGACATCAGGGATTTTTCACTCCTGCAACTGCGGAAGGAGGTGGATACGTTGATTCATGTCCACGAAGTTGCAGGAGGTGACCGCTGAAAACGCACGTCTCCGGGCCCAGATCGTCCAACAAGCAACGCAAGGTAGGCCGATCGGTCTGTTTCCATCTTGGGTTTGCTCTGACCCTCCTTTGCATGTAGATCGGTTGCCCTCCGACATCGCCAAAACGTTCGACGCCTTATTTTCGGCTGATCGGCAGTCGAATGATCACTCGATCAGCTCCGACCGATATTGGACGGGCTGATCGGCGCACGGCACGATCTGTCTCGCTTGTAGGCTTACAGATCGCACCTCCTGGAACAACTCGCGGTGGTAAACCGGCAGAGGTTGGAGGATCAGTCCGATCGGACTTTACTCCGCACCCAACATGGTGACCTGGAGAGGCAGATCAGCGAGTTGCAGGTCGTGGTCCGGGAGCAGATCGGAAACGTCGAGTCCTTCCAGACCCGATCGGACGCCTGGACCCAGTAATCAGATCGTCGCTGGGCGGCCGTAAACCGGTGCTACCAACAGTTGACTGACTTGTTGCACCGGCGTCCGGCTGCAGGCTCTAGAGTGGACCGATTTGCATCGGCCGTTCTGGTCGATCTGCATCAAGATCGTACCCGACGCCACTCATTGGCCAAAATTAAGCACCCCGAAATTCCGAAAACCTCCAAGAAGCGTAAGGACGCGTCGAAGGGCTCAAATGCGCGGGCATAGCGCGCGACTCCGAACTCGAGGAGAAGCGAGCGGTGCCCCAGAAGAAAGCCAAGACGCTGGCGCATCTCCCAAGCCCAAGATCAGATGCAGGTGACAAGTCTATCATCACCAAATATCGTGCGCCCTCGCGCCGCTCACACCAAGCGTATAGAGGTCTCCTCCGGAGAGGACTCGGGGGGCGGATCGAGCGATTCCGAGTTATTGATCACTGCGCTATCCAAGTCCCGATCCGATCAACGCCGAGGTTCCGTTCCTGCAAAGCCTGCATCGGGGGCTAATAAGGCGATCAGCTCCCAGGGTGATGGTGCTGCACCGACGCGCGAGTCGACCGGACCGTTGCCTTCGTTCTATCCCGGCACATCTGGGCTGCGCCGTCACGCCCGATTGAAAGGGTTGTTGACCGGAGATCGATCTCTCCCTTCGCTGACTTCGGATGCCACTTTGCCGTGGTCACCGGGGCAGATCGGTAGCTTGCACCGATCAGCCCTGAATAATCAAGATCTAGCCCGGTCGATGTCCCGACCAGATTTATGGATTTTCCCTCCAGTTCTGAAAACCCCTGAACCGTCTTCGTGTCGGGCGGATCTTGTCACAGGACCGCAAGTCGCCCGTCTGTATGCATATCGACCATGGGAAGTGTTGCTCAACGCCAAGTTGGATTCCATGTTCGCGTCGACTCCTTGGATCGATTTGCTTCTGGGTTAACTTCGGGTTTTAACTCAGCTCAGTGCCAAGCGATCTGGGAGTCTACCCATTATCTCCTCCTTCCCGCGGGTCAGAGGTTACGTGACAAAGACCTGATCTTGTATCGGAGCGCCGGAAACAGCGTCGGATTCGGGCGGGTGAGGCCTGGCTGATCCTATGCCAGTTTATTCTGGAAGGGATGCTGGCCCGCGAGTGCGACATCGACATCTTTTGGTATCCGTTGTTTCTTCACAAGGCCAAGCGTCGCGTTGAGAGCCCCCGGGCGTTGACTGAGGACGGCATCTAGTATCCCGGTGTTCGGTGCGACAGGCCAGTCGTAGACCTGAAGGACGCCTTGATCCAGATCGATCTACAGGATCCCTGGCGTATTCAACATCGGGACCAGATCGAAGGCCATCCGGCATTTACTATCGGTCGTTTGTGGGGTGATTGCGACTCTTGATGTGTCAGATAGCTGACCAGATAATCCATAATACACGTCATCATTCTTTTCAAATTCATAATCATCCAATCACTTGACCAAATTTCATCACTTTCTCCAAACTTGCACCAACACGTTATCATACACAGTTTCCATCCACATTGCAAAAATAATCACCACGTTCGTCATTCCACTACTCCAGTTCATCACAGTTCATCACAAAATTCACAATAATTCAGACCTTACACATATTCACACCGATCGATATACTGATCGGTGCTACTGTGTGTCTTGATCTTCGTCTTCCTGAGTCTGCATCACTGCGAAGAGGTTCCGACTGACTCGTTCTCGCTCGAACTCTCGCAGCAGTGCATCAAAATTTAGATCAAGTTCGTTTATACAAGTTGTTTCGTCATGATCCTTCCAGCGGACCAGGTATTCTCGGTGGGTGCGACGGAAACGTGTCTTCTTGACCGATCGGAAATCTAGCATTTTTTCCACCTCGAATTCGTCCTCTTCTAATGGCCTTTCCCAACTGTCCTCAAGCAGCAGAGCCTCATCAAAATCGAACCTCTCCTCTTCGTCCACCAGACAGGGCATTTTAGGCCGATCGGGGAATTCTCTGACCAGCTTCAGCTTGGACACTTGCACGATCGGAAAAACTTTATAATCCGTGCCGATCGTGATCAGACGGGTAGCATGCTCACCGATCGGCTCTGCTACACGGAAAGGACCGTGCCACATATGATCCAACTTCTTCGCATAGCCTTCCTTGACCCGATCGAGGTATAACCATACCCTCGCCCCTGGTTCAATACCATGAGGGCGGACCTGATCGTTATTCCGATCTTCTCGATCTTGTGTGGCCTGACGCAACTTTTCATTGACGACTTCTTTTGCATGCTGGTAATGCTTCTGGACCTGCATGCGCCAACGACGGGCATCGCGATCGCGGGTCCGAGTGCAGCCGATCGGTATCGCCGCTTCAAGTGTCGATTGGGGGACCCATTCATACGCCATATAAAAAGGCGTTTCTCCTCGGACCCGATCGGTTGAAGAGTTGAGTGCAAATACCAGTCTCTCTGCATACTCGTCCCAGTCACGTTGGTCCGGATCGGCCACATACATCTTGATCGCCCTTGTGATTGTCTGCACCATGCGTTCAGCCGATCCGTTCGCTTGCGTACGATATG
Source organism: Peronosclerospora sorghi (assembly GCA_026184515.1). Taxonomy (NCBI): domain Eukaryota; phylum Oomycota; class Peronosporomycetes; order Peronosporales; family Peronosporaceae; genus Peronosclerospora; species Peronosclerospora sorghi. The sequence continues at coordinate 6,334,535 of CM047582.1, forward strand.
CCATCGTCACGCTCTGCTTCTGTCCTAGCATGTTATTGAACGATCGGAACACCTCAGCCATAAAAACCGGGTTCCCGATCGTGTCTGATAACTTCGCTGGCGCCGAACCTTCTGAACACGCATTCCACGTAACACTGGGCGATGTGCTCCGCAGATCGGGATGCACTAGCCTTTGCGATCACCAGACCAGTGAACAGGTCGATCCAGATCAGCAGTTCAGTGTTGCCGCGTGTCGATCTGGTCAGCGACGGTATGTGATCCATTGCTATCACCTGGAAAGGGTAAGTAGCCTCGATATTCCCGGGCGAACGCACCTTGATTATCGGTCTGCCCTTTCCGGTCTCGCAATCTTTGCAACAGCCCACATATTTCTGCACGCTCCCAAAAAGTCTTATCCAGTGAAAGTGGTCCCTGATCCTGTGGTATGTCCTGCCTATGCCTTGATGCCCCCCTTCTAGACTCACATGGTAGTGATGAAGGACATCCGGCTGTAGCAACTCAGGGACCACCAATTTCGCTAGTCGATCTCGATCGGCACTGTCTTGGTCAACATCACGGCAGTAATAGAGCAATCCATTGTCATCCACATCGTAACTGTCCGCGATCTTGGTACACTCTTTCGCTTGATCATTCGTTAACGTGGACAGTTCACCGCGCAGATAGGCTTTCAGGTTGACGATCCACTCTTCTTCTTCCTGCGCCATGAGGATCCGTTCCGCCCTTAGCTGTTGTACAACGTACTCGCACAGCCTTTCCTTTGGGAACGATCGGAGAGACTTCTGAGTTCGCGATCTAGTCGCCGCCATCAAATGTACTTGATCGGGGCTGTCCTTGGGCTTGATCAACCCCGGGAGCCTGTTTATATCCATAAGTTCAAGTAGAACGGAATCCTCGGTGATTGTCGCCCCCATCTTGTCCCGCATCCAATCCCGTTTCACGTGCAGTAGCTCGTGGTTGGGGTAGTCTTTCATTGCCTTCATCACCCATTCAGCAACTTCATCCGTGGTGCCTTACAGTCGATCTCTCCCGGTGATCTGCCTTATCACTAGGTTGGAGTCACCACATATGATGATCCGACCTTTCTATTGTGATGACAGAAGATCGATACATAGAAGGAGACCCCGATATTCCGCCTCGTTGACCGTTATGTCGGGCGTGAAATCGGCGGCGGCTGCTACTATAGACCATTGTGGTAACTTTCACAGTATGACACTATAGGATCCGACCTTCTTCTTCACGCTAGCCGATCCGTCGAAACTCAAGACCAGGAGTTCCTCATCCCGATCGACGATCGGTGGTGGCATCGAGATTGACTGTCGAGGTTGCTTCCTCGGGGCAATCGCCATCAGAGCTTCATCCACTTCATACCGAGGGGTGATACTGGCAGCCAATGTGCCCAATATCTCTTCCTCTCCCTTGGTGCACTTGAAGACCTCGAGGGACCACTGTGACAAGATCGCTGACCATCTGCCGAGCCGACCGTCCATCCCATTGGCCGATAATAGCCAGGCCAATGTCGACTTTCTCGAAAGGACCTTTACAGGTCGGCCGACAAGCAGGTTACAGCACACATCCAAAATCCGTAGTAAAGCCAGAACTTCCTTTTTGACGATCCCCATAGTTGACTTCGCTCGGCTTCAACGTCCGGCTCGTAAAAGTGACCGGGTGGTACACTCCATCATGTTCCTGCCCTAGAGTGGCAGAAATGGCCCACTTACTAGCATACACAATGACGATCGGCATTTTTTCCGGATCGAATTGTCTGAGAATCGGTGCCGTCGCCATCTTGGCCTTCAGCATACCGAAAGCAACATATGCACGCTTCATGTGGTCATTTGCCTCCACCTGCGGAAAATCTGCGGGCGGATCAGAGTCGCAGCCCTCCCGTAAAGTTGCCCGATCTCCTTCGCGCACCATATGATAGTCGACTGCCCGTAGCTCGTACTGCACTGCCGCGTAAATCACGAAGTCTTCAACAAAGCGGCTGTAGTAATTTAGGCTACCTAGGAAGGACTGCATTGCCCTCAGTGATCTGGGAAACGGGAGGTTGCTCAGTGACTCCAGATCCTTAGGATTGGTATGGTGGAGCGGCCTATCAAAGTTTTGACGCTTTATCAGGCGGTACCACGGCGCCCGGACTGCCGACTAACGAAGGGGGTCCTCCGGTTGTCCTTGACTGCTTGTGTTTCTGCTCACCTTGTGTACCCTAAGGCTTAGGCGTGGGTCGCCCTCCAGGTGGCGGGGATGTAAACACGGCAATTCCTTGATGTAAGATTGGGGAACTAGTAATGAGTTGCTCGAGGTGATGATCAGGCGTTATCAGGTATAATCGAGCTCAAATCAGGTGCGAACAGGCTTGATCAACAGTGATCAGGCTTGGGCAGGCACCGAAAGTCGTTGATCAGCTGTAATCAGACTTGATCAGGCACCAAAAGTAGTTGATCAGCTAAGATCAGACTTGATCAGGTGTCAAAAGTCGCTCAGGTACAAGTTGGTGCGATCTGCGAGTTGTTGATCGCGGGTCACGAGTTTCAGAGTGTCGATCAGGTGTTTATCGGGAAAGGGGGTACTTGATCAGGCAGTGGAAGTCTTCACTGCCTGATCACGGATTCTCTGTAGTCTTCAACAGCTAAAAAAACACCCAAATATCTGTATTCCTAGCCTAGACCTACGAGGGGGGTAAATTTCGCTTAATCCACCTAGAGTTCCCGTGGGGCGTTTACAGCAGCCTAACTCTAGGGGCCAAACGGGAACCAAACGTGGAGAGGTGAGAGCACTCCTCAATCCCACTCCCAAAAATCAAAAACCTTTACAGTGTAACCGCTGACACAGCGGGAGGAGTTGCGGGTGAGTTTTTAACACTACGCCTGCCGGTGGGCCAAAAATGCACTAGGTGCTCCCGCCCGGGACGTAGAGATGCGTAGAGGTAGGGGATGCGCAAAGGTGCCGTCCCTGTAGTGTCCAAAGGGGTTGAACGCAAAAGGAGAGCTTTATTATTGCTTAAATCCTAAGAACTACCAATTTCCTAATATCCACCAATCAGAACTACCCGTTCCAGCGTCCTCCGTCGACCAGTCGACCTGATTTGTCCGTCGTCCGTCGCTGTTCGTCGGTGTTCGCTGAGTACCTGTACGTAATCGTCCCATCTTCCTATGCCCTGTCTATGTCCCGACTATGTGCACCACGATTGTACACGCAGCTGTATACGCCGTGGTACCCACAATCGTATACGATTACGTACCCGATTTGTGTCCGTAATCGCCCCCCCCCCCCTTAATTAGGCCCTATAATAAGGCCCTATAATAAGGCCCTATAATGAGGCCCGTTATTGGGCCCAATTATAACACGCTTTACGACAGCCGCCCCTGATCCTCGTCCCAGCCGTACAGCGGTTGGGGAGAGGGTCAATCATGCCGTTAGATATCGTGATCATGTTACCGTTGGTCGGCTTGTCCACCATGACGTCATCGGCCAGGTGATAATCACCCATCAATTTGCCTGCCCCTTTTCCCGCCGATTAGGTCCCGTTCTGTCAGGCTGTTACCGTTAGTGGTACGCCCCTCGCGACCCAACGTTAACCCTGCACCAACCGTGTCATCTGCGATCAAGCTGTTTCGATCAGGCATTCCTGCATTTCCATCATGCAAGCGATAACGGACGGCACCCCGGCAAACACCACCGACACTCCTGCCCTGGATCGGGCCGCAGCTAATCAGGCGATCGCTGCTATCAATCGGGCTTACAGCTTGCAAGAGGCTCTACACGCGCGTGATAATCAGATCGCCACGTTATCTGACTCTCTCGCGATGAGTGAAGACACTGTCACGATGCTTCGGCAGCAGCTCGCTCGCCCTAAACGCTCCGTGGTGGAGCGAGATGTTGCGATCAAGCGGGACGTCTTCAAACAGCTCAAGACATTGCGTGATTTCGTCGACACCGCAGTCAATGATCTCCAGACCAGTTGAAGACCATCGAAAGCGCTATGGACGATCAAGAAAAACTCATGGTCGATCAGCGCGCACAGATCCGGGATCTGGAAGGCCGTCATGCCCGTGACAGGTATCTGCGATCGGTGCATGAAGACACCATCGCTGATCAAACACGGGAGCTGGATCAGCTTCAACAGCGCCTAGCCAAGTTACAAGAAGAACATGATCGGGCTACTTCTGGGAATCAGCGCTTGTTCGAACAGTTGCTCAGGCTCACCTCCGAGGTTGATAGGCGCAAACACCAGTATAATCGCCTTCGGAAGAAAAACAAGTCCAATTGCCTGAGGATGGACGAGTATACTGCCATCATGGCCCAGGCGCAGGAACTATCTGATCGTGTCAAGGGAGTGTCTGACCTCCAAACTGAGCGGGACGATCTGCATGCCGCATATTCTCAGCTGGAGAACGAACATTCCGCCATGCAATGCCGCTTCGATCAAGTTTCCGTAGAACGCGACACGTTGCGCCATCAACTGCAGGAGGTTCAGGGCGAAGTCACACAGTTGCGCTCGTTTCACTCGGACCTTCAGTCTCAGTTGGCTGGTATGTCGTTGATGATGCAGATCACACCAGTTATCCGCACCCCTTCGGCGAGTTCTGATCAAGCTACACCTCCAGCTGGCCTAACTGGCCCCCCCTGACGGCTCGATCAGCCGCGCCGCCCCTTCGCCTAAAATTCGTACTCAGTGTTCTCGATCCTCCTCTCGGTTGAAGCAGCCACGCCTCCTTTCTCCTATTTCGGAGGCGAAGACGGAAGACGATGATCCCCCAAGTCCTGATCAGGACTATGAAGGCGGATTTCCTGGCCCGATCGCTTCTATTCCTTCCACTCCTACAATTAACGAGTCCGGGAGCGAGGATCTACCTGATCAAGTCACTGCCGGGTCTCTTTTTCCGCGTACGGGTTATTTACGGACGTTGATCGCGGTATCTGATGATGCCAGTGACGCCGACATCCTGCCGTGGACTCCGGATCAGCTTGTTGGGTTTGATCTGCGTAACGTCAAGGCCCAAGTGGTCTTTGACTACTTGACCCGCCCCGCAGGATGAATGTTCCCGGCTGCCGTGCACGCCCTTCCGGCTGATTCATGGTCCAGTCATTTAATCACCCAACCGGAAGTGGAGCTGCTGTATTCTCAATGCCCTTGGGGCGTTTTCATGACCATGTTGCCGCCCCTTTCTCTTCGCTCAGTCGGCTGGTTCGCCGACTTCGAGACAAAGTACCGGTCGTTTCTCGAACATAACGCGCTGGCGATCTGGGAGTCTACACATTATCTCCCTATCGCGAGAGGCCTTCGCGAGACGGATGACTTCTTCCGGAATTACTAAAACAGTCGCCGCCAACGCAGAAGTCGTGCCGGAGCGACCTGGAAGAGGTTCGTGGATTTCGTCCTGCGGGGAATGATCGACGGAAGATGTGATATCGACATTTTCCTGGACCCGTCGATCACCCATTGTGCTCGCAACCGTCCTTTGAAGTATGCCCCGGCCGACGATGGGGCGTGGTACCCAGGGTTCCTCTCGGACCCGCCACCCCGGACCCTATTGAACGCGTTGAAGGAGGTTGATACCTTTGAACCTTGGCGGGTTCAATATCGTTCCTCCCATGAAAGCCACCCTGGCCGTAAAATCCCTCGTATTCGTCGCAAGTTCTTTGGGTCTAGTTAATCAGTTGATCGTTCCGCCCTTAATCAATAAACAATCTTGATCATGCCATTTCCACTGTGCTTCGTTACTTCCCCATTCATGATATAAACCGGTATTATGTCGTCTTATCTTTCGTTACTCCATCACCTTGTCTCGCAATATCCATCGTAAACACATCACCTCAAGCCATTTATCACTTCTTCGTCAATTGTGAGTTTCTTCAATCATCTTTATTCAATCAGTAATGCTTCGATCGTAATTCACGACCAGTCTGCCGATCACGCATTAGTTGGACTCTTCGTCCACTTGAATCACGTCAAACCGATGTCTGTTGATCCTTTTCCTCTCGAAGTCCTTGATCAGAGCATCGCAGTTCAAGTCTTCCTCGTCTACCCACGACGGCTCAGCATAACCTTTCCAGTAAACTTGATATTCGCGTAACGTTCTTCCATATCTAGTCTTTCGACCTGATCGGACATCGGTGATACGATCAACTTCAAATTCATCTGGATCTAGCGTCCCTTTCCATCTGTCTTCAGGTAACAAAGCTTCATCGAAGTCAAAACGATCCTCTATACCAGCTGTTAGTGCAGTAGTAGGGAGATCTGGAATTTTTTTGACCAATTTCAACTTGGACAGATGCACTACTGGGAACATACGATAGTCGGTGCCAGCTGTAACCAGTCTCGTCGCATGATTACTGATCACCTCATCGACTCTGAAGGGTCTATGCCACATGTGCGCCAGTTTCTTCGCGAACCCTTCTTTCACCCGATAAAGATATAACCAGACCCTTGATCCAACTTCGATCTTGTGTGGTGTCACTTGATCATTGTGCTTCTCAGCTCGCTCAGCCATCGCTTGATGCAATCCAGCGCTCACTTGACCACGGGCGTAACGGTAGTCTTTCTGCAACTTATATCTCCACCGGCGAGCATCCCGGTCTTTACGCTTAATTCCGCCCAGTTGCAATGTCGATTCCAACGATGATCGTAGGTCCCACCCATACGCCAAATAAAATGGTGTTTCATCACGAATGAGATCAGGGGTCGAGTTCAGCGCGAATACCAGCCGCTCTGCATACAAGCTCCAATCTTTTTGGACGTCATCTGCTACATACATCTTAATTGCTCGCGTGATCGTCTGCACCGTCCTCTCCGCCTTGCCATTCGCCTGTAGGCGGTATGCCATAGTGGCACTCTGACGTTGTCCCACGATTTTGTTGAACGCGCGAAATACTTCCGACATAAAACCTGGTTCAAGATCGTGCCGGATCACTTCGCTAGCCCCGAATCGTCGAAACACACACTCTTCATAATTTTCGGCGACTTTCTGCGCTGTGCGAGACGATCCAGCTTTCGCAATCACCATACCCGTGAACATATCCGTCCAAATCAGCAGTTCAGTATGTCCATCCGTCGATCGGGGTAGTGACGGGATATGATCCATGGCTATCACTTGGAATGGGTACGTAGCCTCGATATTCCCCGGCGACATGCCCTTGATCGTAGGTTTGCCCTTCTCCGTCTCGCAATCTACGCATTGTCCAACAAATCTTTGTACGCTTCGAAATAGACCACGCCAATGAAAGTATCGTCTGATACGCTAATATGTCCGCCCTATACCTTGGTGTCCTCCTTCCAAGCTCACATGATGATGGTGGAGGACATTCGCATGTAGGGTCTCGGGTAATACCAGCTTAATCGAAAGGTGCTGATCGTCTTGATCATCTTTGTCATCGTTGGCTTTTCTTTTAGCCATGTTTCCACAGTATATCAGCAATCCTTGTTCATTGACATCGTAGTTGTCAGCAATTTTCGTGCAGTCCTTAACCTCGTCTGCGCTCAATTGTGAGACGTTACCATACAGATAACTTCGCAAATCATGAATCCATTTCTCTTCGTCCTGTGCCTTTTTCACCCGTTCCGCCCTTATCGCGGCTATAGATATATCGGGCCACGTTGACGGTCGCGGCTGATGCAGGTTACGTGATCGTGTCATCACTAGTACTTGCGGGGCAGTCGGATATTCATTCCACGTGATCACTTCCGGCAACCTGTGAGATCGGTCAATTTCTCCAGCTGTTTCACGTCATCGATTTCAAATCTTGTTCCACCCTGCATAGCTCTAGTGGTAATGTGATCTGCACTCTTATTCCACTCTCTTTTGACATGCACTAGATCATGGTCCGACCATTCGCGAAGTAGATTAAACGCACGCTGTTGCAACACTTGCAATCGAGGAGCTTTACACTCTTTTTCACCGCGCATTTGCCGGATTACCAAATTCGAATATACACACACGATCATCCTTCCTTTGGGATATCTAGACAGTAGGTCCAAACTTAAAAGCAATCCATGGTATTCCGCTTCATTCACCGTGATATCAGGTGCATGATCGACTACCGCGGTCATAATCTTCCACTCCGGTAATTTCCATACGATAGCGCCGAACGCACCTACACGTCGCTTGACGCTTGCAGATCCATCGAAACTAATCACGTATAGTTCTTCGCCTTTCTCAACCGTCTGTCGCGGTTGCTTTTTCGGCGCGATCGCAATCAGTGATTCATCGATTTCAGTGCGAGGGGTGATGCTCGCATCTAACGCCCCCAGTACCTCCTCGTCTACCTGTACACATTTCTTGATCTCGAGGTCCTATTGTAATAAGATCTTAGCCCATCTTCCCAGCCGTCCGTCCAACCCGTTGGATGTTAGTAACCATCTCAGCGTGGATAAACGCGACAAGACAGTGATCGTCTTTCCGACCAGCATCGTGAAATAAACATCCAAAACCCGTAGTAGCTCCAGAACTTCCTTTTCGACGGGGCTGTAGTTCAGCTCACCGTTCTTCAACTTTCGGCTGGCGAATTCCACGGGATAATACCCTTGATCATGTTCTTGTACCAGCGCGGCGGATACTGACCACTTGCTAGCGTAAACCACGATCACCGGCGTTTTGTTCTGATCAAAGTGACGCAGGGTTGGAGCTGACGCAATATTCTCCTTCAGCATGCTGAATGCTACTTTTGCCCTGATTAATCGATCACCCTCCTGATCCATATTCTCCTTGCTCAAAGATCGGCTCTTTTACTCTTGATAATCCATTTCCCTTAATTCGTAGAGCACAGCGGCATAGATCGCGAAATCTTCGATAAACCGACGGTAGTAGTTCAAACTCCCCAAAAACGATTGCATGGCCCGTAAGGTGCCAGGGAAAGGCAAATCAATCAGATCATCCAAATTTTTCGGATTTTTTTCCAAACCTCGGCTAGAGACATGATGTCCTAAATAGGGAACTTCGTTTCGCCCCCAATACGATTTGGTCACACTGATCGATAAATTCTACTGATCGCACTTCTCCAACAACCGATGCACCTTGTCACACAGGGTAGTACAGGTAGGTGCCGGGATCAAAATATCATCGATATATGATCGCCGCTGTAGTACATACGGGCCCGGTGTTTGGTCGGCCTCTCACACCGTGAATAAATCATCCGATTCGTCAGCACCGTCCTTAACCTTGAGATATCCATATAATGCGTTATCAATCAACTGCTGGTAGATTTGCGGAGCATTCTTTAGACCAAAAGGCATCCTATTCCATTCGAACAATCCAAACGGAGTGACAAACGCCGAAATCTGACGCGCTCGATCGGTCATAGATACGACCCAAAAAGCGCTCGCCATATCCAAAGAGCAAAACCACAGCGCTTTATCCAAATCTTCGAGTAGATCAGAGATCAGGGGCATTGGATATACCATCAGGCGCGTGAGTTGATTAACCGCGCGATAGTCGATACATAGACGAAAATCAACCCCGTTCTTTTTCACAATGATCACTATAGGTGATGCCCAAGGTGACGTAGACGGTTGAATGATCTTGGTAGCCAATAGCCCTTTGATCGAAGCCGATAACTTCTCGCGAAATTGTGGAGCCACCTTCCGACACTTTTGGGCGATCGGGAGAGTATTGCCTACATCGATATCGCAAACAACTCCACGTGCAGCAGGAGGTAGTGCGTTCCCCTATCCGATCAACAGATATTTCTTCGCCCAAATTATATCGCGAAGCTGATTAATTTCTTCTGGCGTGTGACCAAGGGGTCTCCGACTAGCAAATCGTCCCTAGTTACTTCTTCGGTGCATGCAGATAATTCGGGCAACGTAGCAAGCTGCTTCTCTAGTTCTTCCACATACAGATCCCCACCTTCATGGTAACAAACTTGATCATCGATAGGGATTACACCAACTTCGCTAGGATCGGCTGAGATAGGGTGATCGCGCGTGTCTTGAATAGATGTATCTCTCGCAGTAGGTTGTTCAACTTCGTGATCCGGGGTCGGACCTTTCATCTCCGTCTCCTGATTGCACCGCACTTGCACCTCTTGCACCTTTTGCAGCCCTCCGGTTACCAATGCCACAGATGCGGCGGTCGGGTCCGTAGGGCGTACTAAAATACTTCGAGGAGTAGGATACTCCCTCTTCTCGACTAGGGGACCTTGGTCGACACTTTCTTGATCTTCATTCACGGAATCTGTAGACACTTGATACGCGAGATTTTGCCACTCCTTGTAACGATTATACCCTATCGAAACAAATCCAGGGCGACGGGGCACATCATCTTTGTTCATCCAGATGCCTAACATCGTCTCATCTTGCACGATGATCGGATGATCAACAACGTTCATAACACGCAGGTATCGCATTTGCCCACGCCCCTAGTGATAGTGGGAACCCAATATTTTCCTCGAGTAATCCACAAATTTCTGGATCGCTGTTCATAAATTTGAACCTCGGCAGAACGACCTACTGGGATCTGTTCGTACTGATTGAGTTTCATATAATTACCACTCGATCCATACAGCTGTCGGCGCCCCTCCAATGGGATGATCACCTCATCAGGCAAACTTAGCGCACCGTGGGCGATGTCTAATCGAACACCAGCTGGTATCATAAAATCCATACCCAGTATAGCATCTTGACCAACAAGTCTGCCCACCAATGCATGGAAATAATAGACCAACGAGCCTGCTAACGTAATCTTGATTTTAGTACGCCCTTCCGTGAGGTATGCACTTTCTCCAATGCCAACACATTCTTGCGTTTGACTCGTGTCGATCTGACACCTCACCTTACGAGCAAAGGTTGAGTCGATGATCGACACTTCAGCACCAGAATCAAATTATAGCGTGGCACGTTCGTTATTGATTTTACCACTCGCCTTGGCTTGTTTAAACCATTTCTTTGGCGAGTGGTATTTCCAATATCCGCGCTATTCACCTGGAAGTAGACTAACCTCCATGATCACCGGGGACCGAGAAAACTCATCGATACGATAATTAGCCAAACGTGGTAAATCAGGCTGATCACATTTATCATTATCTCTTTCTGCTGCTTGATCAGCCCTCTTCTTATCCACATATGCAAAAATACACAAACCAGAACGCTCGTCTCGTACCAGATTCCAACCTGGCGAGCGTCCTAGCTTAACAAATCATCAGCTTCCTTGGTCAGCATTCCAGCATGCTTGGTGGGATTGTACCACTGGCGGATGGATTGTAAATTCTTCCATAGGGCACTTGCCCGCATCGTGAACTTCGCCGCAGGCTCGACAGACGTATAACAATGATCGGTCGGATGTCCCTTCTTTCCACACTTGAGACAGGTCAGGCGCTTCCAGCAACGAAGATTATCGTGCCGGATCGACCCACAATGACTGCATTTCTTCACCGCCTCTTGATCGACTGCACTTGAATCACTTCGATTATCCGATAGGGACTCGCCAGGCTGATCGAGCGCCCCTGGTTGGTCTCGTATAGCAGCAATCATGCAACGGCGCTGATCTCCATCACTTCCACTGTCGTCGGCACTTGATTCTTCACTTCCAGATGACACCTTGATCGCGCGTACTGCCTTGGGCTTTCGCGCTGGGGCATGTGCCCGATCATCGCCAAATTTTTTACGGAATCGGCTGGTACCGACGGCCGCTGTCGGCTGGTACCACCGATTACGTGCATACGCCCGCAATGTCTCTTCCAGGTCTGCCGCGGTGTCCAACCGCAAAAGCGCCAGTTGATCAGCGAGCTCGCGATTAGCCAATGTATCCAAGAAATGTTGTACATGTTCACGTAAAGTCGTAGGCGATCCATCCCTGATCGGCAAGTTGGCTTGCAATCCCGCCACATTAAACCGGTGCAGATATTCGATTGGGCTTTCATCCGACCGCTGCTTCGTATAATAGTATTGGCGGGATGTCGATTGTCCACTTCCACAATATGGAACTTCAAACTCATCCACAAGATTTTTCCAACTTGATCGAGTGCTTCTACTCAGCTGGCGATGCCAATTGCGCGCTGGTCCTTTTAGTAGATCGCCTAGGATCAGACACTTTTCAGGATCAGAAGCTTGACCCGCATAAATTCTGACTTGAGGCGACTAATCCATTCCGCGCTTGATTTTCATCCCCTTCCTTCACCGAAAAATCTTTTAGATCACTGATCGCAGACATTCGAATCCTGGGGATCAACTGTTGATCAGGCATCCCAGTATGTGCGGACGCAACGGTGGCTCGTCGTGGTAGTGTGATCGGCTCATCTGGGTCAATATACTCGCTCTGGGATCGTTGATCATGGAAAAATATACTGATTCCATGTCAACGTCCTTGATCGTTGCTGATCTTTCTCGCTTCGAGTGCTGCTGACGAAGTGAATGCACAGATTCCATGTCAACGTCCTTTATCGACGCAGCTCTTCCTATCTTTAGCTGGCGGTTTTTTCCCGCTGACAACTCCAGGTGTCAGATTGCGTCTTTCTTCAGCCAGAAACTTCTCCATAGCCTTATCAAAGAATGTCTGCAGCTGTGGACTTTGTGGTACTTGATCCTCTTCTGCTTTGATCGATTGAGGTTCCATCTTGATAGCCGAAAACTTGGATTTATCCTTCTGGCAAACTGTCATTCTGGTGATCTTGGGCTCTATACTCCCGGCACTACTCGACTCCGCTTCAAATTCATCGCCTTCAGAAGGGGCAGATTCGTGGCACGATGATCCCGTGTGTTCTGATGCGTTGTTTGACGGACCTGCTTCAATCTTCAAAAGAGATTGCGAGGGTTCCAACTTCGTGGTTTGACCCACGATAGGTAGCAATAGATGAAACAACTGCTGGGTAGCTTCTGACAGATCTTCTGGATCCTAATCAAACACCTCTTCAGCATCGTAGGCGCCTGTCCTCAGACCTGCCTGCTTGATCAGGCGTGTTAGACTAAGTACGATCGTGAGCTTGTCCCTCCTATCCGTAACTGGCTGATCGACCGGTCCTTTCAGCTTCCCGCTGATCATGACCCCAAGAAGGCTCATGATCGAATTCGTCAATTAGAAATCTTCCAGTTTTCCTTTATAAACCTTTCGGTAAAACATTCTCACCAGATCGGCTTCCGTTGGTGGTGTACTTGATCGACTTTCGTTGCTCTCCGACCCAGGCGCCTTCATCAACACCTTCAGCTGGTCGGTCTTGTAGTACTTCACCACCGGATCCCAATCCGGATAATTATATACATATATTTTTGGCGGATCATAACGCAAGTTATGATCCACATGGGCTCCCGAAGGAGCCTCGGGAGGTGGTTGAGGCTTCTCCTCCTTTATTTCATCAAGATTCCTCCCCAGGTCCTGATGATCAGCATTTCCTTTCTTCTTCAGGCATGACGACGGCGAACTGCCTTCCATCGTCACAACCTCCTCCTCCTTTTCCACCTTTATCTTCACTTCTGCTTCCGCTTCCGTTTTCACTTCCACATCAGCGCCATCTTGCGTAGAATCGCGGTGATATCCCGCGTCGCCCAAAGATCCGGGCACGCGCACCATTGTGGTGGAGCGGCCAATCAAAGTTTTTGACGCTTGATCAGGCGGTACCACGGCGCCCGGACTGCCGACTAACGAAGGGGGTCCTCCGGTTGTCCTTGACTGCTTGTGTTTCTGCTCACCTTGTGTACCCTAAGGCTTAGGCGTGGGTCGCTCTCCAGGTGGCGGGGATGTAAACACGGCAATTCCTTGATGTAAGATTGGGGAACTAGTAATGAGTTGCTCGAGGTGATGATCAGGCGTTATCAGGTATAATCGAGCTCAAATCAGGTGCGAACAGGCTTGATCAACACGTGATCAGGCTTGGGCAGGCACCGAAAGTCGTTGATCAGCTGTAATCAGACTTGATCAGGCACCAAAAGTAGTTGATCTGCTAAGATCAGATTTGATCAGGTGTCAAAAGTCGCTCAGGTACAAGTTGGTGCGATCTGCGAGTTGTTGATCGCGGGTCACGAGTTTCAGAGTGTCGATCAGGTGTTTATCGGGAAAGGGGGTACTTGATCAGGCAGTGGAAGTCTTCACTGCCTGATCACGGATTCTCTGTAGTCTTCAACAGCTAAAAGAACACCCAAATATCTGTATTCCTAGCCTAGACCTACGAGGGGGGTAAATTTCGCTTAATCCACCTAGAGTTTCCGTGGGGCGTTTACAGCAGCCGAACTCTAGGGGCCAAACGGGAACCAAACGTGGAGAGGTGAGAGCACTGCTCAATCCCACTCCCAAAAATCAAAAACCTTTACAGTGTAACCGCTGACACAGCGGGAGGAGTTGTGGGTGAGTTTTTAGCACTACGCCTGCCCGTGGGCCAAAAATGCACTAAGTGCTCCCGCCCGGGACGTAGAGATGCGTAGAGGTAGGGGATGCGCAAAGGTGCCGTCCCTGTAGTGTCCAAACGGGTTGAACGCAAAAGGAGAGCTTTATTATTGCTTAAATCCTAAGAACTACCAATTTCCTAATATCCACCAATCAGAACTACCCGTTCCAGCGTCCTCCGTCGACCAGTCGACCTGATTTGTCCGTCGTCCGTCGCTGTTCGTCGGTGTTCGCTGAGTACCTGTACGTAATCGTCCCATCTTCCTATGCCCTGTCTATGTCCCGATTATGTGCACCACGGTTGTACACGCAACTGTATACGCCGTGGTACCCACAATCGTATACGATTACGTACCCGATTTTTGTCCGTAATCGCCCCCCCCTTAATTAGGCCCTATAATAAGGACCTATAATAAGGCCCGTTATTGGGCCCAATTATAACACGCTTTACGACATTGGCCTCCAGCCCACTGATTGACACCATATGACCCAAATAGGCGACCTTGGACATGCCCCAAAAACTCTTCACAGCACTGATCGACAGGTTCCAGCGATCGCATGTCTCCAACAACCGTTCGACCTTCTCGCACAGATCGCTCCATGACGAGGCAGGGATCAGTATGTCGTCGATGTACGATCGCCTCCCCAGAACGGATGGTCTCCTTTCCCGATCGGGTTCACCCTCTGTAAATACATCATGGTTTTCGGTGGGGTCCCGATCGGTACTGACCTTGAAGTGTCCATACAGTGCGTTATCGATCAGCCTCTGGTAGATCTGGGGCGCTTTATTCAAACCGAACGGCATACGGTTCCACTCGAGCAGACCGAACGGCGTAACAAATGCGGAAATCTCGCGAGCCCGATCGGTCATCGAAACCACCCAAAATCCACTTGCCATATCCAGCGAGTAATACTAGAGGGTCTTGTCAAGATCTTCTAGCAGATCGCTGATCAGCGGCATCGGGTACACCATAAGCTTGGTCAACCGATTTACCAACCGATAATGGATGCACAACCTGATGTCGACGCCGTTCTTCTTGATCACAATCACGATTGGCGAGGCCCACGGCGAGGTCGACGGTTTAATAATCTTGGTAGCCAACAGTCCTTTAACAAGATCAGACAGTTTTTCGCGGTACTGTGATGCCACATGTCTTCATCGCTGGGCGATCGGCTTGGCATCACCAACATCGATGTCACAGATCGCTCCGCGAGCAGCAGGGGTAAAGCATTGCCTTTCCCGATCAGCAGATGTTTCTTCTTCCATATGATCTTCTTTAGCTGATCTATCTGGTCGGGTCTGTTGACATCCCGATAACCCACTTTTTGATCGTCCAAGGTGACTTCGGGCGGATCAGTAGACACTTCAGGGAGGACTGCCATCTGGCTCTCCAACTCTTGAATGTACTGATCCCCGCCCTCATGTTACAAACTTGATCGTCTTCCGGGGCAATATCACCCAAACCGTCCTGATCGGTTGCACACTGCTGTTCCCGATCGGCGGGCTGCTCTTCAACGACATCGATCTGATTAGGCGCGCCATCGTGGTCCGCCCCAGCAATCCCATGTTCCCCTTTTTCTATTTCCGGCTCCGCTGTCGCCTGTTCTTGTGACGCCACCATGTTGACGAACCTTGGCTCATCTGCTTCATGGTCCACCGTGTCCGGCGACTGCGGTGCCTTTCTTCGAATTAACACCTTTTTTGGGTTACATAGCTGGGTCGTTCCACCATAGCTGAGGTATCTTCTTCCACCGGTCCATCATCGCTGATCAGATCGGTGGTCGCTTGGTATGCCAAGTTCTGCCACTCAACATACCGTCTCGATCCGATCGAGACGAACCCCACCTTTCTTGGCACCTTCCCTTCCGCCAGCCTCATGCCAACAATAGTATTGTTGTCGAGCGTAAGCGGCTTTTCACCGATATGAGTGACTCGGACAAAATCAAATCGGCCGGCACTCTTCACAAAGGTCGGCACCCACCGATCGCCTCTTGTCACCAATAACTTCCTTGATCGAAAACCTTTGTCGAGCGGGGTATGAGCGGATTGGCCGACTGGAATGGTGACATCTTGGTCCCACCTGACCAGGCGGTGTGCGATCCGTATAGGGGCCGCCGACCAGCTAACTGGATCTGGACCTCATCCGGGAGCGTAAGCACTCCATGAGACATATCTAGGCGAATACCCGCCAACACCATGAAATCCATGCCTAACAGGGCATCCTGACCGGCCAACTTGCCAACACAAGCGCTGAAGAAGTAGACCAACGAACGCGATAGGGTGATCTTCACGCGCGTCCTTCCTTCGGTCATGTAAGAGTTTTCACCAATTCCAACGCATTATTGTATCTGGGTATCGTCTATACGACATCCGACGTTACGAGCAAAGGCGGAGTCGATAATTGAAACTTGGCCCCAGAGTCGAACAACAACGTTGCCTTCTGGTTGTTAATCTTACCACAGGCTTTCGCCTGCTTGAACCATTTTTCGGGCGCATGATACTTCCAGTATCCGCGAGACTCCCCATGCAGCAGATCCAACTGCATGACCACTTTCGATCGGGAATATTCATCGGTCGTGAGATTTTAGACCGGATGATCCCGATCGACGCAATTGAGAACAGAACATGTATTGTCGGTTTTATTCTCCTTGCCGACATATGCATAGATGCCAAACGTAGATCGCTCGTCTCGATCCAGATTCCAATCTGGGAGCGTTCTAGTTTAACATCTTTTTCACGTCCGGTGGGAGCATCCCCTCGTGCTTGCTCGGCACATATTACTTGCGCATCAGATTGAAAAACTCTTCGATCTTGCACTGGCCGGCCTCGTGGATCTCTCCACATGACTTGCACACGAAAAGGCAGTGATCGGTGGGGTGACCGCGTCTTTCGCACTTCTTGCATATCAATTTCTTCCAGCAGTCCCCACCATCATGCTTGCTCGACTCGCAGTGAGAACACTTCTTGCGAGGTCGGTCCGGGTCGGACTTGTTCCCACTCCTTCCCTTCCGATCTGCCTGGTTAGGCGTCGATCTGGTTCTTGGGGAAGGTTCCGTGACGAAAACGTGGCGATACTGGTCTTCGTCTGACTCCCGACTGGACAGGCCGCTACTTTCTTCTTCCGATCCAGTGCTGTCTTCAGTCACGATCGCCTTAACAGCACGGGCCGATCTGGTTAGGGGCCTCTTCACAGTGTCGGTCTGGGTATTCGATCTGTAGCGACCCGATCCAACGGCGACCTTCGCCCTCATGCTGCGTGAGTGTTGCAGCGTCCGCAACGTCTGCTCCACTTCCCCCACATCTTTTAGGAGCAGCAGGGTGAGTTGATCTGCCAGCTCTTGGTCATCAAGGGTACTGATGTAGTGACCCACGTGCTCCATAGCGGCACCGGTCGGCAGGTTGCCTTCCTTGATCACTATCCCGGCGCGAATTGCAGCTACGTTCAAGCGGTGCAAGTACTCGATCGGCGTCTCATCGCCCCGCTTCTGCATATGGTGATATTTGCGGGCGGTAGAGAATCCAGAGTTGCAGTACTGCCCCTCAAATTCTAAACATAGCAGATCCCAGTCAGATCGGACATCCCGACCCAACTGTTGGATCCAGTTCGCAGCCGGTCCTTTCAGCAGATCCCTGAAGATCAGACACCGTTCCTTTTTTGGTGTCTGATGCCGTAAGAAAGCAGACTTGACCCGACCAAACCACGACCTGGCTTGCTCCTCGTCGGCGTCCTTGCCAGTAAAGTCCTTGAGATCCGTGGCCGCAGTCATGCGAATGCGTGGGATCTCAGTAGATCCAAAATCAAAGGCGGTCGTAGAGGCTAGGTTAGCCCTGCGCGTTCTGCCCGCCCCTGCACCGTCTGACCCATAGTGGTCATCCGGATCGCCGATCGACTCCATGTCGAAATCGCTGTTCTTGCTTGATCGGCACGGTCGGGCTGGCTGCGGCTTGCGTCTTCCTCTGTAAACTGGTTTGCCACCTCGGGTAGCTTTATCTGTTGATGCCACTGACTCCATATCAACATCCCGGCAAGTATTGACATTTTGCCGGGCAGATCGGTCCTGGTCATGCAGGCGCGGAGGCGATCGGCATCGGTCTCCCATGAAACGCTCCATCATTGCCTCAAACATGGCTTGGACGTTAGATTGGGGCATAGGCAACGTGTTTGTACCCTCCTTTGGAGGTACTGAAGCCTGTGGGGGCTCCTGGGGCCCCGACTGGCATGCAGCCCCTTGCTACCGCACGTCCTTTTTATGCTCCCATGGGGGTATGGTCCGCCTCCATAGTCATCCGCTCAACATCGACCTCCAACTCCGATGAGCTATTAGAGGCAGGTGGAGACTGATACAACGACTTATCGTCGGGGCACACATCCTCGTATGCTGCCGTGACTCAGCGGCCTTCAATGCCACGGTGGGAGTTGGGCGGCGAACCGCCCCCACCAACGGCACCAAATGGTCATGGAGGGTCGACATCGACATCTCCAACTTCCAAGTGTCCAGATCGAACAGTTTCTGCACGTTGGCGAGGCTCTGCACTTTTATGCCGACCTCAGCCAACATCTCCAGCAGGTTCTGCACTTTTATGCCGACCTCAGCCAACATCGCCAGCAGGTTCTTCACCAATTGCAAAGGCCGATCGCTCTGGATCGGCTCGGTGGTGGGTCCGAGAAGACGATCGGGGATCCGGAGGTTTAAAATCCGCATGACCTGGTCTTCGCGAGTAAATTGCTTTAACTCGTGGATGTAATACATCCTGTTCAGGTCTTCTTCCTTGATAACCTCATCCCCGACCTGCGACTTTTCTTCCAAGTCGTCTTCCTCGGACGGCTTTCTGAGCTTCTGCTTGGGGACCTTGGGAAAATGGATCGGATCGTTCCGATCAGCCTCCAAGTCGTTTTCATCTTTAATTTTCTTTTCATCAAAATATCCATTTAAATTCATAGGATCCGGACAAAATTCCCGATCCTTTCCGGAACTATAGCAAGACATAGTCCCGATCGGCTCCAGTGGGGGCCTTATGGGGAGGAAAAAACTTATTAATCCCGATCTGGTCCTCCACCCGGCCAGATCGGACATCTCCATCTTTGTCGACAACGAGAACATAAGGCGATAGCCGTTCTTTATGTCCTCTCCAGAACGATTCCACATTTAATTCATTGTAATCAATTCTTCGCGAGATATCATCGTGATGATATCCACGATCACCAAGTGATCCGGGCACGCGCACCATTGTGGTGGAGTCAAGTTCAAAATCGAACACCGTAGTGTCAAGAACCTGACCACCATCGTGCCCGGCCGTCCAACTTAAGGGGGGGGGGTACCCTACGAACCTTCGCCTACTATCCGATCCGATCGTCCGCTGCTGGCAGACGACCGATCATTAACACATGACGCCTGGTCCGATTTGTTCTTCATCTCACCTTGTGTACCCGATGGAATGGGCTGGTAACACACTCGGTGGATTGGTGTTGTGAATCGACTTGTGGTCTAAATGTGGGGAGACCGTGCTGTGTGGTGTACCCTGGGCGGAACTCTTCACCCTGGGTACGGGCAGAACAATTATATTTGGAGTGAATATACTCCAAAGGGCAGATCGCTCAACCGATCGTAGAGCCTAACCATATGAGAATACAACTCCAATAATCCAATAGGGAGATCCAAATGAGAACGTGATACACTCCACGAACGATATCTCCACGTAACAATCCAAAAGAAACTTAATAACACGTTCCAAACGTGTGTAACTTGAGCTTGAGAAGCCGACCAAAGTGTACTCCCGTCGAGGGACTTCCGGCGGGCCAAGTGCGTCTGTAACGCGTCCCGGCCGGGTATAATGAGCTGGAGGGGATTACTCGACCCTCCGCTATCAAACACTCTGCGGCGTGCAGAGGCGACTGATGTACAAGGCGAAACAACCTCCGGTTGAGTTAAAGGCCCAACAATTAAGACGTAAAACCAAAAACGCTCTTAGCAGGCAAAACCAAAACCAACACTAAACTCCCTACCCCCTATGGTCCCCGATATGTACAAACATGAAAATATGTAGGTACACGCAATCTCATGTGACTTACCAAAATCCGTGTTCTTGACACCTCTTGCACATGATAGGCTTAAAAGCCTCCTGTATTTCCACCAATCCAATCGCCGATAAGCCGATCGGTGTGCTGCTGACGCAAAACGACCAAAATTCTTGGGTCCGCTTCGCCACACACGTCTTATGCGAACATTGTTCGATAAGTTGGGAGACTTTGTTGTCGTGTATCTCGAGTATATATGCATCTTCTCGCGTACAATGAAGACCACGTTAAACACTTTCGCGCAGTATGCGAAGTGTTGCGCAAGGAGAAACTATATGCTCGACTCTCCAAATGTGCATTTGGCCGTAAAGAAATCGCGTTCTTAGGACACATGGTTTCCGAAGATGGTCTGCGGGTAGACCCCAAGAAAACAGATGCTATAGCAACGTTCCAAGCACCAACATGTCGCAAAGCGTTGCTCAGTTTTCTGGGATAGATGGATATTACCGTATATTCATCTGCAATTTTGCAATGATCTCGCGTCCCCTTCGAGATTTAACCAAGCAAGGTACCCAATGGAATTGGGGTCCAGTTCAGCAAAGAGCATTTGAAACATGGAAAGTCACACTTCAGCAGTCGCCTACGCTGAAGTTACCGGACTTTATTCACCCGTTCATTGTGACAACGGATGCTTCTGGATTTTTCATCGGTGGAGTTCTGTCACAAAGTATAAACGGAAAGACCACTCCATCGCGTTTTACTCAAAGCATTTGGGTCCCCATGAATTAAAATGACCTGCACACGAGAAGGAACTCTTATCCATCAAGACCGCTCTGGAGAAATGTCGTTCGTATCTCCATGGAAGGCATTCTTCAGACTATACCGACAATTCCACATGCAAGTGGATGCTTCATCATCCGAAAGTGTCTCCAAACTTGGCACGCATGTTGACGTTCCTTTCCCAGTTTGACTTTGTCTTACATCATGTCAAAAGGAAGTTCGAATGTCGTGGATGAGGCATTATCATCTCAGCTGTGTCTGGGGAAGATTCAGCAGAAATTGCTGTGATTCCGTCCCATGTTCCGGATATGTCGTACGTCGTACATGAGTGTACCGAAGACTGTGCTCAACATTCCAAACTTTTGGAAAGACATATGGTTCACTCCGCCCACATTCAGAAAATTCCGCTGGATGCTTTCCAACTCTTACTCGACGAAGTAGAGTTGCGGGGGGGGGGTCGTCCGATAGGAGTCGCACAGGAGCAAATCCACAACGCCGAATATTACGTGGAACGCGCACATATCAGTGACAAAGTACGAAAAGCTATTCAGCAAGGATATATAAAGTACAAGTTCTTCAAAGATATTTACAAAACAAAGGAGTCTAATGGAAACTCCATCTTCGACAAAGGACTCATATATCAGAGGCAAGATGAAGCAATGCAGCAAATATGCATTCCGGACATACCAGATATAAAACAAAGATACTATACGAGTTTCACGATGCAGCCACAGCAGCATATCAAGGAGTTCGAAGAACTTATATGAAGTTAAATCAATGGCACTACTGGCCAAAGTTACTCGAAACTGTGCAGAAGTACGTCGAGACATGCGAAACATATGCTCGATGGAAGTCAAATCCAGCAAAAGAAAGGATTAATGATTCCTATCCCCATTCCGAAGGAATGCGGGGAAGTTGTGTCAATGGACTTCATTACTGGTCTACCCGTGTCAGAAGGGTATGACGCTATTTTGTGGTTGTAGACAAGTTGTCAAAAAGACCGATTTATGCACCAAATTACACGACTGCCGACTCGAAAGACACTGCAAAGTTGTTTTTTGACGCAGTAGTCAGACATCATGGACTACCGAAAGTCATTATCAGCGATCGAGATCCGAAGTTTACAGCAAACTTCTGGAAGTCACTAATGAGCCTAATGGGTGTAAAGCTAAGCATGACGACCTCTCATAGAGCACAAGCGGATGGTCAAACGGAACGGCAAAACTTGGTGCTAGAAGACGCTTTACTCTGTCAGGTACCATACCGCGGAGAAAATTGGGCCAAAATGCTTGGAACTATAGAGTACGCACATGCCACATCAGTGAATGCGTCTACCAAGCTCACCCCATTCGAGATTGATACTGGAATAAAAGTATCCAATCTGATTTCTCAAGAAAAAGATTGCGATAGTCTGGAAACGCAATCAATATCAGAGTTCGCCTCGAGGTTCGCCAAGGATCGTCAAGAACTAGTAAGAAAGGCACGTGAAAACCTGAGACCCCAAGAGAGACTGAAGAAATATTATGACTCGAAACGAGTAAGCTCACCTTTAAGGTTGGTGACTTAGTACTATTGGACACCAAGAACTTACCACTCAAGACAGTTAACTCTCACACTGAGTTAAAGAAAGCAAAGCTCGCAGCGAAAAAATGGGACCGTTTGAAGTGATCAAGATGATCAACCCGAATGTAGCTAAGTTGAAGCTACCGCGAAATATGAGTAGGTTACTCTCATCGTTCAACGTCTACCTGCTCTCGCAATACAAACCGAATTTCTCTGAGTTAGCTGGACGACCGATTCCGAAAGCATCTCCGGTTATCCTAGAGTCAGATACTGGAGACGAGTTGCACATCGTGGAAATATTGCTTCGTCGTCGTCAGCGCAGCAAAAAATCGAATGGCTAGTGAAATAGCATGGACTCCCAGAGTGTAAAAGTACTTGGGAGCGCGAGAAAGATATCCACCACGTTTCGCATTGGAAGCAACTAGTAAAGGAATTTCGATACAGCCAACGCGAAGTCAAGTCAGGGGGGATGTCAGATCGTGGGGTACGTGATTCTTATATATCACGTACCTAATATGTTAGGGCATACATATATTATATTTACATGTTTACGTATTGACGTCGTACATTATAGAGTACGTCATGACGTCGTACGTTATAGAAGGATAGGCTTAGAAGTAGTACATATAGCGAACTAAGGACCTAACTCTTACTTTTGAATATACCTCAAGCTTCACAATCACCAACACGGACAGGTCGTCGACTTCCCCCGTCAAGGCTCCCAACAAGAGAGGTGGTGGCTATTCGGATCAGAAGACCGCTGCCGAACGTCAACATGTGTTCGAGTGCGGGGTGTTTTCCGATAGCGATTCCATTCTTTTTTGCGTTATGTCGTGGATCGCATTGAGCATGACACCCTTTCTTCAATGCTTGAGGATAAGGTCGACTCAAAGAGAGTCAACGTTTGTTACTTAGCAAAGACCAAATGTCGTCACTGGAATTCGCGGAACCAGGGCTGGTCCACACGGAAACTCATCGGAGTCACCTCGTCTCCCACGACCGAGCCGATAGTAATGCTCGAGTTTGTGATCCGGTGATCAAGGTGGTAGGCCACCAATCAAGGCGGAGAAAGGGCGTAAAAAAGAAAAACAGTGGCTAGAGATAGGACCGACACATTGATAGGCGGATTATCAATCACCGCTTCCAGCACAGCATATGATCAAAGATTAAAACTACCCTAGGATACTCGGATCAAAAACCACTGTCGTTTGGTTACCTGCGCAGACGGAAGAAAGTAACAGCCTACAAACTGAAGTTGATTAGCGCCCTCGTCATCTTGGATTGCCTGAGCAGTTTGAACAATTCAACCCAAGATAGAAAAAGGAATACTGTGGTGAGCTACCCATCGAGACTGCTACATTCTCGCATTTTAGTATCAACGACTGGTTGGTTAACTGGAGCCCGAGCAAAATGGTTTGTTTTTCGTAACCGCCTCATTTTTTACGCAATGTTTGAGAGGAGGTCAATCAATATCTTGACGCATATATTTGGCAATAGCGTATTTCTAACTTAAATGCTATCTTCACTATAGAATTGAAGAGCTACCGATCCATCGATGATTTATAGCGTAGCTCCAAATCGAAATATTTAAGTGTGTAGTAACGGCACAAGATCTTTAACAAGTGCTAAGTTTCTTAAGATATGCAAGGCTGTTCTTGCACCTAAACACCGGATGGTTATGTTCAGATCGGAAAGATTTCCATGGTATCCAAAATGTTTTCTGGAAATAAAAACAAGTTATCCAATGTAATATCTCGAAAACATCAACAAACGTGCGCGGACAAAATAGCTTTGTTCGGGGTGAACAAATTTCTGGGGGGTTCATCTTTTTGAACAAACTTTGTTCGCGCGCCTGCCCACCAAAACCTCGCAACAAAACCTTCACCAAACCCTCCCTCTCCCTGCTAACCTTCGCTTTCTCGCTCTCTCGCGCAGTATGACCGATCACTGGTGTCTTTGCAAAGAAGGAGACGCCGATCTGACGTTGTGTGGCTGCGGCGGCAGCCGAGATGACGAAGCGGAGCTTGCAGCGGCGCTGCTTGTCGTGACTGGCGGGCAGCTACTTCACGGGGCTGCACTTCTGAGCCTTCTCGAATCGCACATGGCCACCCGAGAGCGGTACGACCTGACATCGTCTGTGCTGCCCTTGCCTTTCGAGTCAGACTGGGCCCAGCTCGACCGCCACGGCACCGACGCCCATTTTATCCACATGATGGGCATCCCTCGCAGGGACTTCGAGCGACTACTGGAGGCGTTCGTGCCTCACTACGCAATCGGCAGCGGCGAGGGCCGCCCGGGACGACCAACGCGACTTGCCGGTTATCGCTCGGCGCTGGCAGTCACCCTTCAGTTCTACGCAAGCAATAGCGACACCAAGCACCTGTGCTCGACCTTTGGCTGCCCGCCCGCGACGCTCCTGCGCATTCTTAGCCGTGCTGAGGAGGCACTCGAGGTCTCCCTCTCGACCCTTACGGACACCGAGATCCGCTGGCCCACAGCGAGGGAGCAATTGCGCTGGGCGTCGTGGATCACCGAGCGCGAGCCGATTGTACAGCAGAAGTTCGGCTTCATCGACGGCAAAAAACTTCCGAGTTCAGGAGCCGAGGTGCGCCCACACGCAAAACGACCTGTGCAATGGATGGTTGCACTCCTTCCTTGTCACTGTCACTATTGCCTTTGGCGGGGACGGGTGCATCTTCCCGGGCTCATGGAACGATGGCGACACGAGCCGGGAGTTCCGTGAGAAGATCCTCTACCAACTGCCACCCTCCAACACCTCGGCGTTCTCGCCGACGCGGCTTTCCCCGTCACTGGACGCATGTTTGGCCGCATCGTAACGCCGCTCAAGGACGGCAAATTGCTGCGCGCTGTGTCTCAGGGAGCAAACGAGACCGAGGTAGAGCGAGTGAACTCGGCAATTACCTCGATCCGACAGGCGGCAGAGTGGGGCATGGGCGCAGTCGATCGCGTGTTCCGGCAGCTTCTTGGCCTGCTGCCCTTTGACCCGGTAGTGCGGCGGAGGCGGTTGGTGAACCTCCACCATCTCTACAATCTGCGTGTGCGCACGATTTCTACCAGTCAAATCAGGACCGTTTCTCAACTTCACGACGAAGTGGAGGGTCATCTGTAGAATGCCGGTATGTATATAGGGTCCGCATCAGGTCTCTGGTAGTCCACCGCCGGCGAGCTATCGAAAAAGGAATCATAGAATGCGAATGACTCGAACACAGACAGGGTAGAAACTGCGAGAATAAGGCCATGGACTTTCGATGTATCGCAAACATATATTGGCGATACAACGAAGTCGGTAAACAGATATCCTGCAAAGGTGAGCCGAGTTGCTTACCTATATCTGATTCGAGAAAGTGTGCTGCGAATCAAACTCCTTCGCCGAGCTCTAGCCCTCGCCCTCGCTGTGGTCTTTCGTCGTCTTTGATTTATTCCGCTTTCTCTTCGCCAACTCGCCGCTGGGGATACTCAAACCCTGATCTGACGCCATGATCGTCATCATCGACATCATCATCGCTTCATGGCTCTGGGACTCCCTGCGGTCCTCGCGTCACTCCGCTCGACGTTCCCGCCTCTCCTCGCGCCGCCGCAACCTCTCCTCCTTCCTCTACTCCTTCCGCCTTCTATCTTCACGCCTCACCGCCTCCTCTCTAATTAGCCTCCGCTCGTTCATTTCCGCCACCCACCTCTCCTCCTGGCTGGTGACCATGCCCACGGCCACACTGCCCAGTTGCTTGGAAGAAGCGGTCGTCTCCTCCGCCGCGCGCCCAATGCGGCTCCGCGTGCACGCGGCATTGGATGTGAAGGTTGCATCTTTCTTTAGCGTGGTCGTAGACGTCAGCACACTTTGCCGAGGGGCGGCTGGGGTCGTCGTCGTCACGCTCTTCGGCTGGGGCGTGCCCTTCCGCGACGAGCGGCCGAGTTACGGCTCACGTTGCCTCCGGCCTGGACGGGCAGATAGGGCAGGCAGGGAAGGCCGGGCTCCTCAATGAGGCGCTCATCATCGGCGACACGCACGGCGTCGGCCGAAGCGGGTGGGTCGGCGGTACGGCGCACTCCTCCAGCAACCCGCTCCATTTCGTCTACCTGGTCGTTGTCGGTGCGTACCTGTGTTATTATATTGTGGTATGATGAGTGGCCGTAGACGCCCTCGACGCAACCGCCACCGCCGCCATTGCTGCTCTCGCTGTAGTTCACCTCGGCCTCGCCGTCGTTTATACCGCTGTCGGCATCGAGCATCTCGTCCACCTCGCTTTCCTCCTCGCCATCCTCCTCGTTGTCCTCCGCTTCCCCCTCTTCCGTCTCAATTCCGAGCTCAAAGCAAGCATCGTTTCTGACGCTCTGCGCCTCCGCCTTGGCGAGAAGGGCGCGCCAGACGGCCTGCGGGCCGTCCGGTTTGACCGTCGGCTTCTTGTGCCGAGCGAGGCGGGCGAAGTGGGCGTTGAGGGCACGCGACGTCCTCTCCAGCATGCCGTCCGCGCTCTTGCTGTTGTATTCCACCGCGACGTCCTACCAGCCGGCCGGCAACGTCGGCTCAACCAGCTCGTCCAGCATCAACAGCTCCTCCTCGTTGTCGAGCTCACCTGGGGTTGGGCACACAACGAAGACAGCACTGCGCTTCTCAATAAGCTTTGCACCTGCTTCGCGTCGCGTACGCTCCGTTTCTTGTCTGCTTCCTTTCGGAGACGGTTGTACTTGCTCCGCAGCTGCTCGCCGCTGCGCCGGCTCCCACCGTAAGCACTCCGCCCAGCATTGTAGAATCGGCGACGATGTCCATTTCCTCCTTTCCTCGTGGCAGTTTTTGGCGGGCAAACGCCAGAAGACTATCGATGTCCGCGTTGTTGAAAGAGGCGCCGCGGGGTCAGCAGCAGCTGCTGCGGCTCCTGCTGTGGTCCGCTGTTACCGCTGCTGCTGTTGTTGGACATGGGGAGTGAGGGAGAGCGCGCGGTGAAGAGGAAGGGTTAGGGTTCGTCGGGAAGGCTCGTGGGTGGTGAACAAATGAACGAACTTTTTTGTTCGTTTGTTTGTGGGCGTGTGCGCTGTTGAGACGGTTTTGGGGTCAAAACAAAATTTGTGAAGAAATTTGTTCGCGAGACAAATTTCGCTTGTTTACTACGAACAAGGCTATTTTGTTCCCGCACGTTTGTTGAGGTTTTGGAGGGCTTCCAATGAGAGAATTTGCTTGTCGTGTATTTGCTATCCAATCATAAACAAATACACGACAAGCAAATTCTCTCACGCAGTGACGATGATAGCTACCATTTAGCTTCATTTCACCATTAATGGGCACTTGCATTCTCATCCTAGGCATCTGAGGCAATTTTCAACCGTTTTAAGCCATACGCACTGACTACCGCCGCGTGCGGTTAGCTACTCAGGCTACCAGAGATTGGAACAATATTATCCGATATTATATTGTCTTTTCTGAAAACACAATACAATATATTTGTATTGCATTTTAAGACAATACAATATGGTATTGTGAAATCAAACTACAATATATTACAATATATTGTATAGAAAATGAGACATAATTGATTTGAGGCCTGGGAAAGTCCGACTTGTAGGTGGATATCTGGTCTTGAATGAGAAGTATGCGGGGCCACGACTGCAAGATTCTACTGCCAAGTGGAGGAAAAGGTAGCGTGATCGTATGGAAAATAACATGTATGTAACAAAACGCAAATTGGATTAATATCTTTTGGCCCCTCCAACCACGCGTCCGCCCTTGTCCGCGACCAAGTGCCCCAAACACGCCGTCAAGTAGCGAGCCACAGCCCACGTAAGACATAGGGCGTGGCCACGTCCTTACTCGCCGCGTAGCCTACTTCCAGGGCATTCCCCTGCATATGGGGCGCGGAGAGCGTCTGGTGAGACCCCATCGGGTGCGGCACGTCCTGATACGCGGGCAGAGCGCCCACCTTTTCGCGATCGGGCGTCTCGTGCTGCGCCACATAGTTGGCGCGATCCGACGCGAGCATCACTTGCACGCGTTCGACTGGATCACGCCTGTGCGCCACAGCTTCGCCACCAGCGCGTCGTTGCTCGACGCATTACACGCCCAGGACGCCATGCTCGCCTCGCCTCGCCTCGCTCGAATTCCAAAGTGAAAGAAGCGTGCGCGCTGCTTGGCTCGCAACTACGTCCCCGTTAAAGAAGAAAGAAAGCGCGCGCACACGTGTCCCAGCTGAAACAGCGACCCGGCGTCCGCTCATGCCCGCGACGGGAGCTCGTCGAGGAACCGTTGACACACGGCCATGACGTGCGTGGCCCGCGGGCGATGCGTCGGGTTCGGGGCGAGTGACTCGTGTAGGATACGCGTCACGTTGTCCACCATCGTCGTCGAAGACGCGAGCGTGAGTGTCCAGGATGCCGCCGACGACGTAGGCGTCGTGCCAAAACTGCACATGTTGGCTTCCTGCTCGAGCGCGCCCGCGCTCGCGACGAGACACAACTTGCTCAAGAAGCGAGGGACCGTGACCTGCTCCCTCTCAATGGGCGGATCGTGGTGATACGCGAGGTACGCATGGAACAGAGCTCGCGCCGCACGATCCCGACGCTGGGGTACATGTCGACCGTGCCATCCTGCGCGTGGGCCTCGTGGCGACCACTTCGGGGGCCACGAGGGGCACGCGATGGGCCGTAATTCTAACCGTAACCCTAACCGTAGGGGGTGTGCGCGTAGCAATTTTCAAAATATTTTGTATCGGTACTTAAGTTTTTAAAACAGCAGCAATACAATATATTCGTATTGGAGACGGCGGCCAATACAATATATTGCTCGCAATATATTATAATATATTGTTCGATAAATATATTATTCCCAATCCTGATCGAGACTTTGTTATGAGTTACAATGTTGACTTCTACCCCCTAGGCGGCGAATCGCAGCTTACATTATCCTTTCGTCTTCTAAACTTCTGCTAGGTCTGCGTCATTTGCTGTCGTCTAAATTGTGAAGACACGCATATGCAAAACTGATAATAGCCTTGACGACAAGAAAATCGCACTCACGACATACTCGTAATCTTGAACCGTTTCTTCAACGTACGCTCAACTAACTACTTAGCGAGGGTTTTAGCATGTCTGAGGTTATACAGTTCCTTGGCTGTTCTAGGGAGACTGAGTTTTGGTTCCACTCAGTCAAAATCCCAATCGAAAAACCCCGGTAGGGGTTACGCTATTATGTTTGGTGAAGTACAGAAAACGAAGCGCACATTAGCATCTCAGGATCGCCACTGACTCTGAACCAAACACTCTACTGCGCAGCAGGGAGCCCAAGGGCTTGACGCGCACAGCGAAACATTAAGTCTGACCACCGCAGATGCGAATTGCATAAGCTATCCCATATCCCACTTGAAATACTTACGGTTGGGCGTCTAATAATGTTAATCGCCCATCTCGTGACCACCACCACATTACCCGCATCTCCATGTTTCACGTCGACAGCAGGGTTCCGATAAGATGTCACCATGGTGAGACACGAGAAGTCACGTCTTATACGCTCATTTGGCTTATACGGGTACTTTGTGTCCTCATCGACAAAATCTGACGCCATAATCGCAAAGCGCTCATTTGTCGCCTCACACTGCACAAAGTCCGAGAACAGCACCAAGTTCGTCTCAACTTCTAGGCCTTGCGGAGTCTGTGACACGAAACGCATCTGTGATAGATTTTTATCTCCCAATTCGTCGTCCTCACGGATAGTAACATTCCCCGACGACTCTGATATGATGATCTCAGCATTAAATACAGCTTCCTGTAATGCTGCAAACACTTCCTCCACACTTCCTGCTCCTCGAAACGGAGTCACATCAAATCTCACCGTACAGGAATCTCCGTCCATGTTATCATATCGCTCTTCTTGATAATACGGGGCTGTGAGACTCAAGCCACGCGTTCGTTCGACTAAGAACATGCGCGCTTCATACAGTTTCGGTCCACGCAGTTCGCCTAGCGTTTTCATTCTAGCGACTCGATCTGTCCCAAGTCGAATCTCCATTGCCGTCGGATAGAGTCGGTAGAGACTCTGCTGAGAATATTCCCCAAACATCGATTGTATTCTCGCTAGTTTCAAGTGCTGTTCTAATACCGCTTCTCTTAGCACGACGCCTTCAGCTTTCTTCTTCTTATCGGAACAGGTTTCTTCGCCATTTCTCACCAAGGCGTTCAATTTCAAAATTTCAAGCTCTTTCTGCAGTTTTGAAAGTTCAAGCTCTAACCTCTGCATCTCTTCTTTACGAACAGTATGTGTAGCTTTCCGTTTCTTGTAAATGCGCTTTGTCGAAGGATGTTTTCGTCTTGCTTTGACACTCAAAGTTTTGAACCTGGTTTTCTCGCTTACTTCGTCATTTGAACGAGCGGTGAAGCCTCGTAGAGTTGCAGCGGCGTGACGATCAGCACTGTAAGCACTACAATCATCTTCCGAGCAGCTGAGGCACTGAGAAAGGCTTGATAAATACGCCGCGGAGGAAAGTCGCAACGACTGATGATATTTATCACCAATTGACGGCATATTAGTCGGAGCGTTTGTTGGAAGGACCCGCGCCCCGCCTGCAGTCGATGCCGGACGCAAATGGGTCAAATGCAACTTTTCAGCAAAATGCATTTTGGGTAGTACTCAATTTTATATGTCATACCCAATCTATATAAATAAAAGAAGGGTCAGCCTGCGGTCACCCCCCCCTCCCTTTTATGTGAGGTGTGTGTGTGACACCAGACTCTCCCTATATATATTTAGGGACTGGCTATTTCCACCCCCCCCCCAATTTTTGGCGGACGAAAAACTGAATTACTATTATATTAATCACCAAGATCAAAACTAAGCGGCTGCAAATGTGAGCTAATGGACAGCGGTTGCAGAACATCGAGTCGAATCATCCTTGTCGCTACCTTTGTCAGTTTACCGAGTGATAGCAAAGCAAAAGAGTTTAGTCGTGCACTAGCGTCGTCTATGCCCAGTTTCTCGCGAGTGATACAGCTCAGAGTTGTCCTTGACAACAATGCAATGTGCACTTACATTACCGAAGATGTCGCCAAGAGTTTGAATCGTTATTTTTCCCTCGGTGATCATGTCTCTCATTGGCAACCCCTCAAGTAAGCAAGGAGTCATTTCAGCCCTGTACTTTGGCAGGAGAATCAAGCTCA
Organism: Peronosclerospora sorghi; assembly: GCA_026184515.1. Taxonomy (NCBI): domain Eukaryota; phylum Oomycota; class Peronosporomycetes; order Peronosporales; family Peronosporaceae; genus Peronosclerospora; species Peronosclerospora sorghi. The sequence continues at coordinate 6,366,360 of CM047582.1, forward strand.
GATCATACTGCGCATAAAGAGTTAAATTTGCAAGTATGATTGTCGAATGCGCGTATTGCGTAGAAGCTACAGAACGCGACGTAAGGCAAAAGAGACTGGGGGCTGATGAACCTGCAACTGTCTCTCCCTGTGAATGTCAAAGCCGACGCAAACTGGATGTCTCTTCAATCGTAACTTGGGCAGAAGACTTAAGAATAGTGAGTAACAAGGCAAAGCTAGGACTCAGGAGAGAGCATTCCAAGTTGTCAAGTTCTAGCAAGAGGTCCACACTGCTGTTTACTCGACCATTGACAATCACAAGTCCAGCATTGGCGGTACCTAGAGCAGGGTACGAAATAAGACTTCATGGTTCTATGGCTGGTCACTTGGATGAAAGTCCGCCTGGGGCTAAGAGTTCGGTTTACATTGAATAGTGCTTTGTCTGTGGCCTTGTGGTCGATGGAATGATGCACACCCATTGTATTCGTCACAGGTCAGATGGCTCTGGTCACTGTGCAAAGTTAACACTTGAGACGACAGACATAGCTCCTGGTTCTACGTTTGCATATTCAACTGAGAGAATGATGGACGCTTCAGTATTCGCTGACCTACTCCGGCAGAACATAGCAACTTTGGATATCACTAGAGTCAAGGAGACAAGAGCGAAGATGGGACCTTGGATTGTCAGATTTCATGAGCGTGAGCCAGGCAACTCTTCTAGTGTGGAGATACAATGGACTCTTGACTCTAGACCTTCACATTATGAGTACGAACAGGCTTGCAAATGTTCTACGAGGAGTTCTATGGGCCAACGGAAATGACAAGATTAATATAGCGCGAGTACGTAGATCGCATAAGTAGCTCCAAGAGAAGTGTCCACGATCAGAACTCCTAAGTGTCCACGATCAGAACTCCTTCGTACAAGCTGATTGCGTTTATATGCTGAAGGTAGATGTAGAGAATTCATTGTCAATAGATGGCGGTTACTTCGTATTTGTGAGTAGGTTTGACATTAAGATGACAATCACGGGCTATCATGCAACGAAAACGTTGTCCACGTGGTCAAACAGGCCTGACATTCTGCAGTGCGAGTGCTTGGCTTCTAGTCGTCTCGTTTACATTGACACAATAGCTAGCTGTGAGCCGTTATGCCAGTGCATCGTCCATATGCCACAGATTTATTGTCTATTCCTATTGCGTTCGCTGACCTACAGTTGTTATTCCGCAAAAAGCATGGGAAATTACAATTGGCGCTAGATGAATTGAATAAGCAGGAGATTGAAGCTGATGATGTCATTGGTATTTGCAAGCGCCTGGGCACAACATTCAGGCTTAAGAAACCAACTGTGGACTTGTTAGCTCATGATGGAAAACTTGTGGCTGGTTCGTCATCTAAGCCTGTCAATGTTGGACTCTCAATGATTCCAGGAATGCAAGAGGGGTATGTCTATGAGTGCCAGTTGCAAGTCTCATCATCCGATTCTTACTTTGTCGAGAGGTTTTGTTACAGGCCTGATAAGCAGTACGCAAACTCGAAGCACGCCCTTGAATCTATAGTCTTGAATGCTTGCGGTCCAGCTGGCTATGACACTTCTGTTCGTCCTTACTGAACTTTGCTTTCTGCTGAGGTCTTATCAATACGAGTGGGCCAAGAATAGACGAACGCGCGGGAGACTTGTTATTGACGTTGGCACTGGACGTTTTCAATCGCGGACATTCCTTGATGACGACAGTGTAAGCTTTATACTATGCGATCCCAACATAGCTGGCCTTAGTAGACTGAACAGAGGCAAGATAAGAGACATTACGGCTATGGATAGTGAATCAAGGTTGACAATGCTAAAGCGGTTGAACAAAGGTCTCTCTCGTACGTCAGTATTCAAGGGCAAGGTTGACGTTTTCTTCTCCTACTCCAAGATAGTTGACTACGTCGTGGACAATTGCGTGCCAATGGTTTTCAGCTTCTTTGTTGGTAACACACTGGCATTTTGCAAAGGAATAGGGCAATGGGAGCTACGATAATTGGATGAGCTTACTTCTATGACAATGCAGACGACAATGGGGAGGTGATCAACTGCTTTGGTGCTACTATGCGAATCAATGTCAAGGGTACCAACGCATACCGCTGACTGAGTACGGTATGAGCAGAGCAAAAAAAATTATCAGAAACAAAAATTGGTGGTCCCGCTTCGGACTTCATCGATGCCGGCGATACCCATCCGTACAACCGGCTGCCTGCTTTGCGAAGCCAAAACGCTGATACCTCCGCTGATGCACAACCAATCCACAATGGATCTGCCTGTGGATATCCGGCATCATCCAACAACTCAGCTGGCCGGAAATGGATTTCGTTTTCAAAATACAGACATAATGGCTCGCCTGCCGAGGCAGCCACAAATGGCAGGTATGTGGTGGCTTCACCACCATCTGCCACAACGATAACTGGACGCTCGTATGTCGTAGAAGTTAGAATGGCGCAGTCTGGTAACGCAAACCATTTGTGCCGCGGAGCCCTCGCTTTCTGTCCCGGCCAGGATATCTGCTCCGCCAGTGTGATTTCTCGAAATCCAATTGTTTGAAAAATGGTATCCCAATACTCCTCACGTTCAAGATATGTTTGGAGCAGATCAGAGCGAACTGTTTTTTCCAGCTCCCAATCCTTGCACCCTGTTTTTGCGGCAGCAATGTGGCGACCAACAGCATAGTACCCGCAATGTCCGTCACCTGGAACGTTCTTGATTTGGCTGTAGATTCCATGTCATGGATCGAGCGCATGACCACTGGGCGCCGGTTTTATTTCTGTTCTGACATTTGGTTTACCTGGCTTTGTTTCCATCTTGAAGTTTGGTTTGCTGGCTGTCTGTTTTGCCTTCTGTGGATTTTTTTTCCTACGCGATTTCTTTTTATCTACCTCAAATGCCGACGGGTCTCGCTTTACCGACGACATGGGCTTATTCTTTGCACCAACGGGTCGGCCTTTCCGTTTCACCACCGCTGGGTTAGAAACGTGAGGTGTCGGCTCAGTAAGAAGCTTGTCAATAATTGCCATTACAACCGCCTGTTGCGCCAGTGACCACTTGCTGTGCGTAAGTCGAAGTTTTTCAATTGTTAACTTGAAATTTTCGTCTCCCAGAGGCACTGCGGACACGGGTGGCAGTACTTTGCGGACAACATGATGCAGATGCCAATGCGCGTCTATGGACTCCAGGTTGACGGACTCGTTCGGACCAAGCATCAGCAGTTCGTGTGCGCAAGGCAAACCCATTTTCACACGCAATTTTTTCGAGCATTGTTTTGCCTCATTTCCGGTTTTCCGTGAATCTTCCAGAAGGCTCCACTGTTCCGATATGATATCAAGATCCTTGAAAGATACCTTTCCTAAGAGTAAATGACACCACGTGGCTGAACGGTACCGCGTCGGGATTCGCATACGTTCCGTGTCTTGATTGGTGGAAAAGACTCGCACCTGCTGATCAATGAAGTGCGAAATTCGCTCACCAACATAGTACAGGTCGCCAGTACTGACTTGCAAATACTTTTTGAGTGCAGCATGCGCCCCCTCCACGCATGATGCACAGTAAGGCCCCGTTGCGTTTGTGTATTTGTCCATGCGGCCACCAATTTCTCCTTGTAAACAAGCCACGTGTCATTGATGTAATCGATCAACGCAGTAGATTTTTCACACATATCATACAGCTTATCCTTATTCGTCTCGTAAGCGTCAACTGTTTCTGAAAAGCAAAGTGCTTTCCAATCTTTCAAAAATTCGTCTTTCCAGACATCTTCCTGAGACGAATAACATTCGAGGACAAACGTTTTGGCTGACTTGGCAAGAACGTTGTTATTGATATGCCATATGCAGTGAAGGTGGCAGAATCGTCCTGGAAACGCTTCCTCGATTGCCGATCTCAGTCCGCCATCAGCATCTGTCACAATGACGCGGGGAATCATATCGATTCCGCCGTATACCTTGCTTGCAATGTGCTGCAGATCCCACAAAAAGTCAGCAGCAGAATCGCCGCTAAGAAAGACAAAGGCAGCCGTAAATGTTGTATCGAGCCCGGTATGTGCAATTGCATGGAGTAACGGCATTTGAAACCGGTTTGTTTTGTAAGTGTTGTAAATCATCAGGACAGAGTTATAGCGAACTGCTAGCTCCACCGTAGCTGGGTAGGCAACGAGCAGGCGTTCGACACAACCATCTGCATTGCACATCAGGGCATGCGTGACTTCCTTCTCCTGAAGGTCTTCCAAAAGAGCATTGATTGGTGTCCGGCCCGCTAGCTGCTCTTGCCGATACCTGCTTTTAGCATTGTAGATAGTTTTTGCATTATCCAGGCAGATTTCATCCTTTTGTCGCAACGCAACCAAAATCTGGCGGGTCGGTACTCCAGCTGCCGTCAGCGAATAAACCGTTGCCTTCTCACCACTGTTCAATCGGCGTCGGCGTGGGTGGGCACTCATAGACTCCACCAATTCATGGTTGTGGACTTCGCTTCGAAATTTGAGTGTCCACGTTCCATTTTTGCCATTCGCCGTCACACGCCAAGGACATCCATTTGCACGGGAAGCTGAATTTCTCCGTTTTGCCTCATTCGGATTCTGACCACGGTTGCGATAATTGGTACCCCTGTCACAGCCGATTGTCACTCGACATCTTTTGGTGTCGGAACGCAGGATGGTGATTTGGAAACCATGCCGATGCGCATACTTTTCTACGTGGGTCGCCAGCGCACTCCGTGATGCAAATGTTTCGCTGTCGTCGAGTTCAATTTCTTCTAACGTTTCGCTTTTCTCTGCGGTTGTTGATGCTTGTGCCAAGCTCAACATAGTATCTGCTGCTCCTACTTCGTTCATCTCGCTGACACGTCCCTGAAGTCACAAAGAACGTCAGCGTGACGATGTTCAGGTTCCTCACAGTTGGTCTGTGTGTATTAGCAAATCAGACGGCTCCATACCTTCCATACGCTAAGCCCAACGATGAGGAGTCCTCAGGCACAGTCTCTACGTCCATTTTTTCACCACTGAAGTGGGTAACAACCAGTTAAATAATCGCTTTGTATCGTGGTGTTGGTCTACTAGCCATGACTGCAGAAGTAGCCATTCAGCCCACCTGGAAGGTTTATCAATTCTTAACTGCACTGCTGTTGCAGATTCACGTGTCAGAACCATTTTTTTCTTCTGCAGGTCCTGTTTGATGGAGAGGGGAGATCGCAGAACATTCCCGCCGCCGTCAACGTCAACGTGGACCGCATGATCGTCAGTCAACATGGGAGCGTGAAAAAAAGAAGCACTATACTAGAACACGAATCAAGCTGACAGGGCGCTTCCTGACTTTAAAGACACTGCTTAGCGTTGTTGGTTGAAGTGCTGAAAGTAGTGTCGTGCAGCGGGGAAGTTGGTGCAAGCGCGCAGAGGTGGTGAGGGTGCTAGGGGTGGGGTGGAAATAGTTAAGGGGTGGTGGTGGAAATAGCCAGTCCCTATATCTAAAGGGAAAAACTAAACAGTACCGTGTCAAAATAGGCTTATTTAGAACTCGATTTTGATTGGCTGTTTTCAGCCTGCATTTTTGGGGTCCCGCTCATTTTTGAGATTTGCTCAATTGGAAGCAACAGGCAGTAAAACAGTAAACGGTTTTACTCATCGCATATGACGACGTCTTCCCTCAGCACTAGATGGTGAGAGTAAGTGGCAACGAAAAAAGATCGATTCAAGATGATGCTGTTACTAGAAGGGAGCTTTTAACCTCGGTTTCTGGTGGTATGTAGTGACACGGAAAGAGTTCAAGTTCTGTATTGAAGTGCTCAACCCGAGGGTTGAAAGAAGAGAAGTTTCCACGCCTTGCTAGCTATTGCTGTGGATACTTGTGGTGAGTTAAGACATGTTGACTCTCCCTGTGCTTTTTGGAGCCGTACACCAAACAGGTACCCTCATTCTTTTCCTCTGTAGATGCTATTACTTAAGTGTAGCTAACTCATTGAATTAACTTGCAGCTTTCGGATAAATTAGAACTGGTGCTCCACTAATTGAACAACCGAGAAGAAATGTTGACCCGCGGGATTCTAGAGCGATGTCAACGAACTCAAACTCTTTTGGATAGAGGTGACTTTACGAATGACAACAAGTTGCACTTGTCCGGTGGTCGAATAGGTAGACTACATCGGTTTTCAACCAATAACATTAGAGTGCAACATCAGCAAGCTTGCGCTCCTTTCTTTATCCTCGCGCTCGGTAACCCGCACCACGTCTATTTATACCGGACCTTGGTGCAGTGGTTTAGGCGCCACCACGGGACCGGGAGGTCACGGGTTCGAGTCCCGCAGTGGACAAGAACCCAAGGCCGGGTAGAGTCGGGGTCCAAGTGTAATGAAGAGGCATTACAGCACGCGCTTGACATGGCTTACACCCACCCAATTAAATGGGGAGGTTCTCGATATCTCATACCGGACCTAAAGAACGATACAATGAACAGAGCAGCGTTATCAATGGTGACTACTCCTGAGCCGACCATGAGAGATTTGAATGACTCGTCTTATCATGATATACAAGGTGCGCGGTATCATCTAAATATACACGAACCTGAGATGAACCTCATTCCTGTTTAATTACGATATCTTGCTTCTTGGTCAACTCATACTGTCGTTACTCCTCCCTTGCGTCACGATCAGCAGTGATCTTGGTCATCACGACACCTTCAAAAAGTACCACTCGGATCTTGTTCAGTTCCTTGCACACTCTCTTCATGCTTTTCTCCCCGATCATCGTCACGTCACTAACCTCCTGGATAGACCGTTTTGCGTTGGTGTAAGCTGCTACGAGGTAGATCACGGATGCAGCTACTGCCACTGGCGGCTGTCCATTCGAAAGTTCCAGACTATCTGCCTTCTTTGCTACAGCATGATCTATCATCTGCGTGTTACTTGGAAGACCCAATAGCTACCAGAGACGCTGCACATATTCCTCCGTCGTCGCCTGCTTGACGTCGAGATTCAAGAGGCGTTGCAATCTCATAAAGGATTTTCCGATTCTTCGCTTTGGAATTCCAGAGGCATCTTCAAACTCCTTGAGCGAACGTGCATTGCCCGCCTTCCTGCACGCAATGAACAGAGCTGCAGCCGTCATACTTTCTCGTTCCGGTCCTCGCATATTAATTTCTTTTTTCTCATCTTCCGCGTACACGTCCAATGCAATCTCCACAATGTTCTTTGGAAGCGACAACAAGTCGGCAACTTCTTGAATGCGCGTCATATTGCGCTGCATGCGCTTGACCTTGGCACTGTCTGACGAGATGTTCGGGCGCTTATGTTTACGTCCCGACTCGGCATCGGCACCCCCGCCGCTTTTCTTTGGATCGACCAGGTATTTAGCCAGCGAGAGGCTGTCCAGGCGCGGTCCGCAACGTCACCGAGAGTCTGGTGTCACACACACACACACACCTCACATAAAAGGGAGGGGTGTGTGACCGGAGCAAAGGGGTGTGAGTGACCGCAGGCTGACCCTAAAAGAATACCATTTCCGCATCGATGATCCCGTACACAAGCGAATATCTTGATCTAAGTATACAAATCAATTAAGTACGAGATCCCGTACCTAAGCGAAGTTGAACTGTACTATCGATTTCTTTTAATTGGTTACAAATAGCACTTTTAGCAGCTTTACATACCGACATTTTGTAGGCGGTGAAATCGCCACATGGCAGGGCGGCTGCACTCATTACGCCACCAATGGAAGTTGTTAAGAAGCGCACAAGGAGCCCGGATTGTTGTCGATGGTGAGATTACAATTTGATTTATGTTCCGTGGACTTGCTCACTTTTTTGTTGCGGCAGGCAAACAGGTACAGACAGGGGCTGTATGAAGATCTAGAGCAGGTGCATCGACTGATCAAGACGGCTACGAAGGAAGATGTAAAGGCTACAGATGATAGTGTTCTCACGCCGTTACTGCTTGCAGTAACGGCGTGCGACCCAAGGGTTATGACCACATTAGTATAATGTAGATAATGAAGAGTATATGTTTTGCTACCCTAACCCTGGAAATACGTGGGAAAGTTTTGTAGACGGACAAACGGTTTTTATGCCCTGCTCCGTCGGTACGACGGGTACCTGCACTTGTTTTATACATACATTTATTAGGTTAGGTACTAAACTGAATTCTAATATAGTCAATTTTTGTTTTTTTGTTCTTCGCACGCAAGTTGCACAAGTACACTTTTGGTGCTAGCTATGTTCTATTAAGGGCGGAACGCTATTTTATCTCTCGTGGAGTGTGGAACACTGTGGTTTGTTTACGTTTTACTTTGTGGAGTCTTACGAAGTGGATAATTGGAGTGAATAAAGTTGTTACTATCTTTATTACGTTGTTATCTCGCTACCTTTGCTGTTACTTTGTCTTTCACGTTTGGCGTACATTATATAACTGTAAAATTACGCATTCAAGCAGTAATGGCAGACGCTACGACTCACAAACAGGTTATGAGCCCAAATGTGGGGCAAACTGACCTTGAGGGGGAGCCCAAGGCACGTGCAAGCGAACAAGAGTCAGGTATGATGGATATGCTCACAACCAGCATAGATCGCCTTAATAAGATCGAGATGTCGAGGGACGAGCAAGCACGTAAGGATAATGTGGCGCAAGCACATAGGATCGACACAAAGATGAGCATCGCGTCGCTAGGCGACAGCAACAAATATAAGAGAGTTATCCTAACAGATCTACAAGGAATACAAAGCTTCGAGTAAATTTGCCATGCAGGCAAGGATGCATTTTCGAGGGAGATGATGCCTGGAGTCGGAGCACGCTACGAGCAGCGTGGAAATGCGAACAACCAGCATAATGTCCAATGTGGACAAGGAAATGTGCCACCCCAGCAGTTTGGAGTGGTGAGAGCACCATTTATGAAGGAGAAACAATTGCAAATAAGGCATTTTGATGGAACCGAAACCTACAAGGGGTTAGGCTTGGGTTTCCAAGCGTGGGGAAGAAAATTTCTGCGGCAAGTGAGTCTGGCTGAAGCCGCGTCTGGATATCCATGGCCAGAAGACGTGAAGGTGGATCTGCTGGGCAATTATTTGGCAGGCCCAGCAGAATCTTACTACAATAGACAAGTTTAAGGGCGGTGTTGGGAACCACCATCCCTATGGTATATAATGGAGAAAATGTTATCCGTTTTTAACATTCAAATTACGCCTGCGCAAGGAATCAAGTTGCTAACGGCAAGGAAAAGTACCTCAAGATCATGGTCCGATCACTATCTTTACTTGACGGTGGTTGATGAAGCAGTCGGGTAAAACTGTGAGTTGTTGGTGCTGAATAACGTGATCTATCACGCAGCACCGTGGATGAGGCAGATACTCATCTCCAAGTACGATCACACCCGTCAAGACTACCTAAGGCAAGCTGAAGAGCTGTGTCAATTTGCTCAAGCAGTGGGGTTTGAAGACAAGGACCAAGATATTATGGTAGTGGTACGGTGAATGTTGTATCAAGCAAGAATAAAAAGGCGCCGAAAACGAGAGGATGTTTTGTATGAGGCGAAGTAGGGCATATGTTGCGCAACTGCCCGAAAAAGAAGCATAAAAAAGAAGATTTTGTACTGACGGTGTCGAAGCGCACACGTGGGCCGAGTGAAGACAAGTAGATGCTAGACAGCGGTTATAGCATGCACCTGACCCATGACGAAACTTGCTTAGTGGATGTCAAAGCAGCATCTGGTGTCTGTTACCAAGAAGACGGCCCGCGTTTGGAAATTAACAAGAAGGGTTCTGTCTACTTAAATGTGTTTAATGGAAGGAAGGAGACTCTTCTCAAGATAACGAATGTTTTTTACGTGGAAGCGCCGACAAGAAAAAAATATTTTGTCTTATGGAATTCTTGTAAGGATGCGTATTGTTGTACGTCAACGTCAGAAGAGCGTTAATCATTAATCAACAAATTCTTGTAAGGATGCGTATTGTCGTACGTCAACGGCAGAAGAGCGTTAATAAAGCAGAACATAGGAAATGCCATCTCGGACGTAATGATGAATAACGTCTTGAAGGTGCAAGTAAGTGTGGACAATCACATGGAAGATTTTGTGTTCAACTGTTGTGAACATGGACGGGCCATCCGGATCAGAAGCGACGCAGGGTACAGGTACATGATGGTAAGCGACATACGGATTATATATCCGGTTGATTGGTCGATGATGCATATCAGGATGGGTAGATTTGATTGGTCTATATTAGGCAATTGGTTGATTTTAGAGTATAGGGTAAAATAAAGTTCGCTTTTTGCGTCCGATCAACTAGATCATCGATTGGGACGGCGTGATAACTTTGCGCCTTCCTTTCATTGCATACGCACCTTTACACGTCCCGGGCGGGAGCGCGTAGTGCCCTTTTTGGCCCACCGGCAGCTGTAGAACTCGACCTCAACTCCTCCCGCTGTGTCAGCGGCCCCTTTTTGCAAAGTATGCTTGGAGGGTGATCGAGTCAAGTGTTCTCACCTCATCCCCCATTGGTTTACATCTATCCTCTAGAAGTTCGGCTGCTTTAAGCGCCCCTTGGGAACTCTAGGTGGATTTTTGTAAAATCCTTCGGTCTGAACATAGAAAGTGTAGATCGACCCCCTTCCTCTTAAATTTAGGCTAGAAATACAAATTTATTGGGTATTCCTTAGCGATCTAGGCTTAAGAGGCTCGGCGATCAAGTGGTGTAGACTTCCGCCACGTGATAAAGTACCCCTTCGCTGATTAACACTAGATCGACAGCGTCGATCTGCGATCTACAGATCCGCAATCTTGCCAATTCTTACTAGTTCAACTGGGTTGATCTGCGATCTGCGATCATCTATCATTGATTTGCGATCATCTATCATTGATTTGCGATCATCTATCATTGATTTGCGATCATCGATATGCGATATTCGACCCCCAGTTTTTCCCCGGGATCTCGAATCTGCGATTTTCTACCAGATCGACACCTGTCGATCTGCTACGAATTTGCCTGATCTGCATCGAAATTGCACAGATCTACGTCCCAGTCACCCGTAGAGGGACCCACGTCCAAACCGTCGGGTACACAAGGTGAGCAAGACATAGGCCTGTCACAGGACAACCGGAGGACCCCCTTCGTTAGTCGGTAGTCCGGGCGCTGGGGGAAAGACTGTACAAGCCTCAAAATTTGGCCAGCCGCTCCACCACAATGGTGCGCGTGCCCGGATGTTTGGGCGACTCGGGATATCACCACGATTCCCTGCAAGATGGCACTGACGCGGACGTGAAGACGGAAGCGGAAGCAGAAATGAAGATTAAAGTGGAAAAGGAGGAGGTGGTTGTGACGATGAAAGGCAGTTTGCCGTCTCCACTTCTGAAGAAGAAAGGAAATGCTGATCATCAGGACCTGGAGAGGTATCCTGATGACATAAAGGAGGAATAGCCTCGATCACTTCCCAAGGCTCCTTCGGGATACCCTGCGGATCTCAACGCAAATTGGGATCCGATTGGAAGTCAGTGGTGAAGTACTACAAGTCTGACCAACCGAAGGCGTTGCTGAAGGCGCCTGGTTCAGAGAGCGACGAAAGTCGATCAAGTATGGCGCCATCGGAATCCAATCTGGTGAGGAGGTTTTATATGAAGGAACTGGAAAATTTCTTATTGATGGATTCGATCATGAGCCTAATCGGGGTCACTATCAGCGGAAAGCTAAATGGACCAGTTGATCAATCAGTGACGGATGGGAAGGACAAGCTTCAGCTGGTGTTAGGGCTGACGCGCATGATCCAGCAAGTTGGTCTGTTGACAGGCACCTACGATGCTGAAGAAGTGTTCGATATGGACCCTAAAGATGTTGCGATCACTACCCAGCGGCTGTTTGATCTGTTGGTGCCTGAAGTGGGTCGATCTGCTTAGGAGGAACCCTCTCGCACTCCGTTGAAAATTGAAGCGGGTCCGTCAATCAACGTGGCAGAACACACGGGATCATCCTGTTAAGAATCTGCTTCTCCGAGGGAAATGTGTCTGAAGTGGAGTCGAGCAGTGATTCTGATAGTCTGGAACCCAAGATCAACAGGATGACGATCTGCCAGAAGGATAAAGCCAAGTTCTCGGCCGTGAAGAAGGAACCTCGATCAGCCAAGGCGGAAGATGATCAGTCACAACAGGACCCCCGGCTGCAAGCGTCTTTTAATGAGTCTATGGGGCGGTTTTTGGCTGAGGAAAGAGGCAAGGCGACACCTGAAGTTGTACGCATGAAAAGTCACCAGACAAAGCCAGGAAGAGCGGTGACGGTTAAGGATGTCGACATGGAGTCTGTGTATTCGCTCCATGATCAACAATCCCAGCTGGATTATCTCAATCCAGATGAGACGATCAATTCGCCTCGTCCGCTACGGTTGCGCGTGGAGTGCCTGGTCAAGAGCTGATTCCCAGGATCAGGATATCTGCGATCAGTGATCTGAAGTAGTTCTAAGGAAGAGAAGTGGATGAAGATCAAGCGCGAAATTGGATTAGTCGTCTTAAATCATCATTTATGCGTGATCAAGCCTCTGTTCATGAGAATTGTTTGATCGTGGGTGATCTGCTTAAAGGACCGGCGTGCAATTGGTATCTCCAGCTGAGCAGATCGACTCGTGGAAACTGGAAAGTCTTTTAGGAGAGTTTGAAACTCATTACTGTGGAAGTGGTCAATCGGCATCTCGCCAATATTACTACACGAAGCAGTGATCTGATGAAACTCCTATCGAGTATCTTCACCGGTTGAATGTGGCAGGAATTCGGTCCAAGTTGTCTATCAAGGAAGGTCCGCCTAAGATCATACGTGAACATGTGCAGCATTTTCTTGACACGTTGACTGATCGCGAATTCGCTGATCAACTGGCACTTTTGCGTTTGGAGAATGTTACGGAGTTGGAAGAGACGCTGAGGGATTATGCGCGCAATAAGTCGTTCCAGCCAAAGGAGGTAGCCGATTCCGTCAGAAATTTGGCGATGCTCGATCATCTGCCCCAGCGCGGAAGCCTAAACCAGTGCGCGCGATCAAGATGATGTCTGGGAGTGATGAATCAAGTTCAGATGACAGTGGAAGTGATGGTGATCAGCTTCGTTACATGATTGCTGCTATGCGTGATCAATCAGTGACGCACGATCAACCTAATGAGCTTCGATCTGGCAAACGAAGTGAACCAAGTGCAGTTGATCTAGGGTTAACGAAGAAGTGCAGTCATTGTGGATCGATCAAGAACGACAGATTACGTTGCTTGAAGCGCCTTACCTGTATGTAGTGTGACAAGAAGGGTCACCCGACTGATCACTGTTTGTATGTCTGCCGAGCATGTGGCGAAATCAATGATGCGGGCAAGTGCCCTATGTAGGGATTTTACAATCGCATTCGCCAGTGGTACAACCCTACCAAGCATGCCGGAATGTTGCCCAAGGAAGCAGAGAACATGTTAAACTAGAACGCTCGCCAGGTTGAACCTGGTACGAGACGAGCGTTCTAGTTTGTGTATTTTTAATTATGTTGATAAGAAGGCTGATTGAGCAGAAGGAAAGGATAATGAAAAATGTGATCAGCCTGATTTACCACGTCTGGCTAATTTTCGTATTGATGAGTTTTCTCGGTCCCCGGTAATCATGGAAGTTGATCTACTTCCGGGGGAATCACGTGGATATTGGAAGTACCACTCTCCCAAGAAATGGTTTAAACAAGTCAAGGCGAGTGTTAAAATTAATAACGAACGTGCCACGTTGTTATTTGATTCTGGTGCCGAAGTTTCGATCATCGACTTAACCTTTGCACGTAAGGTGGGTTGTCAGATACGAGCCAAACACAAGAATGTGTTGGTATCGGAGAAAGTGCATACCTCACAGAAGGGCGTACTAGAATCAAGATTACGTTAGCGGACTCTTTGGTTAATTACTTCCATGCATGGGTGGGAAAACTCGTTGGTCAAGATGTCATATTGGGAATTTATTTTATGATCCCAGCTGGTGTTAGATTGGACGTCGCCCACGGCGCACTAAGTTTTCCTGACGAAGTGATCATCCCATTGGAAGGGCGTCGGCAGTTGTATTGATCAAGTGAAAAATTTATGAAACTTGATCGGTATGAGCAGATCCCAGTAGGTCGATCTTCTGAGGTTCGGATTTGTGAGCAACGATCTCGGAAATTATGGATTACTCGCGGAAATAATTGGGTCCCCACTGTGACCAGGGGCGTGGGTAATCTACGGTATTTGCGCATTACGAACGTTGCTGATCATCCGATCATTCTACAAGACGATACGATTTTAGGTATCTTGGATGAGCAAAGACGACGTGCCCCGTATCCCTGGATTTATTTCGGTGGAGTATAATCGTTATAAGGAGTGGCAAAATCTAGCGTATCAAGCTTCTACCGATTCTCTACATGACGATAAAGAAAGTGTAGATAAAGGTCCCTTGGTCGAGAAAAAGCAGTATCCTATTCCTCAAGGAATTTTGGTACGACCTACGAACTCGATCACGGCATTTGTGGCATTACTAACCGGAAGATTGCAGAAGGTGCAAGAAGTGCAAGAGAAGTGCGATCTGTAACCGAGTGTGAAGAGTCCGATACTTGATCATGAAGTTGAACGATCTGTTGTAAGAGATGAGCCTGATCAAGATATGCGTGAGCACCCCGTCTCAGTCGATTATAGTGAATTTGGAGTGATTCCTACCAATGATCAAGTGCTACCATGAAGGTGGAGATTTGTTCGTGGAAGAGTTGGAGAAACATCTTCCCACGCTGCCTGAGGTGTCAGAAAGTAACGAAGAAGTGACCAAGGACGATCTGCAAGTTGGTGATCCATTGATCAACACAGCAGAGGAAATTGATCAGCTTCGCGATATAATTTGGGCGAAGAAACATCTGTTGATCGGGAAAGGAAACGCGTTACCTCCTGCTGCACGTGAAGTTATTTGTGACATTGACGTAGGCAATGCGCGCCCGATCGCTCAAAAAAGGCGGAAGGTCGCTCCACAATTTCGCGAGAAGTTATCAGCCTTTATCAAGGGGATATTGGCAGCGAAGATCATCCAACCATCTACTTCACCATGGACATCACCTATAGTGATCATCGTGAAGAAGAATGGGGCTGATATTCGATTATGTATCGATTATCGCGCGGTGAATCAACTCACGCGCCTGATGGTGTACCCAACGCCTCTGATATCTGATCTGCTCAAAGATTTGGATAAGGCGTTGTGGTTTTGCTCTTTGGATATGGCAAGTGGTTTTTGGGTCGTGTCTATGACCGATCGAGCACGTCATATTTCGGCTTTTGTTACCCCGTTTGGATTGTTTTAATAGAATCGGATGCCATTTGGCCTAAATAATGCTCCACAGATCTACCAGCGGTTGATCGACAATGCAATGTATGGGTATCTCAAGGTTAAGGACGGTGCCGATGAGTCATCGGATGTATTTACTACAGGAGAGCCTGACCAAGCACAAGGCCCGTCTGTGTTGCAACGACGATCATATATCGATGGTATTTTTATCCCTGCACCTACATGGACGATCTTGTGTGATAAAGTGCGAAATCTATTGGAAAAGTGCGATCAGTGGAACGTGTCGTTCAGCGTGGGCTAAATCGTACTGGGGAGAAGTGAAGTTCCTTATTTAGGACAACACGTCTCTAGCCGTGGTTTAGAAACAAATCCGAAGAATTTGGATGATCTGATTGATTTGCCTGTTCCTGGTACTTTGCGTGCTATGCAATCGTTTTTGGGGAGTCTGAATTACTATCGTAGATTTATCGAAGACTTCGCGATCTATGCTGATGTACTCTATGAGCTACGAGAAACGAACTATCAAGAATTAAAGGGTCGATCATCGATCAATGAGAGTCCGGATCGCGAAGATGATCGATTAATAAGGGCGCAAGTTGCATTCAGTATGCTGAAGGCGAAGATCGCGTCAACCCCAACCCTACTCCATTTTGATCAAGCCAAAACACCGGCGAACATGGTTAATGCTAGCAAGTGGGAAGTATCTGCCGCGCTAGTGCAAGAGCATGATCAAGTATATTTCCCCTTGCATTTGCGAGCCGGACACTGAAGAGCGGTGAGCTGAACTACAGCCCCGTCGAAAAGGAAGTTTTGGCTCTTCTGCGAATTGTGGACGTCTATTTTACGATGTTGGTCAGAAAGGCGATCACTGTCCTGTCACGTCGGTCTACGTTGAAGTGGTTGTTAACATCCAACGGGATAGATGTTGGATTAGGGAAATGGGCTGCGATCCTGTCACGATGGTACTTGGAGATCAAGAAATGTGTGCATGGGGAAGAGGAGGTACTAGGGGCGTTAGCCGCAAGTATCACCCCTCGCACCGAAATTGATGAAGCCCTGATCGCGATCGCACCGAGAAAACAACCTCGGCAGATGATGGAAGTACCACCTCCCACGGTTGAGAAAGGCAAAGATCTATACGTGATCAGTTTCGATGGATCTGCTAGTGTTAAGCGATGTGTTGGAGCGTTTTGGTGCTATCGTGTGGAAATTGCCAGAGTGGAAGATCATGATCGCGGTTGCTGATCATCACCTAATATCACGGTGAATGAAGCCGAGTATCATGGATTGCTTCTAAGTTTTGATCTACTGTCGCTATATCCCAAAAGAAGGGTGATCATGTGTGGAGACTCGAATTTGGTGATCAGGCAAATGCGTGGCGAAATAGAGTGCAAAGCACCGCGACTACAAATATTGCAGCAGCTTGCCTTAAAACTCCTTCGCGAATGGCCTGATCACGATCTGCTGCAAGTAAAAAGGGAGTGGAACAAGAGTGCCGATCACATCACCAGTACGGCCATGCGGGATGGAACACGATGTGAGATTGTCGATGATTACCAAATGGAAGAATTAGCCGATATCAACAGATTGTCCGAGGTAATCACTTGGAAGGAGATCCCACTGTCGCGCAAGTGCTGGTGACGACGCGATCACGTAATCTTCGTCAAAAGCGGCCGTCAACGTGGCCCGAAGTATCCATAGAAGGGATAAGGGTGGAACGTGTTACAAAGGCGCAAGACGAAGAGAAGTGGATTTGTGATTTTCGATGTTACTTGCATGTTAACGTTTCACAATTGAGCATAGACGAGGTGAAAGATTGCGCTAAAATCGCCGGCAATTATAATTTGGTTGATCAAGAGTTGTTGATCTACTGTAGAAGTATTGATAAAGGAAAAACAAGCTGTGATCAAGTTGATCAAGATGATCGACACGCTTTGATCAAGCTGGTCTTACCTGAGACTCTACATGCGGATGTACTCCACCATTATCATGTGAGTTGGAAGGAGGACTTCAGGGTATAGGGTGAAGTATCAGCGGATCACGAGACATTTTCATTGGCGTGGTTTATTCGCAGCGTGCGAAGATTTGTTGGGCAATGCGTAGATTATGAGACGGGGAAGGACCAACCTACGATCAAGGGTATGTTGCCGGGAAACATTGAGGCTACGTACCCATTTCAAGTGATAGCTGTGGATCATATCCCGTCGTTGCCCCGATCAACTGATGGGCATACGGAACTGCTGATCTGGACTGATCTGTTCACGGGTATGGTGATCGCGAAAGATGGATCATCTCGTACAGCACAAAAAGTCGGTGAGAACTACGAAGAATGTGTATTTCGTCGATTTGGAGCTAGCGAGGTGATCAGGCATGATCGAGAACCCGGCTTTATGTCCGAAGTATTTCGTGCGTTCAACAAGATCATGGGACAACGACAGAGTGCCACTATGGCGTACCGTTCACAAGCGAACGGCAAGGCGGAAAGAATGGTGCAAACAATCACACGAGCGATCAAGATGTATGTAACAGACGTCGATCAGAAGGACTGGAGTTCGTATGCAGAACGATCGGTATTTGCACTAAATTCGACCCCTGATCGGATCCGTGGATATACACCATTTTACTTGGCATATGGGTGGGATCCGCGATCATCGTTGGAATCAACGCTGCAACTTGGTGGATTTCGGCGCAAAGATCGTGATGCTCGTCGGTGGAGATATAGGCTGAAGAAAGAATACCGTTACGCCCGTGATCAAGTGAGTGCTCGATTGCACCAAGCCATGGCTGATCGAGCTGAAAATCATAATGATCAAGTGTTACCGCACAAGATCGAAGCCGGATCGAGGGTTTGGTTATACCTCGATCGGGTGAAACGAAGAAACCGGCGCATATGTGGCATGGACGTTTCAGAGTTGATGAGGTGATCGGTGATCATGCTGCAATATTGATTACGGCCGGCACCGATTATCGCATATTTCCAGTGGTACACCTATCCAAGTTGAAATTGGTCAAAGAATTCCCAGATCGACCTACTGCTGTGATAGCAGCTGGTGTAGAAGATCGTTTTGATTTCGATGAAGCTTTACTACCCGAAGCCAGCTGGTAAAGGACCCTATAGCCGGACGATTTGAAGTTGATCGCATCACCGATGTCCGATCTGGTCGAAAGACTAGGTATGACAGAAGATTACGCGAGTATCAAGTTTACTGGAAGGGTTAAGATGAGCCATAATGGGTAGACGAGGCAGATCTAAATTTTGATACTCTGATCAAGGATTTCGAAAGGAAGATAATCAACCGACATCGGTTTGACGTGATACAAGTGGGAGAAGAGAATAACTAACGCATGATCGACGAATAGAATATTGAAATTGTGACTGACGAACCCTCGATTAGAGAAAATCGATTGATGAAATCACGATTAATGGAGAAGTGACAATTGGCTTGATGTGGTGAATGTACGATGGATATTGCGAGATATGGTAATGTAGCAACGGCAGATGATCCGATGGAAGATAAAGTTATGTATATGCATGAAAAGTGAAGAAGCAACAATTGGGAATGGTATGATCAAGAATGTTTATTGATTAAGAAGAAGTGATCAACCAGCTAGCCTGAGCCATAAAACTTACGGCGAAGGTGAGCTTGCGGCCTGATCAGTATCTGAACAAGGGGCGCCTGTACTGGGGTCGATCAGCATGTGTAACGCCGCACCAGCTAAAACGTATTGGACGAAAGAATGTTGTGATCGCAATCGCGTAGATTCGTTCTGAGCGCGTTGCAACTCGTCACGTAGTGTGTCACGGTTTGTTGATACCGGCGGAAGATCACGTAAGCGGCGCCGTGCCGTCAAATGTTCCGCCTCCAACTTGGAATTCTGAGCACGTAGATTCTCCAGCTCGGAATTTCTGATCGACAACTCATCGAGGCGTGCAGATAGCTCTTCAACCGTGGCTTTGGCAGCGACGAATTCCTTCATCTTGACAAGATTAGCTTCACTGTCAGCCCGGACGCGATCTCGTTGGTCTTTGCGCTTACTAGCCTTAGAGGCCAGCTTGATCACCTTCTTGGTTAAGTTCTTGGTTTCCGAGATGGCATGATCACGCTCCTTTTGTACCATGCCCAAGCGTTTACGGAGTTTATCGATCGTTGGTCGATCTTGGAGTGCCGGCGCCCGTGCGATCTTGATATTGGCCTCGCAGCGATCCTCCTCAAGGCGCGAGATTTCCTGAGCTTGATGATCGATAGTCTCCGCTTGGACTGATAGCTGAGATCGCTCTCGGTCATGACCACACTCCAGATCGCGGATCCGATCGTGTTGCTCTAATATGGTTTCCTCGGCGGTCTTCAGTTGTTTCTTCAGTTCAGACTCGCTGGCATGGAGCTTGTTGACAGTCGCAAGGATGTGATCGCGCAAAGGCTCAGCTTTTTCGCAGAACCACTTGATCTGCTGCTCACGATCAGCGAGTTTTCTGGCAACGCGTGTGTTTGACTTCTGAAGCATCTTGACAGATTCTTCAATCATCGACAGCAAGTTATTCAGCATGTCTATCTACTCTTGTTGCGTATAGATCTACTCTTGTTGCGTGCAGGCTCGGTTGATCATCGAGATCAGCTCGTCAGCCTTAGATCGATCAATGGATGATTTGGCGCCCATAATCTACTTCATGATGAACTTGTCGAAAATGTGGAACTTGATGACGTGGCGGAAGTCTTCACCACTTGATCGTCGAGCCTCTTAAGCCTAGATCGCTAAGGAATACCCAATAAATGTGTATTTCTAGCCTAAATTTAAGAGGAAGGGGGTCGATCTGCACTTTCTATGTGCAGACCGAAGGATTTTACAAAAATCCACCTAGAGTTCCCAAGGGGCGCTTAAGGCAGCCGAACTTCTAGAGGATAGATGTAAACCAATGGGGGATGAGGTGAGAACACTTGGCTCGATCATCCTCCAAGCAGACTTTGCAAAAAGGGGCCGCTGACACAGCGGGCGGAGTTGAGGGCGAGTTCTCCAGCTGCCGGTGGGACAAAAAGGGCATACGTGCTCCCTCCCGGGACGTGTAAAGGTGCGTATGCAATGAAAGGAAGGCGCAAAGTTATCACGCCGTCCCAATCGATGATCTAGTTGATCGGACGCAAAAAGCGAACTTTATTTTACCTTATACTCTAAAATCAACCAATTGCCTAATATAGACCAATCAAATCTACCCATCCTGATATGCATCATCGACCAATCAACCGGATATATCATCCGTATGTCGCTTACCATCATGTACCTGTACCCTGCGTCGCTTCTGATCCGGATGGCCCGTCCATGTTCACAACAGTTGAACACAAAATCTTCCATGCGCTTCTCCACAGCCGCCCCTGAGCCTCGTCCCAGCCGTACAGCGGTTGGGGAGTGGATAAATCATTTCGTTGCCAACCATCGATCATCCCTTTCACCCATCCGGCCATCATCGATCATGTCGTTTCCAACCATCGATCATCTCTTTCTCCCATCAGGTCATCATCGATCTGGTCGTCGTGATCATCCTTTGCTGATTACCACTAGATTGACATCGTCGATCTGCGATCTTCGACCCCCAGTTTTTCCCCGGGATCTCGAATCTGCGATTTTCTACCAGATCGACACCTGTCGATCTGCTACGAATTCACCTGATCTGCATCGGAATTGCACTGATCTACGTCCCATTCACCCGGAGAGCGACCCACGCCCAAACCGACGGGTACACAAGGTGAGCAAGACATAGGCCTGTCACAGGACAACCGGAGGACCACTTCGTTAGTCGGTAGTCCGGGCGCTGTGGGAACAAGACTGTCCAAGCCTCAAACTTTGGCCAGCCGCTCCACCACATAAGGGTCGACCGAGACCGAGTTGGCTTTGGGGACACAGTTATGGCAGTATTGCAAGAAAATGAGACGGATTTTCAATCTAATAAAGATGTAAAGTGGAAGACTGATGCAATTTAATTCACGCATGGGTCATTTGTATTATGACCGGATTATTGCAATGGATAAGGACGCAACGTATGGAATCAAGATCACGGATTTCACACGTCGAAATTGTTTGACCTGCGCTCAGGGAAACAAAGCAAAAACGACCAGTCGAAGAAGAACACAGGTTAGCACGCACCCATAGACAGCATAGATGGAGTGATCTGTTCAGATCTTAAGGGAGCGGTGACATCAAGGGATAGACTGGGAAACCGTTACTTGGTGAATTTCATTGATTATAGAAGCAATTACGTGCGGATTTTCTGGATAAGACCAAGGATATGGCCGCTAAGAAGTTTGAACATTTTATCACTTTTTTGAAAGAAGATTTAATTGTAAAATTCACGTATTGCGGATGGATGGAGGTGCGAAATTCAGGACGCTTGACTATTTCTGTAAAAGCACTGGCATATCAAGGTAAATATCGGAGGCGGAAAATCAAGCAAGTAAATGGCAAGGCAGAGCGCATGCATCGGACTGTGATGCCCGATGCATGCTGTTCGCAAGTGGACTGAACCTGTCTTTCTTGCGGAGTATGCAGCATATGTGTTGAACAGGACGCCGACAAGCGCGAATGAAAAGAGAATATCGCCATTGGAAGTTTTGACGGGTGTGAAACCCAACCTAGGAGAAATCGTAACGTTCTGGTCGCCTTGCACGGTATGTAGGAACCCCACGACAAATACTTTGGCGCATCGTGCGCATATTGGTATTACTATAGGTAAAAGCGAGGAGACAAAGGGATACAAGGTGTATATAAGGCGTGACAACAAGTTCACGGCAACGCAGCACATCAAGAACATAGAAACGCTAAATGAAACGCAGAATTAAGGGGGCTGTTCGAAGGTGAAACGGATGAAATCTCGGTGGAAAATGGAGATGGAAGTTCAGAAGGAGTGGTTGCGGAGGCAACAGATCGAATTGAGGATGCGGCAGAAGATTCAGCGGTAAAACGTTCGAATAAAAGGGCCCTGGAAGAAAAAAACGAAGAACAAGTCCAGGCGAACAAGGGAATACATCTAACCAGAAAGTATGTGGAACGGATGGCCGCAGAAAAAAAGAACGACGATGAAACCAACGAAGATGAAGTGAAAGAAGTAAACATGGTACTGGAAAGTGACCCAAGGAATTATAGCGAAGCAGTGAAGATCAGAAATTGCGCTAACTGGTTCAAGGCTATGAAAGAAGAACTTCACGCATTGGAAGAAAATCAAGTGTGGAATGTAATTCGTAGACCGTATCACGCAAAAATACTACATACAAAGTGGGTTTTTAAGACGATGACCGATGCTAATGGAAATTTGGAGCGTTTCAAGGCAAGGTTGGTAGCCTTTGGAAAAGAACAGTGGTATGGAATTGATTATGAATTAACTTTCGCGGCCGTAATGGAGATGAATACGGTGAAATTTATACTTGGATTAGCAAGAAAGTGGAGAGTTAACGCACTACATGGTGACATTCCCAATGTCTATATCAAGGCATTGGAGACGGAGCTGAATTTTTTCTTTATTTACCAAGGGACATGGAGATAGACAACAAGAAGCTTGATGAATTAAAAGTGGAAGATGCAAACAAGCTGTTATTACGCTTAAACAAGACACTTTATGGTTTGAAGCAGGCGATCAGGCTTTGGAACCGCCTGCTACATGAAAAGTTGATGAATTTCCGATATGAACAAAGCATTACGGATGGTTGCTTGTATTTCAAGAAGATAAACGACGATATCGTGGTCGTAGGCGTCTACGTAGACAACCTCCTGGTGACGTGCACTTACTCAAGGTATGTGGAAAAGTTTTTGATGAATGGAGTGTTTTGGAAGTGAAGAATCTCGCTCAAGTTTCGAAATTCCTTGGTATACGGATCAAGTATGATGTGAAGCTCGGATATTTTCTGGACCAAGAGGTGATGATTAAAGATTTTTAATGACGTATAGGGTGAAAGATGCAAAACAGTACAAGGACGCCGATTGCTGATGATTACGAGGATCAAGTGATGAAAGACCATGAAAGTTTGAGTGAAGTGAAAAATTAAAGAAGTGTATCGATAAAGGACTTCCAGTCGCTAACAGGAAGCTTGCTGTGGATCGTACGATATACGAGACCTTACATCGTATATGCGTTCCACAAGGCAACTCCCCGAGCACACGCACCTACAATTCTGGACTGTAACTTAGTGAAGAATTTTACGTTTTTTTGATAGGAACGATGGATTTAAAGTTACAGATGGAGGTTGTAGTGGAAGAGAGGAGATACGAAAGAAAGAGATCTCGTTACTTGGATATTCGGACGCAGATTTAGCTGGTTCGAAGACCGATAGGAAGTCGACCAGCGGTGGATTGATTGTTATGGATGGTATAATAATTCAATAGCTATGCAAAAGACAATCGTGCGTGTCGCTGTCTACGATAGAGGCGGAGTTCTATGCTGCGTCGATCATGGAGTGTGAGCTGTTGGGCCTAAAGGAAATGGCGTGCGAAATTGGTATGGTAGTAAAGATGCCGATAAAGCTGAAGTGCGACAACCAAGCAGCTATCAAGCCACATCACCTAAAACGTCCTGACCAGTTGCTGTTCCCGATCGGCGGGCTGCTCTTCAACGACATTGATCTTCTTAGGCGCGCCATCGTGGTCCGCCCCAGCAATCCCATGTTCCCCTTTTTCTATTTCCGGCTCCGCTGTCGCCTGTTCTTGTGACGCCACCATGTTGACGAACCTTGGCTCATCTGCTTGATGGTCCACCGTGTCCCGCTTCTGCGGTGCCTTTCTTCGAATTAACATCTTCTTTGGGGTTACATAGCTGGGTCGTTCCACCATAGGTGAGGTATCTTCTTCCACCGGTCCATCATCGCTGATCAGATAGGTGGCCGCTTGGTATGCCAAGTTCTGCCACTCAAAATACCGTCTCGATCCGATCGAGACGAACCCCGCCTTTCTTGGCACCTTCCCTTCCTCCAGTCTCATGCCAACAATAGTTTTGTTGTTGGGCGTAAGCGGCTTGTCACCGATATGAGTGACTCGGACAAAATCAAATCGGCCGGCAGTCTTAACAAAGGTCGGCACCCACCGGTCGCCCCTGGTCACCCATAACTTCCTTGATCGAAAACCTTTATCGACCGGGGTATCAGCGGATTGGCCGACTGGAATGGTGACATCTTGATCCCACCTGACCAGATCGGTGTGCGATCCGTATAGGGGCCGCCGGACAGCTAACTGGATCTGGACCTCATCCGGGAGTGTAAGCACTCCATGAGACAGACCAAGGCGAATACCCGCCGGCACCATGAAATCCATGCCTAACAGGGCATCCTGACCGGCCAACTTGCCAACCCAAGCGCTGAAGAAGGAGACCAACGAACCCGATAGGGTGATCTTCACGCGCGTCCTTCCTTCGGTCATGTAAGAATTTTTACCGATTACGACGCATTCTTGTCTCTCTGTGTCGTCTATACGACATCCGACCTTACGAAAAAAGGCGTAGTCTATAATCGAGACTTCGGACCCAGAGTCGAACAACAACGTTGCCTTCTGGTTGTTAATCTTACCACAGGCTTTCGCCTGCTTGAACCATTTTTCGGGCGCATGATACTTCCAGTATCCGCGAGACTCCCCATGCAGCAGATCCAACTGCATGACCACTTTCGATCGGGAATATTCATCGGTCGTGAGATTGTAGACCGGATGATCCCGATCGACGCAATTGAGAACAGAACATGTATTGTCGGTTTTATTCTCCTTGCCGATATATGCATAGATTCCAAACGTAGACCGCTCGGATCGATCCAGATTCCAACCTGGCGAGCGTTCTAGTTTAACATCTTTTCCACGTCAGGTGGAAGCATCCCCGCGTGTTTATTCGGCACATACCATTTGCGCATCAGATTGAAAAACTCTTCGATCTTGCACTGGCCGGCCTCGTGGATCTCTCCACATGACTTGCACACGAAGAGGCAGTGATCGGTGGGGTGGCCGCGTCTATCGCACTTCTTGAATGTTAACTTCTTCCAGCAGTCTCCACCGTCATGCTTGCTCGACCCGCAGTGAGAACACTTCTTGCGCGGTCGGTCCGGGTCGGACTTGTTCCCGCTCCTGCCCTTCCGATCTGCCTGGTTAGACGCCGATCTGCTTCTTCGGGCAGGTTCCGTGAAGAAAACGTGGCAACACTGGTCCTCATCCGACTCCCGACTGGACTGGCCGATAATTACCTCTTCCGATCCAGTGCTGTCTTCAGTCACAATCGCCTTGACAGCACGGGTCGATCTGGTTAAGGGCCTCTTCACAGGGTCGTCCTGGGTCTTGGATCTATATCGACCCGATCCAACGGCGACCTTCGCCCTCATACTGCGCGAGTGTTGCAGCGTCCGTCTGCTCCACTTCCCCCACATCTTTTAGGAGCAGCAGAATGAGTTGATCTGCCAGCTCTTGGTCATCAAGGGTACTGATGTAGTGACCCACGTGCTCCATAGCGGCACCGGTCGGCGGGTTGCCTTCCTTGATCACTATCCCGGCGCGAATTACAGGTACGTTCAAGCGGTTCAAGTACTCGATCGGCGTCTCATCGCCCCGCTTATGCATATGGTGATATTTGCGGGTGGTATAGAATCCAGAGTTGCAGTACTGCCACTCAAATTCTGAACGTAGCAGATACCAGTCAGATCGGACATCCCGACCCAACTGTTGGATCCAGTTCGCAGCCTTTACTTTCAGCAGATCCCTGAAGATCAGACACCGTTCCTTTTTTGGTGTCTGATCCCGTAAGAAAGAAGACTTGACCCGACCAAATCACGACCTGGTTTGCTCCTCGTCGGCGTCCTTGCCAGTAAAGTCCTTGAGATCCGTGGTAGCAGCCATGTGAATGCGTGGGATTGCAGTATATCCGAAATCAAAAGCGGTCGTGGAGGCTAGGTTAGCCTTGCGCGTTCTGCCCGCCCCTGCACCGTCTGACCCATAGTAGTCATCCGGATCGCCGATCGACTCCATGTCGTAATCGCTATTCTTGCTTGATCGGCGCGGTCGGGATGGCTGCGGCTTGCGTCTTCCTCTGCCAACTGGTTTGACACCTCGGATAGCCTTGTCCGTTGATGCCACTGACTCCATATCGACATACCGGAAAGTATTGACATTTTGCCGGGCAGATCGGTCCTGGGCATGCGGGCGCGGAGGCGATCGGCATCGGTCTCCCAGGAAACTCTCCATCATTGCCTCAAACATGGCTTGGAAGTTAGCTTGGGGCATGGGCAACGTGTTGGTACCCTCCTTTGGAGGTACTGGAGCCTGTGGGGGATCCTGGGGCCCCGACAGGCATGCATACCCTTGCTGCCGCACGTCCTTTTTATGCTCCCATGGGGTATGGTCCGCCCCCATGGTCATCCACTCAACACCGACCTCCAACTCCGATGAGCTATTAGAGGCAGGTGGAGACTGATACAACGACTTATCGTCGGAGCACACATCCTCATATGCTGCCGTGACTTCAGCGGCCTTCAATGCCAAGGTGGGAGTTGGGCGGCGGACCGCCCCCACCAACGGCACCAGATGATCATGGAGGGTCGACATCGACATCTCCAACTTCCAAGTGTCCAGATCGAACAGTTTCTGCACGTTGGCGAGGTTCTGCACTTTTATGCCGACCTCAGCCAACATCGCCAGCAGGTTCTTCACCAATAGCAGAGGCCGATCGCTCTGGAGTGGCTCGGTGGTGGGTCCAAGAAGGCGATCGGGGATCTGGAGGTTTAAAATCCGCATGATCTGGTCTTCGGAGTAAATCGCTTTAACTTGTGGATGTAATACATCCTGGTCAGGTCTTCTTCCTTGATAACCCCATCCCCGACCTGCGACTTTTCTTCCAAGTCGTCTTCCTCGGACGGCATTCTGAGCCTCTGCTTGGGAACCTTGGGGGGTGGGATGGATCGTTCCGATCAGCCTCCATGTAGTTTTCGCTTTTTATTTTCTTTTCATCAAAACATCCATTTAAATGCATAGGATCAGGACAAAATTCCTGATCCTTTCGGAACTAAAGCAAGACTTGCTATAGTCCCGATCGGCTCCGGTGGGAGCCTTATGGGAAATCTTATTAATCCAGATCTGGTCCTCCACCCGGCCAGATCGGACATCGCCATCTTTGTCTACAACGGGAACATAAGGCGATAGCCGTTCCTTATGTCCTCTCCAGAACGATTCCACATTTAATTCATTGTAATCAATTCTTTGCGAGATATCATCGCGGTGATATCCCTGGTTCGAATCCGGGCACGCGCACCATTGTGGTGGATTCAAGTTCAAAATAGAACACCGTAGTGTCGAGAACTTGACCACCATCGTAACCGGCCGTCCAACTTACGGGGGGGGGTACCCCGCGAACCTTCGTCTACGATCCGATCCGATCGTCCGCTGCTGGCAGACGACTGATCATCACCAAAGGACGCCTGTTCCGATTTGTTCTTCATCTCACCTTGTGTACACGATGGAATGGGCTGGTAACACACTCGGTGGATTGGTGCTGGGAATCTACTTGTGGTCTAAATGTGGGGAGACCGTGCTGGGTGGCGTACCCTGGGAGGAACTCTTCAACCTGGGTACGGGCAGACCAGTTATACTTGGAGTGAGTATACTCCAAAGGGAAGATCGCTCAACCGATCGTAGAGCCTAACCATATGAGAATACAACTCCAATAATCCAATAGGGAGATCCAAATGAGAACGTGATACACTTCACGAACGATATCTCCACGTAACAATCCAAAAGAAACTTAATAACACGTTCCAAACGTGTGTAACTTGAGCTTGAGAAGCCGACCAAAGTGTACTCCCATCGAGGGACTTCCGGCGGGCCAAGTGCGTCTGTAACGCGTCCCGGCCGGGTATAATGAGCTGGAGGGGATTACTCGACCCTCCGCTCCCAAACACTCTGCGGCGTGCAGAGGCGACTGATGTACAAGGCGAAACGACCTCCGGTTGAGTTAAAGGCCCAACAATTAAGACGTAAAACCAAAAACGCTCTTATCAGGCAAAACCAAAACCAACACTAAACTCCCTACCCCCTATGGTCCCCGATATGTACAAACATGAAAATATGTAGGTACACGCTATCTCATGTGGCTTACCAAAATGAGTATTCTTGACACCTCTTGCACATGATAGGCTTAAAATCCTCCTGGATTTCCACCAATCCGATCGCCGATAAGCCGATCGGTGTCCTGCTGACGCAAAAAGACCAAAATTCTTGGGTCCGCTTCGCCACAAGTTCCGCATCGTGTTGCGGAGCCCAGCTACACGAGCGTCGGCAGAAGCGAGCTGCGTCGGCTTGAGTTGGAGTTTGGCAGTCTCCTCGGCGTCCTCACGCTTGGCCACCGCTTCTGGATTGGTATTGCATTCTTCGTTCTCTTCACGGACGTGTGGTCCCTGAAGATAAAGTGGCTTGCCTCAGTACTCGTGCGCACAGTTTTATGGACCGTGACCTGGCGTGGCACGATCTGGAATCGCACCGGGGTGATGTCACTGACCACCGCACGACGGCACTCGAAGTAGACGTCGACTTGTTTGAGAACTGCGAAGTAGTTTCTCGTCGCGATGCCGCTAACTGGCTTGGGCTTGCCTTTCTGAAACATGTTCGCGAAGTCATCGGCACTTCGAGTGCGCTTGCCTTTCGCTTTCTTCACAAATGCTTTCGAGGGTTGGACTACGTCTGAGGCCCCCTGGGTCAACAGCGACAAAGGCTTTCTGGAACGTGACCCTCCAGAGGCAGGTTCATGAACAATCAGAGCCCCCTGTTGCGCCTCTCCCTTCGGGCTTCCGGGTGGCGTCTTCACTGACCCCGCGTTCGTGCCCAAGGAGAGTACACTGACGGCATCGTCGTTGGGTACTCTCTTGCTGGGTGGTGACGCTCCCCTCTTGATGACGTCAGCATACGACTTCTGGTCTCCTCCCTCTTGCCCAGGCGTCGGTTTTGTACCGCCGCTAGCCGGTGGGGTGCGAGTGGCGTCTAGGGAGAGAGCATATGGTGAACGTTGGCCGAATCCCAGGTGCTGCGACGGAAACGTAGCATCTCGTCCTAGAGCTGGGTAGACACGACCACCAAACACGATCTGCTCGCAAACCTTCCCGTCAACAATGAGCGCGTCCGGGTACCGGGTAGTGCGAAAGTAGACCCGGAATGTTGCTGTCGTCAGGCCGGCCGAGAGGCAGACGTCACGGAACGTGGCATAGATGGGCTGGGCCCCCAGGTCGTGGAAGGTCTCCACCATCAATTGGTCGTCGAAGTCACTATCCACACTGGATACGTCAAGGTAGTAACGATCAGCGAGAATATAGAAGTCGGAGAACTTGTACTTTGCGCCAAGGATCTTAACCTCCTGCTGCGCTAGCGCTTCACAGGCAGCCCTAGTCTTTACCTTGACACGGATTTCTCCACCGCGACCTTTCGAGACCTGGCCAAGCTGGACTGCTTGGATCTGCTCCTGGACGACGGGGTTCCCATTGTCTTTCAGAAAAGAGTTGGCGATTTTGTTAATGTTCGTTCTCTCGAACGCGCGGTCGGTGTCGATCGTCATCACGTATCTATCACGAGGAAGCTCGTACGGACGTGCGTGGGCGATCGCGACGGACACTGCGCTTTTGCTCCCACCGGAACCGTAAAGCGCCTCGATCGCGTCAATGTCGGCATCTCGAGGGAGCGGCAGTGTCAGCTTCGCGAAGGCCGGAACCGGCGCGGTGTCGCGTCGGATCTCCGTATCGCGTTGGAGAAGCGCACGGAGCGATATTGGAGTCGCACTCGCAGCTGATTTGGTAACAGGCGGGATGTCACGACGGATCTCGGTATCGCGCTGGAGTAGCGCGCGGAGCGATATCGGGGTCGTACCCGCACCAGATTTGGCAGCACCGTCGCCATCGCTTGACCCAGCAGGGGTGTTCACTGGAGCTGATGGCTGTGACACCGACGCTTCGTCTTGCGGCCCTCTATCGACGTTCATCGGTGAGGACGTGTCACGCAGGACCACAGACATGCCAGCACCGGCGTCGACGGTGCGCACGGTAAGGTCTTCGTCGACGGCATCCTCGACTGTACAACTTGTTGTAACAAGAGACGGGGCACTAGATGAGTGCGGTGTGGAAACTGTTGGTTCGACAACAGCTGGGGCGACAGAACCGGGACCGGTCAGCTGCTCGGGATAGGCAGATACCACTGTATCCATCGGTTCCGAGGATGAGACACTCGCGTCGACCTGATTCACTGGACTCATCTTGAAGGTGATTGGCTTAAAAGTAATGACTGTGTACTTCCGGCTGTTGCTTGATCGGCTTCTGTTCGACGAGGCAAATAAGAAGGTGCCTCGGTAGCTCAGTTGGGAGAGCGTCAGACTGAAGATCTGAAGGTCCCTGGTTCGATCCCGGGTCGCGGCAATCTGTGTCTGCTAACGTGCCTTGCCGGGACGCTTATATTCTGCTATATCTTATCGACAGTGCACAAATGCTACCGAGCAGCGCTGATAC
Source organism: Peronosclerospora sorghi (assembly GCA_026184515.1). Taxonomy (NCBI): domain Eukaryota; phylum Oomycota; class Peronosporomycetes; order Peronosporales; family Peronosporaceae; genus Peronosclerospora; species Peronosclerospora sorghi. The sequence goes on from CM047582.1 coordinate 6,397,109, forward strand.
AATAGAAAAGGACAGCTGTAATTTAGTATCAGTCACAGTTTGTACAAGTAAGTCCTCTAGTCGATTGAGTAGATTCCAGGTTTACCTGTTAGTGCCGGTATATGAGCAAAAGTATGAAACCGCGTTGGATTCAGCGTTCTGAGGATTCATCACTAATTGGTTGCGTATTGAGACGTGTGACCTTTTTTTCGCACGATGGTTGTGGAATGGGTCTTGACGTGTTAAGGTAGGTCATCAGGAGCCAACAATGGATATAAAGGAAGCTTAGGTGCGTATACGCATTGTAGATTGAGTGGTGAGGCGTGAACTGTTCCAATAAATGATGGGTAAAGCAACGGCGTAGCGCCTCGGTAGCTCAGTTGCGAGAGCGTCAGACAGAAGATCTGAAAGTCCCTGGTTCGATCCCGGGTCGCGGCACTTTGTGTCTGCTAACGTGGCTTGCCAGGACGCTTATATTGTGCTATATCTTATCGACAGTGCACAAATGCTAC
>CM047582.1:6398907-6411324 GCA_026184515.1 Peronosclerospora sorghi
TTTTTTTCTCACGATGGTTGTGGAATGGGTCTTGACGTGTTTAGATAGGTCACCAGGAGCCAACAATGGATATAAAGGAAGCTTAGGTGCGTATACGCATTGTAGATTGAGTAGTGAGGCGTGAATTGTTCCAATAAATGATGGGTAAAGCAACGGCGTAGCGCCTCGGTAGCTCGGTTGCGAGAGCGTCAGACTGAAGTTCTGATGGTCCCTGGTTCGATCCCGGGTCGCGGCAATTTGTGGCTGCTAACGTGGCTTGCCGGGACGCTTATATTGTGCTATATCTTATCGACAGTGCACAAATGCTACCGAGCAGCGCTGACACAAAAGCAGAGGACAGCTATAATTCAGTAGCAGTCCCAGTTTGTACAAGTAAGTCCTCTAGTCGATTGAGTAGATTCCAGGTTGACCTGTTAGTGCCGGTATATGAGAAAAAGTGTGAAACCGCGTTGGATTCAGCGTTTTGATGATTCATCACTAATTGGTTGCGTATTGGGACGCGTGATCTTTTTTTGACGCACGATGGTTGTGGAATGGGTCTTGACGTGTTTAGGTAGGTCACCAGGAGCCAACAATGGATATAAAGGAAGCTTAGGTGCGTATACGGATTGTAAATTGAGTAGTGAGGCGTGAACTGTTCCAATAAAGGATGGGTAAAGCAACGGCGTGTCGCCTCGTTAGCTCAGTTGAATTTGGCTTTGTATTAACTCATTAACACAACCTTATACATTCTCGGCTATGACTAAGTTGCTATGACTAAGTTTCTACAAGCTACTTAAATGATGTTTTCTTTCTTCGGTCCTTTTTGGATTAGCTGTTGTTGCGTCGGTATTGGTTTCGTCCGTCGTATTGCTTTTTCCAGGTCATTTTGTTCAGGAGATTTGTCGCTCCATACTACCGGGGTCCCGTTTGTTAGTATGGAAACCTGAACTTTGGTGGGTATCGAACCGCTTTCAGTCGTGGCATTGGCGAGCGCGGACGATTGCCGGTCGCTTTCTCATTGCCCAGACAATGGCCTTGTCTCGGCTGTGGCACTACACTGGGCACGTTGTATTACCTCACCGTCTGCTGAACCAATGTCAAGCTGCTCTACATCGCTTCTTCCTCGGCAGACGGTATAAAAGCGGAGAGAGATACTTCAATCTACTCCCGAACGAGTTTCTTCGCAAGCGCCGTGATGATGGTGGGATCCAGATCCCAAACATTGGCGAACGGATAAAACGACAGCGTATCCAGCTACTTTTCCAGTTTGTGCGCGACTCCGATCCGGCCGTCTGAAACTGGGCTACACCAGGCATGCAGCTCATTGTGGGATTGTTTCCGGTATGGGTTCCGCGAAAGCACCTCGACTTTCTGACTGTGAACCCCCGGCGTCACGGCTGCGACCTCAACGGGGCTTGCCTGTCGACTTGGTGGCGCACGACATGGCGGGATTGGTCAGCGATTCAGTGGCCGGTCACGTGGCAAGACCTCCAACAAGACGAGCGACTTGTATATGCACTGCAGGAGACAATATGGTTCCACGGTGACCCGACTTTTCAGTACGAGCCTCGGTCGCGCGATGTTGATCGCGTCAGCCCGCGCCGCAGCTTATGCATGGTAGTGGAACCGCAACGCAGCTTCCGCCGCCACATTGCCTGTGCCTTCCGGTTGAGGGCCCTCTCGGACATGTTGTGTGATGATGGGAGCTGGCCTTTGGAAGACAGCTTCGCCGAATCTCACATTGACTACCGGAACACTGCAGTTCGGCCGTACCAGCAGTTTCGGTGGCTCAAGAAACTGCATCAGGAGCTTACTCAAGTGTTTGGACGAGTTCTGGACCTTTGTGACGCGAGCGCAGTCGACGTTCTCCCAAGGGTGTCTACCAAACCTGCAACCTACGCTGGAGTCAGCGTCAACGGTCAGCTTCTTCTTGTGCCCCGCCTCTCTCGATCACAACTGTTTCCACTTCTCCAGAAGCCAGCGTCCCACACCAGGCCTCACCAATCATGCTGAACGACAGCAGGGCGTCCGAAAGTGATGTGAAGCGTTTTGTGTGGCTGCGAAAGCATCTCCTACGTCTTCTCCTACCTATTTATGAAGATTTACAATTCCGGGTTGCCTTCCGGTTGCTCCCAGTTCGGTCGAGGTTTTCCTTTATGTCGTCTACGGTGCCGGATGTCATCTACTGTCCCCGGGAAGGATGTCGCTCCGTTGAGACCGAGCGTCACTTGATTTTCGAATGTGCGCTCGCTCGGGACTTGTGGTCTACCATCGCCCGCGACTGGAAGAACATCTTTACAGCCCCTCCCAGCTGGAACCAGATAGTGCTTGGTCGTCTGCCGATCATCGTAGATAGGTGGAGTTACGACCGGCCGGAGATCGAACATGTGACATATTTGTCGGTCGGTCACTATGCACTTGCTGTGGACCGACCGAAACAACCAGCTGTTCAACGGCCGTACACCGATGCTACGCACCCCAGCACTGCGCGTGATCTACACGAACTTCAGCGCTCACGTTCGCGCTTTTCTCCGTCGACACTACGATGATCTGCAACAAGCTTCCTTACGGCGGCTGCTCCAGGAGCTGGAACGGAGTCCCTCGCTTGGAGGATTCATGAGAAATAATACCGCTCTCTTCCACGTGCTGTATCTGTCTGGAGGCGATCGATTTCCACCAGTGAACATTCGTTCGTTGTCGGTGCCGTCACCGAGCCCCAACAGTTATGACGATCTCTCCACCAGGCTATCCGATGCGACTATGGATACTGCTCCGATGCGACTATGGCTACTTCGAACCACGGTCACATCGACAGCCAACACACTGAGACTGCCCACCTGTAAGGCGCGATGCTCCGTTGTCCCCTTCCCTTTACCAGCCTCGTCAACACCACCAGCTTGAGACACCGACCATGATGTCGACGGCGCAGCGGGCCCTATCCTCACTCGCCCCCGACGGTCCCTCTCCTCCACTGGTGGTGTTGACTTCCGCTCCGGCCTCGGATGAAGGTGTGGTGAAGCGTACCCAAGAATTTTGGTCGTTCCGGTCAGCAGCAGACCGATCGGCTTATCGGCGATAGGATTGGTGGAAATCCAGGAGGCTTTTAAGCCGGTCATGTGAAAGGAGTGTAAAGAACACGGATTTGGGTAAGTCACATGAGATTGCGTGTACTACATATTTTCATGTTTGATACATATTGGGGACTATAGGGGGTTGGTAGTTTTAAGTTTGGGTTTTGTCGAGTTTGGGTTTTGCTTTGTAAAGGCTTTGGCTTTAGCGTCGTCTAAGAAACCGTTGGACCTCTAACTCAACCGAGGTCGTTTCGCCTTGCACGTCAGTCGCCTCTGCACGCCGCAGAGTGTTTTGGGAGCGGAGGATCGAGTAATCCCCTCCAGCTCATTATACCCGGCCGGGACGCGTCATAGACGCATTTGGCCCGCCGGAAGTCCCTCGACGGGAGTGCACTTTGGTCGACCTCTCAAGTTTAAGTTGCGCACGTTTGGAACGTGCTATTACGTCTATTGGATTATTTCGTGGAGATATCGTTCGTGGAGTGTGTCACGTTCTCATTTGGATCTACATATTGGATTATTGGACCCTATTGGATTACTGGAGTTTATCTCCCATATTGGTCGGGCTTTACGATCGGATCAGCGATCTGCCATCTGGAGTATACTCATTTCAAGTATAACTGGTCTACCCGTACCCAGGGTGAAGAGTTCCGCCCAGGGTACATTACGCAGCACGGTCTACCACATTTAGACCACAAGTCAATTCCTAGCGCCGATCCACTGAGTGTGTTACCAGCCCAATCCATCGGGTACACAAGGTTAAATGCAGAAAAAATCGGACCAGGCGTCCTGTGTTGATGATCGGTCGTCTGCCAGCAGCGGACGATCCGATCGGATCGAAGGCGAAGGTTCGTGGGGTACCCCCCCGTAAATTGGAAGGCCGGGCACGACGGTGGTCAGGTTCTCGACAATACGGTGTTCGATTTTGAACTTTAACCCACCACAATGGTGCGCGTACCCGGATCACTTGGTGATCGTGGATATCACCGCAGCGATATTCAGCAAACAATTGATTACAATGAATTGAATGTGGAATCGTTCTGGAGAGAACATAAGGACCGGCTATCGCCTTATGTTCTAGTTGTCGATAAGGATGGCGATGTCCGATCTGGCCGGGTGGAGTACCAGATCGGGATTAAGAAGTTATTTCTCCCCATAAGGCTCCCACCGGAGCCGATCGGGACTATAGCAGGTCTTGCTATAGTTCCGGGAAGGGTCAGGACTTGTCCTGATCCTATGCATTTGAATGAATATTTTGACGAAAGAAAATAAAAAGCGAAAACTACATGGAGGCTGATCGGAACGATCCAGCCCACCCCCCCAAGGTTCCCAGGCAGAGGCTCAGAATGCCGTCCGAGGAAGACGACTTGGAAGAGAAGTCACAGGTCGGGGATGGGGTCATCAAAGAAGAAGACCTGACCAGGATGTACTACATACATGAGTTGAAGCGATTTATTTGCGAAGACCAGGTCATGCAGATTTTAGACCCCCAGATCCCCGATCGCCTTCTTGGAACCACCACCGAGCCGATCGAAAACGATCGGCCTCTTCTATTGGTGAAGAACCTGCTGGCGATGTTCGCCGAGGTCGTCATGAAGGTGCAAAATCTCGCCAACGTGCATAAACTCTTCGATCTGGATATTTGGAGGTTGGGGATGTCGATGTCGACCTTCCATGACCATTTGGTGCCGTTGGTGGGGGCGGTCCGCCGCCCAACTCCCACCGCGGCATTGAAGGTCGCCGAGACCACGGCAGTATACGACGATGTGTGCTCCGACGATAAGTCGTTGTATCACTCTCCACCTGCCTCTAATAGCCCATCGGAGTTGAAGGTCGGTGTTGAGCGGATGACCATGGGGTCTGGTCCGACCCCATGGGAGCATAAAAAGGACGTGCGGCAACAAGGGGCTTCATGCCAGTCGGTGCCCAGGAGCCCCCACAGGCTCCAGTACCTCCAAAGGAGGGTACCAACACGTTGCCCATGCCCCCAAGCTAACTTCCAAGTCATGTTTGAGGCAATGATGGAGAGTTTCCTGGGAGACCGACGCCGATCGCCTCCGCGCTCGCATGCCCAGGACCGATCTGCCCGGCAAAATGTCAATACTTTCCGGTATGTCGATATGGAGTCAGTGGCATCAACGGACAAGGCTATCCGAGGTGGCAAACCAGTTGGCAGAGGAAGACGCAAGCCGCAGCCATCCCGACCGCGCCGATCAAGCAAGAATAGCGATTACGACATGGAGTCGATCGGCGATCCGGATGACCACTATGGGTCAGACGGTGCAGGGGCGGGCAGAACGCGCAAGGCTAACCTAGGCTCCACGACCGCTTTTGATTTCGGATATACTGCAATCCCACGCATTCACATGGCTGCTACCACGGATCTCAAGGACTTTACTGGCAAGGACGCCGACGAGGAGCAAACCAGGTCGTGATTTGGTCTGGTCAAGTCTTCTTTCTTACGGGATCAGACACCAAAAAAGGAACGGTGTCTGATCTTCAGGGATCTGCTGAAAGTAAAGGCTGCGAACTGGATCCAACAGTTGGGTCGGGATGTCCGATCTGACTGGTATCTGCTACGTTCAGAATTTGAGTGGCAGTACTGCAACTCTGGATTCTATACCACCCGCAAATATCACCATATGCATAAGCGGGGCGATGAGACGCCGATCGAGTACTTGAACCGCTTGAACGTACCTGTAATTCGCGCCGGGATAGTGATCAAGGAAGGCAACCCGCCGACCGGTGCCGCTATGGAGCACGTGGGTCACTACATCAGTACCCTTGATGACCAAGAGCTGGCAGATCAACTCATTCTGCTGCTCCTAAAAGATGTGGGGGAAGTGGAGCAGACGGACGCTGCAACACTCGCGCAGTATGAGGGCTAAGGTCGCCGTTGGATCGGGTCGATATAGATCCAAGACCCAGGACGACCCTGTGAAGAGGCCCTTAACCAGATCGACCCGTGCTGTCAAGGCGATTGTGACTGAAGACAGCACTGGATCGGAAGAGGTAATTATCGGCCAGTCCAGTCGGGAGTCGGATGAGGACCAGTGTTGCCACGTTTTCTTCACGGAACCTGCCCGAAGAAGCAGATCGGCGTCTAACCAGGCAGATCGAAAGGGCAGGAGCGGGAACAAGTCCGACCCGGACCGACCGCGCAAAAAGTGTTCTCACTGCGGGTCGAGCAAGCATGACGGTGGAGACTGCTGGAAGAAGTTAACATTCAAGAAGTGCGATAGACGCGGCCACCCCACCGATCACTGCCTCTTCGTGTGCAAGTCATGTGGAGAGATCCACGAGGCCGGCCAGTGCAAGATCGAAGAGTTTTTCAATCTGATGCGCAAATGGTATGTGCCGAATAAACACGCGGGGATGCTTCCACCTGACGTGGAAAAGATGTTAAACTAGAACGCTCGCCAGGTTGGAATCTGGATCGATCCGAGCGGTCTACGTTTGGAATCTATGCATATATCGGCAAGGAGAATAAAACCGACAATACATGTTCTGTTCTCAATTGCGTCGATCGGGATCATCCGGTCTAAAATCTCACGACCGATGAATATTCCCGATCGAAAGTGGTCATGCAGTTGGATCTGCTGCATGGGGAGTCTCGCGGATACTGGAAGTATCATGCGCCCGAAAAATGGTTCAAGCAGGCGAAAGCCTGTGGTAAGATTAACAACCAGAAGGCAACGTTGTTGTTCGACTCTGGGTCCGAAGTCTCGATTATAGACTACGCCTTTTCTCGTAAGGTCGGATGTCGTATAGACGACACACAGAGACAAGAATGCGTCGTAATCGGTAAAAATTCTTACATGACCGAAGGAAGGACGCGCGTGAAGATCACCCTATCGGGTTCGTTGGTCTCCTTCTTCAGCGCTTGGGTTGGCAAGTTGGCCGGTCAGGATGCCCTGTTAGGCATGGATTTCATGGTGCCGGCGGGTATTCGCCTTGGTCTGTCTCATGGAGTGCTTACACTCCCGGATGAGGTCCAGATCCAGTTAGCTGGTCGGCGGCCCCTACACGGATCGCACACCGATCTGGTCAGGTGGGACCAAGATGTCACCATTCCAGTCGGCCAATCCGCTGATACCCAGGTCGATAAAGGTTTTCGATCAAGAAAGTTATGGGTAACCAGGGGCGACCGGTGGGTGCCGACCTTTGTGAAGAGCGCCGGCCGATTTGATTTTTTCCGAGTCACTCATATCGGTGACAAGCCGCTTACGCCCAACAACAAAACTATTGTTGGAATGAGACTGGAGGAAGGGAAGGTGCCAAGAAAGGCGGGGTTCGTCTCGATCGGATCGAGACGGTATTTTGAGTGGCAGAACTTGGCATACCAAGCGACCACCTATCTGATCAGCGATGATGGACCGGTGGAAGAAGATACCTCACCTATGGTGGAACGACCCAGCTATGTAACCCCAAAGAAGATGTTAATTCGAAGAAAGGCACCGCAGTCGCGGGACACGGTGGACCATCAATCAGATGATCCAAGGTTCGTCAAAATGGTGGTTTCACAAGAACAGGCGACAGAGGAGCCGGAAACAGAAACAGAAAAAAGGGAACATGAGATTGGTGGGGCGGACCACGATGGCGCGCCTAAGCAGATCGACGTCGTTGAGGAGCAGCCCGCCGATCGGGAACAGCAGTGTACAACCGACCAGGACGGTTTGGATGTTATTGACCCAGAAGACGATCAAGTTTGCATACATATGGGCGGAGATCGGTACATTCAGGAGTTGGAGAGCCAGATGGCAGTCCTCCCTGAAGTGTCTACTGATCCGCCTGAAGTCACCTTGGACGATCTACAAGTGGGTGATCGGGATGTCAACAGTCCCGATCAGATCGATCAGCTTAAGAAGATCATCTGGAAGAAGAAGAATCTCCTGATCGGGAAAGGCAATGTCTTACCCCCTGCTGCTCGCGGAGCAATATGTGACATCGATGTTGGTGATGCCAAGCCGATCGCCCAGCGATGCCGGCGTGTGGCGCCACAGTACCGTGAGAAATTGTCTGATATGATTAAAGGACTGTTGGCTACCAATATTATCAAACCGTCGACCTCGACTTGGGCCTCGCCGATCGTGATTGTAATCAAGAAGAACGGCGTCGACATCAGGTTGTGCATCGACTATCGGTTGGTAAATCGGCTGACCAAGGTGTACCCGATGCCGCTGATCAGCGATCTGCTGGAAGATCTGGACAATACCCTGTGGTATTGCTCGCTGGATATGGCAAGTGTATTTTGGGTGGTTTCGATGACCGATCGGGCTCGCGAGATTCCGCATTTGTTACGCCGTTCGGTCTGTTCGAGTGGAACCGTATGCCGTTCGGTTTGAAGAACGCGCCCCAGATCTACCAGAGGCTGATCGATAACGCACTGTACGGAAACTTCAAGATCAGTACCTATCGGTACCCCACCTAAAACCATGATGTATTTACAGAGGGTGAACCCGATCGGGAAAGTAGACCGTCCGTTCTGGGGAGGCGATCGTACATCGACGACATACTGATCCCTGTTTCGTCATGGAGCGATCTGTGCGAGAAGGTTGAACGGTTGTTGGAGACGTGTTATCGCTGGAACCTGTCGATCAGTCCTGTGAAGAGTTTTTGGGGCATGTCCAAGGTCGCCTATCTGGGTCATATGGTGTCAATCAGTGGTCTGGAGGCTAATCCTAAGGATCTGGAATCACTGAGCAACCTCCCGTTTCCCAGATCTCTGAAGGCAATGCAGTCCTTCCTAGGGAGCCTGAATTACTACAGCCGCTTCATTGAAGACTTTGCGGTCTACGCGGCCGTGCTGTACGAGCTCCGGGAAGTCGACTACCATATGCTGCGCGAAGAATATCGGGCAACTTTACGAGAGGGCTGCGACTCCGATCTGCCTGCAGATTTTTCACCGGTGGAGGAAGATGACCACATGAAGCGTGCACAGGTTGCTTTCGGTATGTGGAAGGCCAAAATGTCGACGGCACCGATTCTCAGGCACTTCGATCCGAAAAAAATGCCGATCGTCATTGTGTATGCTAGTAAGTGGGCTTTTTCTGCCACTCTAGTGAAAGAACATGATGGAGTGTACCACCCGGTCACTTTTACGAGCCGGACGTTGAAGCCGAACGAAGTCAACTATGGGATCGTCGAAAAAGAAGTTCTGGCTTTACTACGGATTTTGGATGTGTGCTATAACCTGTTGGTCGGCCGACTTGTGAAGTTCCTATCAAGAAAGTCAACATTGGACTGGCTGTTATCAGCCAATGGGATAGACGGTCGGCTCGGCAGATGGTCGGCGATCCTGTCACAGTGGTCCCTCGAGGTCGTCAAGTGCACCAAGGGAGAGGAAGAGATATTGGGCACGTTGGCTGCCAGTATCACCCCTCTGTCTGAAGTGGATGAAGCTCTGATGGTGATTGCCCCAAGGAAGCAACCCCGACAATCAATCTCAAGGCCTCCACCGATCGTCGATTGGGATGAGGAACTCCTGGTCTTCATTTTCGACGGATCGGCTAGCGTGAAGATGAAGATCGGCTCCTATAGTGCCATACTGTTGAAGTTACCACAATGGTCTATAGTAGCATCCGCCGCCGATTTCACGCCGGACATAACGGTCAACGAGGCAGAATATCGGGGGCTCCTTCTATGTCTCGATCTGCTGGCATCACAGAAGAAAGGTCGGATAATCATATGTGGTGACTCCAACTTAGTGATAAGACAGATCACTGGGGAGATCGACTGTAAGGCACCACGGCTGAAGTTGTTAAGCGATCGGGTGATGAAGGCGCTGGAAGACTATCCCAACCACGAGCTATTGCACGTGAAACGGGATTGGAACAGAAGCGCCAACCACCTCGCTACCCAAGCCATGCGGGACCAGATCGGGGTGACGATCACCGAGGAGGCCGTTCTACTTGAACTTATGGACATAAACAGGCTCCCGGAGTTGATCAAGCCTAAGTACAGCCCCGATCAGGTACATGTGATGGAGGCGACTAGATCGCGAACTCTGAAGTCTCGCCGATCGTTCCTGAAGGAAAGGCTGAGTGAGCGCGTTGTGCAACAGCTAAGGGCGGAACGGATCCTCAAGGAGCACGACGAAGAAGAGTAAATTGTCAACCTCAAAGCATTTCTATGCGGTGAACTGTCCAAGTTAACGAATGATCAAGCGAAAGAGTGTTCCAAGATCGCGGACAGTTACGATGTGGATGACAACGGATTGCTATATTACTGCCGTGATGTTGACCAAGACAGTGCCGATGAATCTACTCAATCGACTAGAGGACTTACTTGTACAAACTGTGACTGCTACAAAATTACAGCTGTCCTCTTCTGTTGTATCAGCGCTGCTCGGTAGCATTTGTGCACTGTCGATAAGATATAGCAGAATATAAGTGTCCTGGCAAGCCACGTGACCGGACCCAAAGTGCCGCGACCCGGGATCGAACCAGGGACTTTCAGATCTTCGGTCTGACGCTCTCGCAACTGAGCTACCGAGGCGCCACGCCGTTGCTTTACCCATCCTTTATTGGAGCAATTCACGCCTCACTACTCAATCTACAATACGTATACACACCTAAGCTTCCTTTATATCCATTGTTGGCTCCTGGTGACCTACCTAAACACGTCAAGACCCATTCCACAACTATCGTGCGTCAAAAAAAAGGCCACACGTCCCAATACGCAACCAATTAGTGATGAATCATCAGAACGCTGAATCCAACGCGGTTTCATAATTTTGCTCATATACCGGCACTAACAGGTCAACCTGGAATCTACTCAATCGACTAGAGGCCTTACTTGTACAAACTGTGACTGCTACTAAATTACAGCTGTCTTCTTCTATTGTTTCAGCGCTGCTAGGTAGCATTTGTGCACTGTGTATAAGATATAGCACAATATAAGCGTCCCGACAAGCCACGTTAGAGGACACAAATTGCCGCGACCCGGGATCGAACCAGGGACCTTCAGATCTTCAGTCTGACGCTCTCGCAACTGAGCTACCGAGGCGCCACGCCGTTGCTTTACCCATCCTTTATTGGAACAATTCACGCCTCACTACTCAGTCTACAATACGTATACACACCTAAGCTTCCTTTATATCCATTGTTCGCTCCTGGTGACCTACCTAAACACGTCAAGACCCATTCCACAACTATCGTGCGTCAAAAAATGGCCACACGTCCCAATACGCAACCAATTAGTGATAAATCGTCATAACGCTGAATGTAACGCGGTTTCATACTTTCGCTCATATACCGGTACTAACAGGTCAACCTGGAATCTGCTCAATCGACTAGAGTACTTACTTGTACAAACTGTGACTGCTACTAAATTACAGCTGTCTTCTTCTATTGTTTCAGCGCTGCTCGGTAGCATTTGTGCACTGTGTATAAGATATAGCACAATATAAGTGTCCCGACAAGCCACGTTAGCAGACACAAATTGCCGCGACCCGGGATCGAACCAGGGACCTTCAGATCTTCAGTCTGACGCTCTTGCAACTGAGCTACCGAGGTGCCACGCCGTTGCTTTACCCATCCTTTATTGGAACAATTCACGCCTCACTATTCAATCTACAATACGTATACACACCTAAGCTTCCTTTATATCCATTGTTGGCTCCTGGTGACCTACCTAAACACGTCAAGACCCATTCCACAACTATCGTGCGTCAAAAAATGGCCACACTTCCCAATACGCAACCAATTAGTGATGAATCATCAGAACGCTGAATCCAACGCGGTTTCATACTTTTGCTCATATACCGGCACTAACAGGTCAACCTGGAATCTACTCAATCGACTAGAGGACTTACTTGTACAAACTGTGACTGCTACTAAATTACAGCTGTCTTCTTCTATTGTTTCAGCGCTGCTCGGTAGCATTTGTGCACTGTGTATAAGATATAGCACAATATTAGCGTCCAGACAAGCCACGTTAGCAGACACAAATTGCCGCGACCCGGGATCGAACCAGGGACCTTCAGATCTTCAGTCTGACGCTCTCGCAACTGAGCTACCGAGGCTCCACGCCGTTGCTTTACCCATTCTTTATTGGAACAATTCACGCCTCACTACTCAATCTACAATACGTATACACACCTAAGCTTCCTTTATATCCATTGTTGGCTCCTGGTGACCTACCTAAACACGTCAAGACCCATTCCACAACTATCGTGCGTCAAAAAAAGGCCACACGTCCCAATACGCAACCAATTAGTGATGAATCATCAGAACGCTGAATCCAACGCGGTTTCATACTTTTGCTCATATACCGGCACTAACAGGTCAACCTGGAATCTACTCAATCGACTAAAGGACTTACTTGTACAAACTGTGACTGCTACTAAATTACAGCTGTCCTC
>CM047582.1:6411424-6422211 GCA_026184515.1 Peronosclerospora sorghi
CTTTAAGTAAGGAAATCTTTTAGCTTTCGGATAAGTGGCTGAAACCTATTCTGGTCTTGGTTCACACCACAGCTAGGGGTCGCCGTATTTCCCTTTTCGTACACTAGTCGCCTCCGCCCGCCGTGAAGTGTTTGGGGGCAGAGGGTCGAATTATCCCCTCTCGCCCATTATACCCGGTCTGGACGCGCCGCACGCACATTTTGGCCCACCGGAAGTCCTTCGACGGGAGTACGATTTGACGATCTCAACACCTCAACTCAAGTACGTTTGGAACGTACTATTCACTGGATTGGTCTTGGCGTGGAGATATCGTTTGTGGAGTCTCACGAGCATATTGGGTCTTTACGCGGACATATTGGCTTGATTTAATATTGGTTGGAAACTAGACCGGTTTTGGTCTTATTTCGTATTGGTCAGGGGCTAGACCGGAACGGTCGGTCTACCATCTATTATTTCGTATTGGTCAGGTCTTGATCGTTTGGACGATCGACCTATTGGAAGTTATCTCTTGGAAGTGTTTTTGGTCTGTTTGTGTCTGGGGTGAAGAGTTCCGCTCCAGAGATACCTACCCAGATCGGTCTTCTATATTGAAGACCGGTTCGATCCAATCTGCGATCCCGATCCACCGAGTGTGTAACTATCCCATTCCATCGGGTACACAAGGTGAGATGGAAACTAAACAATCGGACCAAGTGGGTTCTGATGACGACCGGTCGTCTGCTTGCAGCGGACGATCGGACCAGATCTCGAGTGGTGGTCCGCGGAGTACCCCCTCCGAAAGTTGAAAGGCTGGGCGCGATGTTGGTAGTCAGGTTATCGATGCTAATGTTTTCGATTTCGAACTTGACTCCACCACAATGGTGCGCGTGCCCGGATCACTTGGTGATCGTGGATATCACCGTGCTGATATTCCATCAAAAATTGGATTCGAAGATTTGAATGAGTTGAATATGGAGTCGTTCTGGAGAGGACGTAAGGAAACTCTATCGCCTTACGTTCTCGTTGTTGATAAAGATGGCGATGTCCGATCTGTCCTGGCAGAGGACCAGATCGGGATTAATAAGTTTTTTCCTCCCCAAAAGGCTCCCACAGGAGCCGATCGGGACTATAGCAGGTCTTGCTATAGTTCCGGAAAGGATCAGGACCTTGGTCCTGATCCTATGTGTATGAATGAAAAAATTGATGGAAAACCAAAAGATGAAAATTACTTGGAGGCTGAGTGGAACGATCCGTTCTACCTCCCTAAAGTCCCCAAGGTACCCAAGGTGCCCAGAAAAGGGCTGGTAATGCCACCCGACGAAGACGACTTCGAAGAAAAGTCGAAGGTAGGGGATGAGGCTATCACCGAACAAGACCTGGACAAGATGTTTTATGTTTTTGAATTGAAGCGATTTGTTCGCCAAAAACAGGTCTTTCGGTCGTTGGACCTCCATATCCCCGACCGTCTTCTCGGTCCAACTACCGAGCCGATCCAGAGTGATCGACCATTACTGCTCGTCAAGAATTTGGTGGCGATGTTGGCGGAGGTTGGCATTAAAATGCAGAACCCCGCCGGTGTCAATAAATTGTTTGAATTTGATGCTTGGAGGCTGGAGGCGTCGATGTCGGACCTCCACGACCGTTTGGTGCCATCGATGGGGGCGGTTCGCCGCCCAACTCCCACCACGGCAATGAAGGTCGCCGAAGCCTCCACAGAGCTTGTTGACATTGGTTCCGATGATGAATCGATCTACCAGTCTCCACCGGCTTCTAACAGCTTATCAGAGTTGGAGACCGGTGTCAAGCGGATGACCATGGGGGTGGACCATGCCCGGCCTGAACAAAAAAAGGGACATGCGGCAGCAAGGGGCTGCTTGCCAGTCGGGGCTCCAGCAAGCCGCACAGGCCTCAGTTTCGCAAAAGGAGGGTATCAACACGTTGCCCATGACGCCAGCCAACGTCCAAGCCATGTTTGAGACGATGATGCAACGTTTCATGGAAGAACGGGTTAGACCACCTATGCGCCCACATATCCAAGACCGGTCTACTTGTCAAGGTTTCAATGTTTGCAAAGATTTGGATATGGAATCGGTAACATCTATGGATAAGCCTATTGGAAGTGATAAACCAACCAGCAAGGGAAGGTGCAAGCCGAAACCGGCAAGACCGCGTAGACCAAGCAAGACAAGTGACTGTGATATGGAGTCGGTCGGCGGTCTTGACGACCATGGTGGGTCAGATGGTACAGGCGCAGGCAAGGTGCGCAGGGCTAACCTAGCCTCCACTACTGCCTACGACTTTGGATCTTCTGCGATTCCGCGCATCCTTATGGCCGCGACGACCGACCTCAAGGAATTCACCGGCAAGGATGGTGATGAAGACCAGGCCCGGTCTTGGTTCAGTCGGGTCAAGTCTGCGTTCCTGCGAGACCAGACCCCAAAAAGCGAACGTTGTTTAATCTTCCGGGATTTGTTAAAAGGACCGGCTGAGAACTGGATTCAACAGTTGGGTCGGGGCGTCCGGTTTGACTAGGACCTGTTATGTGCGGAGTTTGAAGGTCAATATTGTAACTCCGGATTTTCAAGCGCCCGTAAGTACCACCATATGGCATTATACGTAGCGGTAGAGAGGAACAAGCGTCGTCACGCTTTAACTCACCCTCAACTCCACCCGCTGTGTCAGCGGTTATTTTGTTAAGGTTATTGCAGAAGCGGGACGACGAAACACCGATCGAGTATTTGCATCGGTTGAACGTGGCTGCACTTTGCGCCGGCATAACAATCAAAGAGAATAACCCGCCGAACGGTGCCGCCTTAGAACATGTGGGTCACTATATTAGTACCCTTGACGATCAAGAACTGGCGGACCAGCTTACTCTACTGCGTCTTAAGGATGCGGGCGAAGCCGAACAGACCCTGCGGACGTTACAACAGTCGCGTAGTATGAGAGCGAAGACCGCTGGTGGATCAGGTCGCTATCGTTCCAAGACCCAGACCGATCCGGTCAAGAGACCTTGGACCAGACCGACCCGAGCGGTCAAAGCAATTGTAGCTGATGACAGCACGGTGTCAGAAGGGGAAAGTGTAAGTCCATCCAGCCAGGAGTCATCGTATGAAGACCAGTATCGTTACGTCTATGTTGCGGGACCTGCCCCGAAGACCAAGTCGAAGTCCGACCAGGTGGACCGGAAGGGAAGGAACGGAAGCAAGTCCTATCCAGACCGACCTCGTCAGAAGTGCTCCCACTGTGGGTCGAGCAAACATGATGGTCCAAACTGCTGGAAGAAGATGGTGTGCAAGAAGTGCGAGAGACGCGGCCACCCGACGGACCACTGCCTCTTCGTATGCAAGTCATGTGGAGAGATCCACGAGGCCGGCCACTGCAAGATTAAAGAATTTTTTAACATGATACGCAAGTGGTACGTGCCGGACAAGCACGCGGGGATGCTGCCGCCGGACGCAGAAAAGATGTTAAACTAGAACGCTCGCCAGGTTGGAATCTGGATCGAGCCGAGCGTTCTACGGTTCACATCTATGCATATGTCGGCAAGGAGGATAAGACCTACAATACACGTTCTATTCCAAATTGCGTCGACCGAGACCATCCGGTCTACAGTCTGAAGACCGATGAGTACTCCCGGAATAAGTTGGTTATGCAGTTGGACTTGCTGCCTGGAGAATCCCGCGGATACTGGAATTATCACGCGCCTGATAAATGGTTCAAGCAGGCGAAAGCCTGTGGCAAGATTAATAACCAGAAAGCGACGATGTTGTTCGACTCTGGAGCTGAAGTCTCGATAATCGACTCCGCCTTTGCTCGTAAGGTCGGATGTCGTATAGACGATACCCAGAGACAGGAATGCGTCGGGATCGGTGAAAACTCTTATATGAACGAAGGAAGAACGCGTGTGAAAATTACTTTGTCGGGATCGCTGGTCTACTTTTTCAGCGCTTGGGTTGGCAAGTTGGCTGGTCAGGACGCTTTACTAGGTATGGATTTCATGGTCCCAGCTGGTATTCGCCTAGACCTGCTTACACTCCCGGGTGAGGTCCAGGTCCAGTTGGCTGGTCGAAGACCTCTGTATGGTTCGTATCACGATTTGGTCCGGTTGGACCAAGACCTCACTATCCCAGTCGGTCGGTCTGCCGATACCCCGGTTGAGAAAGGTTTTCGTTCGAGGAAGCTATGGTTGACCAGGGGCGATCGGTGGGTTTCGACCTTCGTAAAGAGTGCTGGTGGACGTGATTTTGTCCGTGTTACCAATATCGGTGACAAGCCGCTGACACTGGACAATAACACTATTGTCGGCATGTGGTTAGCAGAAGGGAAGGTACCAAGGAAGATGGGGTTCGTCTCGATTGGGTCGAGGCGGTATGTCGAGTGGCAAAACCTGGCGTACCAATCGACCACCGATCTTATCAGCGATGATGGGTCGGTGGAAGAGGACACCTCACCTTTAGTGGAAAGACCAAGTTATGTCACCCCGAAAAAGACGTTGGTCCGAAGAAAGGCGCCGCAGTCACCAGGAACGGTGGACCATCAAGTAGACGAGCCGAGGCTAGTCAACGTGGTGTCAGCACAAGACCAGGCGACAGCAAAGCAAGAAACGGAAATAGGGGAACAGGAAGTTGCTAGGTCGGACCATGACGGTATTCCTAATCAGACCAATATCAGTGAAGGACAGCCCGTCGATCAAGACCAGGGCGTTCAGTCGGTACAGATGGTCTAGGTGATATCACCCCAGAAGATAAACAAGTATGTATACATGAAGGCGGGGAACAGTACATTCAGGAGCTGGAAAGTCAAATGGCAGTCCTCCCTGAAGTGTCTGCCGACTCTCCCGAAGTTACAATGGATGATTTACAAGTGGGTGATCAAGACCTTAACAGTCCGGACCAGATCGAGCAGTTGAAGAATATCATATGAAGAAAAGACATCTGCTGATCGGAAAGGGCAATGCCTTACCACCTGCAGCCCGTGGTGAGATTTGCGATATTGACGTTGGAGTTGCCAAGCCGATTGCTCAGCGATGTCGACGCGTGGCGCCACAGTACCGGGAAAAGCTTTCTGATCTTATCAAAGGAATGTTGGCTACCAAGATTATTAGACCGTCGACCTCGCCATGGGCCTCGCCGATCGTAATTGTTATCAAGAAGAACCGCGTCGACATTAGGTTGTGCATCGACTATCGGCTGGTAAATCGGTTAACTAAACTTATGATGTATCCGATGCCGCTGATTAATGATTTGTTGGAAGACCTGGACAAGACCTTGTGGTATTGTTCTCTAGATCTGGCAAGTGGATTTTGGGTGGTCTCGATGACTGATCGAGCCCGTGAGATTTCCGCATTTGTGACACCGTTTGGTCTTTTCGAGTGGAACCGTATGCCGTTCGGTCTGAAGAACGCACCCCAGATCTATCAAAGGTTGATAGACAACGCATTGTACGGACACTTCAAAATCAAGACCGATCGGGACCCTGCCGAAAGTTATGATGTGTTTACAGAGGGTGAACCCGATCGGGAAAGAAGACCGTCCGTTCTAGGGAGGCGGTCGTACATCGACGACATTCTGATACCTGCCTCGTCATGGAACGATCTGTGCGAGAAGGTTGAACGATTGTTGAAGACATGCGACCGCTGGAACCTATCTATCAGCGCCATAAAAAGTTTTTGGGGTATGCCCAAGGTCGCCTATTTAGGTCATATGGTCTCGAACAATGGTCTAGAGGCTAATTCTAAGGATCTGGATTCGTTAAGCAACCTCCCGTTTCCCAAGTCTATGAAGGCAATGCAGTCCTACCTAGGAAGTTTAAACTACTACAGCCGCTTCATCGAAGATTTTGCTATCTACACGGCTGTGTTGTATGAGATCCGGGAAGTGGAATACCATATGTTGCGCGAAGAAGACCGGGCAACTTTACATGGGGGCGCCGACTCTGGTCTTGCTGCAGATTGTCCGCAAGTGGAGGCCGAAGACCATATGAAGCGTGCAAAGTTTGCTTTTGGTATGTTGAAGGCTAAGATGGTGACGGCACCGATTTTGAAGCATTTCGATCCCGAAAATCTCCCGACCATTATTGTATATGCTAGTCAGTGGGCCATTTCGGCCACTCTAGTACAAGATCATGATGGTGTGTACCATCCGGTCACGTTCACGAGCAGAACTCCGAAGCCAAATGAAGTGAACTATGGAATTGTCGAGAAAGAAGTTCTGGTGTTGCTACGAATTCTGGATGTGTGTTACAACCTGCTGGTCGGCCGACCTATAAAGGTCCTGTCAAGGCGGTCTACTTTGGCCTGGCTATTATCATCCAATGGGATGGACGGACGTCTAGGCAGATGGTCGGCGGTCTTGTCGCAGTGGACCCTCGAGGTCGTTAAGTGCACCAGGGGTGAGGAAGAGATATTGGGTACATTAGCTGCCAGTATCACCCCTCGGTCTGAAGTGGACGAGGCATTGATAGCGATTGCCCTGAGGAAGCAACCTCGGCAGTCAGTTTCGAGACCGCCACCGACCGTCGACCATGATGAAGAGCTCTTGGTCTTAAGTTTTGACGGATCAGCAAGCGTGAAGAAGAAGGTCGGCGCCTATAGTGCCATATTGTGGAAGTTGCCACAATGGTCTATAGTTGCAGCCGCTTCCGATTTCACGACGGATATTACTGTTAACGAGGCGGAGTACCGAGGTCTACTTATATGTCTGGACCTGCTGTCGTAGCAAGAGAAGGGGCGAGTCATCATATGTGGTGACTCCAACCTAGTGATCAGGCAGATCACCGGAGAGATCGACTGCAAGGCTCCACGGCTGAGGTAGTTAAATGATCGGGTAATGAAGGCATTGAAAGACCATCCCAACCACGAGCTGTTGCACGTGAAACGGGACTGGAACAGAAGCGCCGACTACCTCGCGACCAAGGCCATGCGAGACCAGACCGGGGCTACGATCACCGAGGAGGCCGTTCTTGATTAATTGATGAATATAAACAGGCTCCCCGAGGTGATCGGACCCAAGAACGCTCCGGACCAGGTGCATGTGCATGTGATGGTCGCGACTATACCGAAATCTCGGAAGTCCCACCAACCGTTCCCAAAGGAACGGTTGAAAGAATCTGTTGTGCAACGACTAAGGTCAGAACGGATCCTCAAGGGGCAGGACGAAGAAGAATGGATTGTGAAATTGAAGACCTACCTGCGCGGTGAATTGTCTAAGTTGACGAATGGTCAAGCGAAAGAATGCGCCAAGATCGCAGACAGTTACGAAGTGGATGAGGATGGTTTACTATATTACTGCCGCGATGCCGACCAAGACAGTGCATACCGGGACCGATTGGAGAAATTGGTGATACCTGAGTTGCTGCAGCCGGATGTCCTCCATCACTACCATGTGAGTCTAGAAGGGGGACATCAGGGCATAGGCAGAACGTATCACAAGATCAGGTCCCACTTTCACTGGAGAGGTCTTTTCCGAAGTGTACAGAAATATGTGGGTTGTTGTACGGATTGCGAGACCGGAAAGGGTAGAACGGTAATCAAGGGGCAATCGCCCGGAAATATCGAAGCTACCTACCCTTTCCAGGTCATAGCGATGGACCATATACCGTCGCTGCCTAAATCGACATATGGCAATACTGAGTTTTTGATCTGGGTAGACCTGTTCACCGGTCTAGTTATTGCGAAGGCAAGTGCGTCCCGGTCTGCCGAGCAGATCACCAAAAGTTACGAGGAATGCGTGTTCCGAAGTTTCGGCGCCAGCGAGGTCATCAGACACGACCGAGAACCCGGTTTCATGGCCGAGGTGTTCCGGTCGTTTAACAATATGCTGGGCTAGAAACAGAGCGCGACGATGGCATATCGTCCGCAAGCGAATGGATCGGAAGAACGTATGGTACAAACTATTACAAGAGCAATCAAGATGTACGTTGCCGCTCCAGACCAGCGCGATTGGGACGAATACGCAGAAAGGCTGGTGTTTGCACTCAACTCGTCGACCGATCGGGTCCGAGGAGAAACGCCTTTTTACCTTGCGTATGGATGGGACCCCCGGTCCACTCTTGAAGCCGCGATACCTATTGGCTGCACTCTAACCCGCGATCGTGATGCTCGACGTTGGCGCATGCAGGTCCAGAAACATTACCAGCATGCAAGAGAAATTGTCAACGAAAAGTTACGTCAAGCTACACAAGACCGGGCAGACCGGAACAACGACCAGGTCCAACCCAACGGTATAGAACCAGGGGCGAGGGTATGGTTGTACCTAGACCGAGTGAAGGAGGGCTATGCGAAGAAGCTGGCTCACATGTGGCACGGTCCTCTCTGTGTTGCCGAGCTTATTGGTGAACACGCTGCCCGTCTAGTAACAACCGGCACGGACTACAAGGTCTTCCCGATCGTACATGTGTCCAAGTTAAACTGGTCCGAGAATTTCCTGATCGTCCGAAAATGCCCTGTCTAGTAGACGAGGCAGAACGGTTTGATTTCGATGAAGCATTACTGCCGGAGGACAGTTGGGAACGACCGCTGGAGAAGGACTAATTTGAAGTGGAAAAGGTCTTAGATGTCCGATCGGTCAAGAAGACCAGGTTCGGCCGGACCCACCGAGAATATCTGGTCCGATGGAAGGACCATAATGAAACAACTTGCTTGGATCGATGAGTCTGACATGAACTGTGGAGCACTACTACGAGAATTCGAACGGGACCGAGTTAGTCGGAACCGTTTCGCAGTGATGCAGACCCATGAAGACCAAGACCAAGACATGCAGTAGCATCGGTCTTCCCGACCGATGTGAAGAGGTGGAAGGTCTTGTGCCTCGTGTATTGTGTATTGTGAATATGTGACGAATTGGAATAGTGGAGTGACGAACGTGGATTGTTTTTTCGCGATGTAAGTGGAAGGTTGGTGATAACGTGTCTAGTGCAACACTAGAGAAAGTGGTGGAATTAGCTCAAGTGATTTGATGACCGAACATGTGAAAAAGAACGATGATATATATTAAGTGTTATCTGGTCGACTACTTACGACCTCACTCGCCATCACCCCACAGACGGCCGACGGTCAACGACGGATGCTGTTCAACTTGGTCCTGGTACTGGTTACGCCAAGGTTCTTGTTGGTCTAGTTGGACAAAAGCATCCTTGAGGTCCAAGACCGGTGTAGTGCACCCAAGACCGGGGTACCATGTGCACCGTCAGCCAGCAGCCGGGTACTCTCGACGCGACGCCGCGGCATATGAAGTACAACTGGATATACGAACACACGACGTCGCACTCGTGGGCGAGCATCCCGTCCAAACCATATTGGCACAGGAACTGCCAGGCCTCACCCGCTCTGATCCGACGCCGCTTTCGCTTGTTCTGGATGGTCGCCAAGCCAGGGTCTTGCCGAACTCGTTAAGGGGGAAGCACCAGATAGTGGGATGCCTCCCAGATGGCTTGGGCGTGAGTCTTGTTAAAATATTTCACCCGACTCATGAAAGCATTGGCCCACGGAGTCGAGTGGAAGATGAACCCCAGCTTGGGATGCTCGAAAATCTTCCACGGCTCGTCAGCGTAGAAGCAGGAGATCTGTGCCGACGTGATCAAGTCCGGCCTCCATTCCGACGCGGCAGGAACTTTCTTCGCCTGCGGGAAAAGCCAATAATCTGGACGAGAGAAAGACCGGGCCAGGAGCTGCTTGGTCAGGGTGGACCGGCGTAAACAACCGATCTGCCCTGGCGACCACGGCAAAGTATCCTCACGCGTTCGTGGCGGAAGGGAAGAACTGTCGATTGCCACGTTGGCCAACAAAGCATCTTGTGGAGCTTGGACGTCCCAGGCAAGACCGTAGGTGTTGACTTTGTCGACGCATGAGGTGGTGGAACGCCACCATACGGACCGGTCTTCTTGGTCTGCTCCGAAGTCGATGCAACTTGAGCAAAACTTTCATGTGGACTTGTTCGCGACTTGGTTGGGATGGGGACAGCAAACTCCGAATCACCGGAGTCTTCGCCGGAGTCATCCCAGGACAAGACCTCTGAATACTTGGCACGGTCAGCACCGGCGGTCGAGGGCGCTTGATTGGAGATGTTACTGTCGTCATCCTCGTCCAAGCTTGGGCCCGCGAGGGACGCCTGTATCTTGTCTCGCTTACGAGGCACCGCACGCTTCCCTTCGAGTTCAGGGTCGCGCGTTGTGCCCAGCGCCCTCGAGGGACGCGGCGCGTCCGCGCGCTTCTTAGACTTTTGACGAATTTTGGGCTGGGGAACTTCGGCCAATGAACGGCCTTGGTCTTGGTCCCGGTGAGGTCCACCAAGGCGGCCGACGCAGACCGGTCTACGCTGGAGGCAGCAACCGGATGCCGACGAGGACGCAACAGGTCAACCAAGCGCTGATGAAATTCTTTTAATACCGCCCGACGACCGTTCGCTGCCTGCGTCCAATCGTTCGACTTGCGTTCACTGGTTCACTGAGACCACGTTGCGCATTCAAAGCGACGACCTCGAGAGGCGTCTCACTGAGCTCCGAATTTCGATGCAAGACTGGACCTCCTCGGTCTGGTCTTGAATCGAAATTCGGAACTCAGTGAGACGCCTCTCGAGGTCGTCGTTTTGAATGCGCAACGTGGTCTGGTCAAGCAGGTCTTCTGCTTGCTGCTGTTGGACCAGCACAAGCTGCTCCCGAAGATGAAGCTGATGAGCCTCCAACGGGTCAACCTATTGCGCGCGTTTATTAGTCCGGTCAAAATCTGACGCAGCTGGAGGTCATGCGTGTTCGACTGCCGATCGGCGGCAAGCAGGGCATTGATCGCCTTGCTGATGCCAGGAGGTATA
>CM047582.1:6422311-6438152 GCA_026184515.1 Peronosclerospora sorghi
TTAAGCCTGCGCAGTCTGCACAGGCTCCGCTGCAATCTCTGCCGGTTCCGACAGAGTGTTGGAAGTCCATTTCAATGGACTTCGTATTCGGTCTTCCACCCGACAATAGTCGGAAGACCGGAATAGTGGTCTTTGTAGACCGTTTCAGTAAGATGGTACATCTTACTGCAGTATCAGCGAACGTAACCGCCGCTCAAACAGCGCGGATATTCGTTGATACGGTATTCCGTTTGCACAGAATGCCGGAAGACATTGTCTCGGATCGAGATCCGAGATTTACAGGACGTTTCTGGCAAGAAACGTTCTCATTGTTGGGAACCCAGTTGAAGATGTCAACTGCGGACCATCCTGAAACGGATGGGCAGACGGAACGGGTTAACCGCGTTCTCGGAGACATGTTGCGATCAAACGCACATGCCTTTGAACAGTGGAGTGACTACCTGCCACTCACTGAATTTGCGATTAACAATTCGGTGCACGATTCAACTAAGCATACACCGTTCTACGTGAATGCCTTAAGGCATCCACGAACCCCAGCTTTACTTGGCGGTACGCCAAATCTAAGTGGGGGAGAGACCCGCTCAAATTTTGAGCGAGTCAATGCCCAAGTTGCGACTGCAACTTGTGAACAAAACGATGACCCTTCTACTGAAAGTACAGTAGAAGCGGAAGCAGCTTCAATTGAAACTGAAGCTGTCTGCATCAATGGCTTCAGACAACGAGGACAATGCACCTACTGCTGATAAAGCAGTAGATGAATTCGTATTACAGCGCCAAGCTGTAATACGCTATGTAAAAGACGCACTTGCCTCTGCTTTTGATAAGAAGAAGCAAAATGCAGATAAACAAGGAAGGAAGAACAAGAACTCCTTTCTTAAAGGTGAATTAGTATTACTAAGTACTACTAATTTTCCTACACATGCAATAAGCAACTTCCCTACACGGAAGTTGCTTCCTAAGTACATTGGACCTTTCAAGGTCCAAGATATTCGAGGGAATGCCTATACCTTAGACATTCCCACAGCAATGCGGCTTCACCCAACATTCTATGTTGGGCGGCTCAAGCCGTATCACTCGTCTTCGTCTTACGACGAGACGCAGAACCACGGAAGATGCCGTGCTTCTCCAAGTCTCCCAAGAGAGACTTGTAATCGGCCTCCAGCCGTCGGTGAGCAGAGCGGAGAGTCGTTACCTCCGCCTTCGACTGCTCAAGATCAGCCGTGCGCCGATCGAGCTCTCCCTTATAGCGGGAAAGCTCAATGTACAGAAGATCATTCTTCTGCTGGAGGGCAGTGTGCGCTCCGAGGATGTCGCGGACATCATCGCGAAGAGACCGATATGTCTTCACACAGTGAGACATATCGCTGCTCAAGGAGGAATAACCCTCCTCGAGCTTGCGGAGAAAAGAACCATGCTCCGCAACAACAACGAAGAGGGAATTCTCAACCTCCGCCGCACCTGATTGATAATCAGGGGAACAAGCGATATATCCTCGAGCGCTTGATCTCGAAGCGCTCGGTGCCTTCGAAGAAGGGGTAGCGTACCGAGTACTTGGTACGCTGGCTGGGATATCACCAAGAGTTCGACTCTTGGGAGCCGATTGAGGTTCTGAGGGCCGACGCCCCAGACCTTTTGACTGAGTTTGAGAAGAAGTCTCAAACTCATAATGCGAAGTAGCATTAACAGTAGGTGTTGATGCATTCAGGGTATCAATTAAACCCTGAATTTCGGCGGGTACGGAGAAACCACCGTACTTCCGCAACTCCTCCTCTGACAGACGAGGAGCTCCCTGCGTACACAGCGGGAAAACGAGGTGAGAAGGGACACCACACTTTAACCCTTCTTTGATGCAAGAATAATGGATGTATTCCATTTTGCCTGTTCGTGAGTGCTTTAAAAAGCGCTCGCGCATTACGTGAACTTTATCCACGTAATCATCTGGGCTTTTGTTGTAGTTGTCCACAAAAGCATTCCAACTCTGAGTCAGGGCGTCTTTATCGTCCCTGTTCCTCCTTGACCCTTTCCGGCTCGAATAATATCGAACCTGGAAAAAGAGGTCAATAAAGTACATACGTCTATCGTCTGTACTTCGATCGAATCGACGTGACTGGATGTATTCGCAGTCATCCAGCACGTTGATATCGAACAACGCATACTGTCAGTCCCGTTTACGGTGACCGCCACTGTTGGGGGCAATAGCCCAGCCAGGGATCCAAAACCCCACTCTGTACGGAACATGTGGTTCCGTACGATGATACGCTTTAGAAGCGGCAGCCGCCGCTTCTGTTCGAGTCCTTTTAGCAGTCGGAGCACCGCCTGCTTCAACACCACGCGCCGGGGTTAAATCAACCCGACGTGGAGAAGTACTTGGTCCAGGTGGGGCCCTGCGTTCCCGCAACCACCTGTGATAATCATTGTCCCTGTCATAGCTGACAGCGACACCAGAGTCGTCATCGCTGTTAGGCGATGAGCACCTAGCAAGTTTCTACTCGTTAGATCCTTTAGTGAGGACAGCTGTATCCCCATCACTTTGTTCGGAGTCAGAACTCCCGAACATGTCCCTCCTGGCAACACGCCATTCGGAAGTTGCCATTGTGCAAGATGTTGCATTAGCAGCATCTCCCTGTTTCTTGTCAGATGCCGCCTTAGCAGCATCTATGGTCGAAGACGATACGTCTTCCGACCTTTGCGTAGTTGACGCTGCTAATGCAGCGTCACCGTTGTCACTCAACACCTCAGCACCTAGTGATGAGGCGGAGGAAGAAGCTCCTTCATTGTTTTCAGCAGCGCTCTTTAGAGCGCTGCCGCCGTGTGCTTTGACCATCGAATCGATGGTCAATCAGTTGGTGAATGAGAAATTCCGACCAACAAGTGCCACCCATGATTGGCCAAAATAAGAGTTATTATTGGCCAACCACCTTAAGTGGGGGGTGATGTAATGGGGTGCCATTACATAATTGATATTCAAGTTAGAATATCCCAGTTTAATTTCAGACGCGTTGTCTGAAATTTAAATAAGAGATTATAAGTTATTATAATCTAAGAAGGAAAAGTCGATTCGGTATAAATACCGAATCATGCAGGTTAACTAATAGTACAGTTAGTTGAAGACTTGATGTTATTATATTAATTAGTTAGTTACTATACTATTAGCCTCTAAACCACCCATTAAATAAACAGTCCTAATTTTGCGTTCTAATAGACAAGTGAATATTCATATATTTACTTTTAGTATAGGATTAGTTTTTATCAACTAATCCTGCCCTATTGTATTGCGCGCTTCCTCGCAAAATAAAGTGTAAGCCAGTAACAGGATCAGTCCTGTTACACTTGTGGCATAATAAGCCACTCCCACAGCATGCCACTAGGCGTGCTGACCGCTGTAAGCGGAATATCGGACGCTCGCATGAGCACCTGATAATACCCGTCCACCAGATCTAAGGCACTGTAAACAGTACAGCCCGCCATATTATTCTGGAGGAAATCCTTCCGAGGAATCGTAGTCTGCATGGGTACTGTAGCTGCATTCAGCTTGTTGTACGCATGCACAATGCGCCACTTTCCGTTTGGTTTACGAACACAAAAAGGAGATAAATGGGGAAACTTGCTCTCCCGTATCATCCCTTCCTCTTCTTTCCCCTTGAACAATGCGTCGATAACGTCGCATTGCTCCTTGGGGAGAGTCCACTGCCTAGTGACGCAGTATTTGGTTCCAGGAACCAAATCAATTTCATGTCGGACTCCCCGATCCGGTGGTAACCCCATCGGCGGGTTGTCACTAAAGACATCTCCGAATTCCTTTAGTAAGGAATGGTAAGGGTCTTCAGGATCCGCGAGGATCTTGAGACCGCTTCGGTCATTCAATGCCTGTTTGGTTTGCACCAAATGCAAAGGATCAGGACTTTTGTCCTGATCCTTTGCATTTGAATGAACGTTTTGATGGAAAATAAAAGACGAAAACGACTTGGAGGCTGATCGGAACGATCCGATCCACCCTCCCAAGGTTCCCAAGCAGAGGCTCGGAATGCCATCCGATGAAGACGACTTGGAAGAAAAGTCGCAGGTCGGGGATGGGTTATCAAGGAAGTCCATCGTGGATGAGGAGTTCAACTCCTCTTCCGGACGCAATACGACAACCTCGTCGATTTCACCTTCTTTCACAGCAGTCCCAAACTCGTTGAAGGACATCTCCTCCAACGACAACAGTTCGCCTACCCCAAGCAACCGTTCCAGGCTTACGCCTTCTGTGACAACACCTGTCACGCTATTCATCATCCGATAGGACTGCTGACTACTAGTCTCGGGACACATCCCGGGACCCAGATGGGGGGAGTCAATTGCCCCATCTATTGGAAGCGCATCGCGCCTATCCACAGAGGTCTCTACCTCTACCACCGGTGACTCGCCGGTCTCACCTAATAAGGCGTGGTCGGAATCATTTCCGACGTGCGAAAGAGACGAACTTCGGGTCTCTTCGCTTGGAAGCGCCTCGCGCTTAACCACAGGGGTCTCCACCCCTACCACTGGAGTCGCAACAGCCTCAACTAACACGTCGTATCGGGAACCCCGACCTGCAGAAGAGACAATCCTTGTGGGTCTTCTCTAGGAAGCGCCTCGCGCTTATCCTCAGAGGAATCCACCTCTACCACTGGCTACTGACCAGTCTCGCCTACATCGGCGTGGGGATAAACCACCGAATCCCCCTCGTCAAGTAACACTTCATTGACCTCATTGAGACTGATCATCTCAGATATCCCAATCTCTGGCATCTCTCGCCAGAATCGCTTTTGCGATCGAGCACAGGTGGGTTCATGACTCGCCAATGCTTCACCCGACCGCGGGTGCGTTGATCCAATGGACTTAGACTTCCAGTCTATCCATAGCTCGTTGCTTTCCAGCCACTTCATGCCCAGAATGAGGTCATACCTCGAGTCCAAATCCAGGACTAGGCAACGTTCTAAGCTGTCGAAGTCTGCAAACTTCAGCTTAAGGTAAATCGAGACCTTGGGTACAGAAACCTGTACGCCCGTCGCTAGACGGACCGTGACAACGTCACGAGAACGTGCCTCTAGGGCCTCGGCATACAGCCAACTCTTCACAACAGAAGCTCGTCTGACATAATTGTCAGACTCTCCAGAGTCTAGCAAGACTCTCCAAGGCTTATCAAATCCTTTCACGTCCGCACGGACAACCAGCAACCCTGGCTGGTACACCAACTCGGTGCTAGAAAGCACCGTTTCCCTCGGGGCTTTGTGCTGTCGGCCCCTACACTGGGGATTAACAGCACTGAGGGATCCCCCAGTAGGGCGCCTCGCACCTACTGGGAGCCGTAGTTTCTCGACGGCCTGGGCGAGGGCTTCTTACCTACCCTCGGCCCCTTAAAGCGAATATCTTGCTGGGGGTTCCGCGGACATCTGTTCCGCAGATGGTCCGCACTTCCACACAGGGAGCATCTCAGCGGCCCCCGCCGCTGCAGAATTTCCTGAAGCTCCGCTTCAGAACCCAGTGAAGCAGAATCAGCGTGACTCTTAGCGGAAGGTTTCTACTCCGCTTCGACCTGACTCAGGTCCATGGGTTCGGGACCCACCTTAGAGGAACGAAAGTTCCTCTCGGCGTTAAACGCCATCTTAAACGCCTCCCCCCAGGGATTGGTGTCGAATCCGACCGTGGTCGAGTGGTTCACTACTCACTGCGGGACCGGAAGGTCCCGGGTTCGATCCCGGGCCAAACCAAGTTGGTTGGTTTCAGAAAGTATAATGTGACGAAATCACCCAGGGATTGGTGTCGGCTTCGGAATAGCTCCGAACGTGCTGGCCCTTCTCTCAGGCCTCCCATAAACACGGGAATGGACACATCGTCCGAATACGCTTTCGCGTACATCCCTTCCAACAGGGTCTTAAGTTCTTGGATGTATGTCTTCAAGTCCTTAGTGCCCTGACGGCACCTCAGAAACGCCAGCAGATTCTGAAAAACCAGATCAGGCGTTGCATACATGTCCATAAGCTTTTGCTTAAGGACTTCCCAGGTTGGGAACACGTCCATGACCGAATCCGAGCATGTAAAAGCCCATGCACGGGCTTTACCCGTAAGATGGGTCA
This sequence comes from Peronosclerospora sorghi, assembly GCA_026184515.1. Classification (NCBI taxonomy): domain Eukaryota; phylum Oomycota; class Peronosporomycetes; order Peronosporales; family Peronosporaceae; genus Peronosclerospora; species Peronosclerospora sorghi. The sequence continues at coordinate 6,428,410 of CM047582.1, forward strand.
GTGCAAGTCCCACTTGCAAGTGATCTGCGATCACATTCGCTGTTGCGAAGGCCGTTTCGACCTATCGAAGCCACACATAAAGGTTATCACCCTTTTCACCGTTGAATTTCTTTATCTTAAAGGACAACGGGGGACGCACCCCCGTAGACGTGGAATGAATTTCTCTACAACTCGCCTCATGGGCGATAAGGGCATTGACCCTTGCCTTTACGGCCTCAAGGCCCTGCTCCACTAGGGTCTGGATGCCTTCGTCACCCAGTAAGGATAACAGCCTGTTAAAGGCTTCCTGCTGGACGAGGGTTAACCTTTCCCAATCGTCCTGATTCATCCTTTGCAGAGGATACCGTAGCCTGCCAACACAGGTGTTGGATTGACTACAAGTGCTACCAGATGTAGCCGGTGCGAACACGCACGGTGCGTTTAGCGCAAAGAGGAAGACTTTCCTAAAGCGGCGGTGTGCCGCAACTTAGCCGATACGCCCTTATAAAAGGGTTAGTAAGAGAGTACTATCTTACTTGTGGCCACGATTTCCCTTTGGTTTACAAGTTAGCGTGATCTAACGCCTTAACACAAGGCTTCCTTAATAAGGGTGTAGCTAAGGGAAGGACTTCCCTTTCACTACAACACTCACTGTGCGCGCGACCGGTCGAGGTCGTGCGTCTGTAGTCGTCGAGTGAAAATGTAAACTGAATGTATATTTAATATATAATTAGCCTAAATTAGTTTAAAATAATGTAAACTATATGTAATACTAGGTAGAACTTACTAAATTCGTACCTAGCCAAAATCTAGTGTACACCACCTGTGTACCAACACGTGGCTGGCTGCCACGCCACCCCCAAGGGCTCCTTCCGTGATTGGTTAAATAACCAATGGTTCAAAACCTTTCGAACCGGTCAATACTGACCCCAACCGTAGTGTACTTACATACACCACATAGCTAAATTTAACCACGATATAACCCTGTTACACCAACCTTCGAGACCAGGTCTGTAACGGGGTTACATTCGGGTAACACTGAGTGTTGGTGTACATGAGTACACCACGGTTGAGGCCAGTATTGGCCGGGTTGAAAGGTTTCGAACCTTTGGTTATTTTAACCAATCAGGGCATGGGCCCTTGGTGTGGTGGTGTGTCAGCCATCCACGTGTCAGTACACATGTGTGTACACTACATTTTAGCTAGGTACGAATTAGGAATATTCTACTTAGTGTTACATATAGTTTATATTAGTTTAAATAATTACATATTAAATATATTCAGTTTACTTTTCACTCTTTAGTACAGACGCACGACCTCGACCGGTCGTGCGTGTAGTCAGTGCCGTAGCGTAAGGGTAGCTTTCCCCTTAGCTACACCCTTTGTAAGGGAGCCTTGCCGTTAAGGCTAGTGAAGGCTAGAGTAGATAACCCGGGAATCTTGGCCCCGAGTAGGAGAGCTCTCTCCTACTAAGCCCTTAATAAGGGCGTATCGGCTAAGTAGCGGCGAACGCCGCTTTAAGGAAAGTCTTTCTCTTTGCGCTAGCCGTACCGTGCGTGTACGCACCGGCTACATCTGGTAGCACTTGTAGTCAATCCAACACCTGTGTTGGTAGACTAGACATCCTCTGCAAAGGATGAATCAGGATGATTGGGATAGTTTGACCCTCGTCCAACAGGAAGCCTTTAAAAGATGGTTACCCTTAACGGGGGAAGAAAGTATGAAGCTCCTAGTGGAGCAAGGCCTTGAGTCCGTAAAGGCAAAGGTGAATGCCCTCATAGATCATGAGGCGAGTTGCGGTGGAGGTCATTCCACGGGGGTGCGCCCTCCATTATCATTTAAGATAAAGGAGTTCACCGGAGAGAAGGGTGACAACCTTTATGTTTGGTTGCGAGAGGTCTAAACGGCCTTCGCCACAGCGAACATGACCGCTGATCACTTGCAAGTGGGACTTGCATTGACCCATCTTACGGACAAAGCCCGTACATGGGCGTTTACATGCTCGGAATCAGTCAAGGACGTATTTCCAACATGGAAGGTCCTTAAGCAGAAGCTTATGGACATGTACGCAACGCCTGATCTGGTTTTCCAGAATCAACTGGCGTTCCTGAGGCGCCGTCAAGGAACTAAGGACCTGGAGGTTTATATCCAGGAGCTTAAGACCCTGTTGGCAGGGATGTACGCGAAAGCGTATTCGGACGATGTGTCCATCCCCGTCTTCATGGGAGGACTAAGAGAAGGGCCAGCACGTTCGGAATTGTTCCGATGCCGACCCGAATCCCTGGAAGAGGCATTCAAGATGGCGTTCAACGCCGAGAGGAACTTCCGTTCCTCTAAGGTGGGTCCCGAACCCATGGACCTGAGTCAGGTCGAAGCGAAGGAGAAACCTCCCGCTAAGAGTCATTCGGACTCTTTTTCACAGAGCTTCGAGACAGAGATCTTGGCTATGTTGCAGCGGCGTGGGCCACTGAGATGCTTCCTGTGTGGGAGCATGGATCATCTGAAGAACAGATGTCCGAAAAATCCCCAGCGAGACCCTCTCTACAAGGGACCAAGGATGAGGAAAAAGCCCTTGTCCAAGCCGTCGGGAAACTACGGCTCCCAGTAGGTGCGGGGCGCCCTAATGGGGTACCCCTCAGTGCTGTTAAGCCCCAGGGTAGGTGACGACAGCACAAAGCCCGAGGGAAGCGGTGCTTTCTAGCACCGAGTTGGTGTACCAGCCAGGTTTGCTGGTAGTCCTTGCGGACGTGAAAGGCTTTGATAAGCCTTGGAGAGTCTTGATAGACTCTGGAGCGTCTGACAATTATGTCAGACGGGTTTCTGTTGTGAAGAGTCGGCTGTATGCCGAGGCCCTAGAGGCACGTTCTCGTGACGTTGTCACGGACGGTCTTGCCACGGGCGTACAGGTTTCTGTACCAAAGGTCTCGATTGACCTTAAGCTGAAGTTTGCAGACTTCGACAGCTTAGAACGTTGCCTAGTCCTGGATTTGGACTCGAGGTATGACCTCATTCTGGGCATGAAGTGGCTGGAACGCCACGAGACATGGATAGAATGGAAGTCTAAGTCCATTGGATCAACGCACCCGCGGTCGGGTGAAGCATTGGCGAGTCATGAACCCACCTGTGCTCGATCGCAAAAGCGATTCTGGCGAGAGATGCCAGAGATTGGGATATCTGAGATGATCAGTCTCAATGAGGTCAATGAAGTGTTACTTGACGAGGGGGATTCGGTGGTTTATCCCCACGCCGATGTAGGCGAGACTGGTCAGTAGCCACTGGTAGAGGTGGATTCCTCTGAGGATAAGCGCGAGGCGCTTCCTAGAGAAGACCCACAAGGATTGTCTCTTCTGCAGGTCGGGGTTCCCGATACGACGTGTTAGTTGAGGCTGTTGCGACTCCAGTGGTAGGGGTGGAGACCCCTGTGGTTAAGCGCGAGGCGCTTCCAAGCGAAGAGACCCGAAGTTCGTCTCTTTCGCACGTCGGAAATGATTCCGACCACGCCTTATTAGGTGAGACCGGCGAGTCACCGGTGGTAGAGGTAGAGACCTCTGTGGATAGGCGCGATGCGCTTCCAGTAGATGGGGCAATTGACTCCCCCCATCTGGGCCTCGGGATGAGTCCCGAGGGCAGTAGTCAGCAGTCCTACAGGATGCTGAATAGTGTGACAGGTGTTGTCACAGAAGGCGAAGCCTGGAACGGTTGCCTGGGGTAGGCGAACTGTTGTCGTTGGAGGAGATGTCCTTCAACGAGTTTGAGACTACTTTGAGAGCAGACGAAATCGACGAGGTTGTCGTATTGCGTCCGGAAGAGGAGTTGAACTCCTCATCCACGATGGACGAGACAGTTTTGGTGAAAACCAAACAGGCATTGAATGCCCGAAGCGGCCTCAAGATCTTTGCGGATCCTGAGGATCCTTACCATTCCTTACTAAAGGAATTTGGAGATGTCATTAGTGACAACCCGCCGATGGGGTTACCACCGGATCGGGGAGTCCGACATGAAATTGACTTGGTTCCCGGAACCAAATACTGCGTCACTAGGCAGTGGACTCTCCCCAAGGAACAATGCGACGTCATCGACGCATTCTTCAAGGGGAAAGAAGAGGCAGGGATGGTACGGGAGAGTAAGTCTCCCCACTCATCTCCCACCTTTTGTGTTCGTAAACCGAACGGAAAGTGGCGCATTGTTCATGCGTACAACAAGCTGAATTCAGCTACTGTACCCATGCAGACTCCGATTCCTCGGAAGGATGTCCTCCAGAATAATATGGCGGGCTGTACTGTGTACAGTGCCTTGGATCTGGTGGAAGGGTATTATCAGGTGCTCATGCGAGCGTCCGATATTCCGCTTACAGTGGTCAGCACGCCTAGTGGCATGCTGTGGGAGTGGCTTGTTATGACACAAGGGATTTCCAATGCACCATCGATTTTTAATCGCTTGGTGACTCAACTCTTCCGCCCTCATAGGAAGTACGCTCAGACGTACTTCGACGATATATTCGTTCATAGTCGTGCGGAAGGCGACTCGTCTGATGTTCAGACGCATCTGATACACCTTCGAGCAGTGCTCGAATGTATGCGAGAGCATAAGTTATATGCGAACGCATCCAAATGTATATTTGGTGCTGAGGAGATTCCTTTCCTCGGATACTTCATCGGTAAGGATGGAGTGCGGGCAGATCCCGCGAAGGTGAAATACATTGTAGAGTGGCCTTCGCCTGTAAATCTTAGAGATTTACGGAAGTGGCTAGGATTAGCCAACTATATCCACAAGTACAGCGAGAACTACGCTGAAATGGCGAAGCCATTGACTGACCTTCTTAAGAAGGATGTTGATTGGTGTTGGAAAACCGAACACCAAAACGCTTTTGAAGCGGTTAAGGGGAGCTTGTTAAAAGCTCCCGTTCTTGCTCTCCCAGATCCTGGGAAACCATTTAGTGTCGTCTGCGACGCCTCCGATTTAGCAATCGGATGTGCTTTGTTACAAGCAGACGATGCAGGAAGGGAACGCGTAATTGCGTTTGAGTCGAGGCAGCTTAAAGCTGCAGAACGGAATTATCCCGTTCATGACAAGGAACTACTTGCAATGAAGTATGCTCTTTTCAAATTTAGGGTTCACCTACTCGGCTCAAAGCCGTTCGTGGCTTATACTGACCACGCGTCCTTACGGACAGCGACAAAGTCGCTTCATCTCTCGCAACGGATGGCCCGTTGGCTCTCCTTCTTTGCGGAGTACAACTTTGAGGTTAAGTATAAACCTGGCAAGCAGAACGTGCTTGCAGACGCGTTGTCGCGTCGTCCCGATTACGAGCTCGCTCACGCGACATTCGTCACCACGTCTGTGGTGGATCTCATACGCCAGTCGTATGAGAAAGACCCACAATGTACGGCGCTTATCAGAGCGTTGGGTGAAAAGGGTCTTGGCTCGTCTGATCCAACCCTGTCAAGTCGATCTAGAGCTTGCTTACACCGTTACAGGTACTGTGACGGTCTTCTATTTTATAGCACGTGTGCGGAGGACACTCCGCGGGTGGTAGTTCCTCATAATGAGGAACGGAAGTATATGGTCCTCTTTGTGGCACATGACGCCCCTACCGGGGGTTATTTAGGTCGGGATAAGACCTACAGCGCTTTAAGCGCTTTGTATTGGTGGCCCAATATGTATAAGTGGGTCGGTGCGTATATACGCACCTGTGAGACGTGTCAGAGGGTTAAACCCTCTGCAAGTTCAGCTGCGCCTTTTGCGAGCTAATCGGTTCCAACGGAGTGTTGGAAATCCATTACCATGGATTTTATCTTCGGTTTTCCGAAGGATAAGGCCAGGAACACCGGCATATTGGTCTTTGTTGACCGATTGAGCAAGATGGCTCACCTGGCGGCGGTGCCAGAGTCCATAGATGGACAAGGAACAGCAAAAGTGTTCCTAGACCGTGTCTTTCGACATCATGGTCTACCCTATTCCGTTGTGTCGGATCGGGATCCCCGTTTTACGGGACAATTCTGGGGAGCGTTGTTTAAGGTGCTAGGCACCAAGCTCCTCATGTCCACTGCGGATCATCCACAGACGGACGGTCAGACGGAACGCGTTAATCGCGTTGTGTAGGATATTCTTCGGAGTTTATGTCCGGATTCTCCAAAGAGTTGGAGTGAGATGCTTCCGATGGTTGAATTTGCTATCAACAATTCGGTACATGCATCTACGGGGTTTACCTCGTTTTACGTGAACGGATTGGTGAACCCGAGGGTTCCATTAACGCCACATGTGTGTGGCCCAGGGCTTGAGGGGGGAGAATTCCCCAATGTCAGCCCTGTATCTGTGCGAAAGCACATCGATAAATTTTTATCGACCAGCCTTAGTGTCTTACGACACGTCTGCGATGCCATGGCGGAAAGCCAAGACAAGCAGAAGGAGCAAGCTGACCGAAAGGGGCGGCGTAACAAAAAGGTATACAAAGTAGGAGAAAGTGTTTTATTAAACGCTAAAAATCTTCCTACACATGCAGTTTCAAATGTTTTGCGCAATAAACTGCGCCCCAGGTTTGTGGGCCCCTTTAGGTGTTATCCCGAAAGGGCTTGTCGTACACCTTAGACATCCCGAAGGCAATGCGTACGCATCCAACCTTTTATGTCGGTATGCTTAAGCCATACCAGGACCCGGAGGCGGGGCCCCTCCTGGAGGAGGGTGGATATGCGGATAGACGTAAGGCACCGCAGGGCGAAGGAAGCCCGAAAGGGCTAAAATGCGACCACGAAGCTCCTCAACGGTCGTCTCGAGAGAGGAAAGCCGCCTCTCGAAGCGATCAGTGGCATCCCGCTCATTGCGGAGTCCCTCGTGGAGATCATGGATGCGAAGGCTGTGTCGATCACAGCGCGCGCGAATCTCACGTCGCAATTGTGCGACCTCCTCCTCCAATGCTCGATGCGGAGAGTACTCCACACTTTCATGTGGAGCGGCTGATGGCGCGGCGCCATCATCGGGGTCAAACCCAGTATCTGGTGAAGTGGAAAGGTTATCCACACTCACAGAGTTCGTGGGAGTTCGAGACTCCCCTACGGCAGGATTGCCGCGACGTCGTTGACGCTTTTGAGCGGGAGAATCCCGCTGTAGGTCAACGACCAGAGGGGCATGAGAAGCCTCTTCACTCCCAATAAGTGGGAGTTGGCCGGAGGCAGATGTGGCGACCACACTGTCTCCGGACACCAGGGTGGAGACAGGGGCGCTGGCGTAGCGCGTGCGATACGGAGCAAGTAGTTGCTCCATCGCCTTAGCTTTGGCAAATGTAAGGCGCAACACCCTCTCCACCCAAATGTCTCGACGGGAATAGCTGTCATGCAGCTCATCGAAGATGGGGAGAAGCTTCTCCCCTTCCGCCCAAGCGCGGAACTTCTTCTCTGCGTCATCGGCACTTTCTCCCGGAGAAAGAACGAAAGGAACCTCTCGGAGGTTCTCAACAGGGGCACCTTGTGCGTGCCTGTTTAAGCGCTCTCGGTACGAGACTCTAGTGAACTGCTTTTGTGTAAGCAGTTGTTGCCGGAGTTTCTCACGGCGTTCGCGTTGGTACGGCTGTTCAGCCGCGGGTCCAGGGGTATAGGACGCTAGACTAGTCCTTACCAAACGCTTGGCCCATCTTGGATGGTCACGAGGACCATCGAAATTACAAGCCGCCATTGACGGGCGTTTGGGGGCTCGTAACGCAGCCCTTAGTGACTGTGCGGCAAGCTGGGAGTCTTGAGCTGCGTCCAGCTCATTAGTGATGATCGCCTTTGGCGATTCGGATGTATCATCCGATACGGGCAGGGATGCCGCACTGGTTAGTCATTTTCTCACGTGTGGGGAAGGGATTAGGCTTCCGGCAACGCCGTTCGGCGCTGTCGGAGCGGATCACCACTGGGGAGGTATCCCCAAAGGCATCCACTTCCGAGTTTTCGGAGTAGTCTACCTCTTCTAGAGGAGACGCCATAGCACCACTAGAGGTGTACATATGGATGGCCAGGGTAACTGGCGTTGGAGTTCTCCAACAAAATTTTGTTTATTGCGTAAGCAATAGTCTTGATGGGGGAGGATGTAACGGGGTTACATTCGGGTAACACTGAGTGTTGGTGTACATGAGTACACCACGGTTGAGGCCAGTATTGGCCGGGTTGAAAGGTTTCGAACCTTTGGTTATTTTAACCAATCAGGGCATGGGCCCTTGGTGTGGTGGTGTGTCAGCCATCCACGTGTCAGTACACATGTGTGTACACTACATTTTAGCTAGGTACGAATTAGGAATATTCTACTTAGTGTTACATATAGTTTATATTAGTTTAAATAATTACATATTAAATATATTCAGTTTACTTTTCACTCTTTAGTGCAGACGCACGACCTCGACCGGTCGTGCGTGTAGTCAGTGCCGTAGCGTAAGGGGAGCCCTCCCCTTAGCTACACCCTTTGTAAGGGAGCCTTGCCGTTAAGGCACTAGTGAAGGCTAGAGTAGACTAACCCGGGAATCTTGGCCCCGAGTAGGAGAGCTCTCTCCTACTAAGCCCTTAATATGGGCGTATCGGCTAAGTAGCGGCGAACGCCGCTTTAAGGAAAGTCTTTCTCTGTGCGCTAGCCGCACCGTGCGTGTACGCACCGGCTACAAGGTCACTCTGGTCTACCTTAGCACTCGATGTGCAGCGGGCATGTCGCAATTACTGGCACACCATCTACCATCTTCGACTGCAGAGTAGCTTCGTCAGCGGGTAATAATAGCTCATAGTCTCGGAGTTACTCGAGGTCTTTGAGTATAGGAACTTTCCACTGGGGATGCTTTCAAACTTCAAAGCACCAGGTGCCTATCTCGGACCGCAGCAAGCTCAGCATCGTGTTGGGATGCAATAGACGGTAGTTTAAAGCTAGGATCCATGCGACTGGGTGGACCGTGAGTAGTGTAGATCCAGATGTCCTTCATAAAGACATGAGGTGCCGTGCACATGAGCATCACTTCGAATAATGCAAGCGCACGCGTCCCGCATAACCCGGTTTGACGTTAGGATCTTTCCACCAGCCTACCACCGTGGGGGAGATTTTTTCGCGAGTCTTCGGAAGCTTGGAGCCAAAGTATTTCGCCCATTTGTGGGCAAATGTCGTTCTTGTCGACGGGTCGGAAGCTCTCAACACGTGGTTTAAAAGGTGTAGTTGAGCGACTTCCGGAACATTTTCCTTGGTCTCGCTCATATCGTCCAGTAATGCAACGTTGAAAGCGAGCGGAACCTTCGACGACGCCATGAAGCAAGTATGTCTGGATTGTAATTGTTCCGCATCGTGTTGCGGAGTCCGGTGACACGAACGTCGGCAGCAGCAAGTTGCGTCGGCTTTAGTTGGAGATTTACCGTCTCCTCCGCCTCCATCCTCGAGATCGGCAACCGCCTCTTGGATGGGGACCGCTGTCTTCGTTCGCTTCACGGAAGTGTGGTCCTCAAACGGAAGTGACTCGACTCAGTACTCGTACGTACAGTTTGAGGAACTGAGACCTTGCGTGGTACGATCTGGAACTGCACAGGGGTGTTTTCGCTGACCACCACACGTCTGAACTCAAAGTCTACCTCCACTTGTTCGAGAACAGCAAATTAAATGATCGTCTCAATACCGTCAACTGGCTTGGGCTTGATTTTTGGGAGCGTGGTTGCAAAGTCGTCAGCATTGCGAGTGCGTTTGCCTTTCGGCTTCTTCACACGGTCCGTCGAGATATTTGTCGTATCCGGCTCTCCTTCAGTAAATCTTGGCATATGGGTCTT
>CM047582.1:6447946-6459118 GCA_026184515.1 Peronosclerospora sorghi
TTGATTTCGATGAAGGTTTGCTACCCGAAGACAGCTGGGAAAGGACGCTATATCCAGATGAATTTGAAGTTGATCGTATCACCGATGTCCGATCTGGTCAAAAGACTAGGTACGGCAGAACGTTACGCGAATATCAAGGCTACTGGAAAGGTTATGCTGAGCCGTCATGGGTAGACGAGGCAGATCTGAACTGTGATGCCCTGATCAAGGACTTGGAAAGGAAGATGATCAACAGACATCGGTTTGACGTAATGCAAGTGGACGAAGAGTCCAACTAATCTAATGCGTCATCGGCGGACTGATCATGGGATTATGATCGAAGAACCTATGATTAGAGAAAAACGATTGACAAGATTACGATTAATGGAAAAACTATGACTGAATTGAAGTGGTGAATTTACGATGGATATTACGAAGTAAGGTGGTGGAACAGCGGCAGTTGAGCCGTGTAAGACCGATCTATAATATGCATGAAAAAGGTGACGAGGCAACGGTTGGAAATGGCATGATCAAGAGTGTTTATTGATCAAAGAAAAAAGCGATCAGCCGACTAACTAGACCCATAAAACTTACGGCAAATGCGAGGGAGGTTCCGGCCAGGGTGGTTCTCTGGAGAAAGGCGATATTGGATCCGCCAAGGTTCATAGTCATCAACCTCACGCAGCGCGGCTGACAAGGTCCGAGGCGGCGGTTCCGATAAGAGCCCCGGGTACCATGCCCCACCGTCGGCCGGGGCAAACCTCAGGGGACGGTTTCGAGCACAATGGGAGATCGAGGGGTCCAGGAAAATGTCGAGATCACACTTCCCGTCGATCATGCCCTGCAAGACGAATTCCACGACCCTCTTCCATGATGCCCCGGCACGACTTCTGCGCTGGCTTCGACCTTGGTAATACCCTCGGAATAAGTTATCGTTCTCGCGGAGGCCTTTAGAGATGGGAAGATAATGTGTCGACTCCCAGATCGCCTGCGCGTGATGATTGCGAAACGACCGGTACTTCGCTTCGAAGTCGACACACCAGCTGAACAAGCGGAAAGAGACGGGTGGCAACATGTTCTTGAAGATATCCCAGGGGCGTCAAGAGTATAACAGCTCTACCTCCGACTGGGTGATCAAGTGACAATACCACTGATCAGCCGAAGGGGCGTGCGTGGCGACTGGAAACAACCATCCTTCGGTGCGCGTCAAGTAGTCGAAGACCACTTGTGCCGATACGTTATGCAGATCGAAACCACTACTTTTACTGGGAGTCCACGGCAAGATGTCGTCATCTACTGCACCATCCGGCACCATGATCAACGACTTGAAATCACCCGTACGAGGAAAGAGGAACCCAGAAGAGCTTTGATCAAGTGAATCCTCGCTCCCGAACTCGCTGATTGTTGGAGTGGTTGGAATTGAGGCGATAAGGCCAGGGGAATCACCATGATCGTCCTGACCAAAACTTGGCGAATGATCATACTCCGACTTCTCTTCCGAAATGGGAGGAAGGAGGCGTAGCCGTTTGGACCGAGATGAATATCGTGAACGTTGAATACGTCTTTTAGACGAAGAAGCGACTCGGCTGACCGAGCTGTCTAGAGAACCATCTGGAAGGCCTGCAGGCGATGCAGCCTGATCAGAACCTGCAAGAGAGGTGCTGGCGACCGGGGCGATCAGCATCTGAAGTGACATGCCAGCCAACTGGTCTTGAAGGTCCGAGTGGTCTCAACGCAATTGCGTAACTTTTCTCGAGCCTGTCGGAGCTGATCGCGCAGCGCGTCGCGATCTGCAGATACGTGATCGAGGCGGCACCGCGCTGCGGAAAGCTCCTTGGTCAACTGAGAATTTTTGGCGTGCAGATCCTCCAGCTCGGTTTTGAGGGCTGATACCCCCCCGACACGTTCGCATATCTCCTGCATCTGGGCTATGATGACGGTATAGTCGTCCATCAGCAGGCGATTGGCTTTATTCTTTTTCCGTAGGCGATTGTGTTGGCGCTTGCATCTTTCAACCTCGGAGATGAGCTTGAACGCCTGCTCGACCAAGCGCTGATTCTTAGAAGCGGCCTGATCGTATTCTTCTTGTAGCACGCTCACGCGCTGCTGAAGTTGATCAAACGTCACTTGATCAGGAAGTGCCGTGAGACGTGAGATCTCTTGCGCTTGATCAGTGATGATTTCTTCTTGCACCGATCGTAGATAACGATCGCGATCACGAATGCTCTCCAGATCGCGGATCTGGGCGCGTTGTTCGGCCATGGTTTTCTCTTGATTGGCTATGGTTTTCTCGGCAGTCCTTAACTTGGACTTGAGATCGTTGACTGCAGCGACGACAAAATCACGCAGGGGAACAAGCTGTTTAAGGGCGGCCCGCACGATATCGGCATCACGATCCGCCACGTTACGGTTGGCGCGAGCGAGCTGCTGTCGAAGCACCGAGATAGTGTCTTTGCTCATTGCGAGCGAGTTAGATAGTACAACGATCTGCTCATCGCGTGCGCGGAGTGTCTCTTGCAGACTGTAAGCCTGATTGTCCGCGGCGATCAGCTGATCAGCCGTGGCCCGATCTAGGGCAAGAGTGTTAGCTATGGTCGCTGGGGCATCGTCTGTTATGGCTCGCATGATGGAAATGCAGAAATGCCTGATCGCGAGAGCCTGATAGCTGATGTCACGGTTGGAGGATGGACGCCTGATCGCGATGGGTATACCACTAAACGGTAACGGCCTGATCAATTGTGACCTGATCTACGGGAGAAAGGGCAGATTTATGGGTGCTGATCGCCTGATCGAGGATGTCATGGTTAATGGGTGTGGACAACAAGATCAACGGTGGCATGATCTTCAGTGACCAACGGCATGATCGACCCCCGCCCAAGCCGCTGTACGGCTGGGACGAGGCTCAGAGGCAGCTGTGGTAAAGTGTGCCATAAAATTGGTACCAATTGTGGGCATTATTATGGGTGTGACTGTGGGCACAACCGGGTGAGTAATTGCGTGTACGATTGTGTGTACAAGTGCGGTGTACATAGACGGGACACAGACGGGATATCGTGAGAAGGTACGACTATGTACAGGTACCTAGCGAACAGCAACGAACGACGGATAAATCAGGTCGACTGGTCGACGGAGTACGATGGAATGGGTAGTTCTGATTGGTCGATAGTAGGTAATTGGTAGTTCTAGGGAATTAAGCAATAATAAAGTTCTCCTTTGCGTACGATCGAGCAGATCGTTTCTGGGACGGCACTTTTGCGCCTCCCCCACTAATACACACCTCTACGTCCCGGGCGGGAGCACTTTGTGCGTTTTTGCCCCACCGGCAGGCTTAGAGTGTTGAGAACTCGTCGCAACTCCGCCCGTTGTGTCAGCGGTTCTTCTTTTAAAGTTTTTTGGTCTCGGGAACGTGATTAAGCAGTGCGTTCTTACCTCTTCCCCTTTTGGTTCACGTTTGGCCCCTAGAGTTCGGCTACTATAAGCTCCTCACGGGAAATCTAGGTGGATTTAGTGAAATTTACCTCCCTCGTAGGTCTAGGCTAAGAATACAGTTATTTTGGGTATTCTGCTAGCTGGTTAGGACTCAGAGGCTCCGTGATCGGGCAGTGAAGCCTTCCGCTGCCTGATCAAGTACCCTCTTCACCGATCAACACCTGATCGACATTTTTCAACCTGCGACCTGCGTTCATTTGTTCGCAACTCGCGCCAACTAGTGCTTGATCGACTAAATCGATCAGACCGATCAGACCGATCAGATCGATCAGGTCGATCACGATCTGTAATTTTCTTCTATTGGCCCTGATCATCCCTGATCACCCTTGCTCATCGACTATTTACGCTTGATCAAGCCTGATCAAGCCTGACCAAGCCTGATCGGCAACAGTCGCTTCATCACAAGTCATCTCAATCTTGCTACAAGGAATGGCAGCGTGCCATCCCAGCCACCTGGAGAGCGACCCACGCCCAAGCCGTCGGGTACACAAGGTGAGCAGGAACACAATCAGTCAAGGGACAACCGGAGGACCCCCTTCGTTAGTCGGCAGTCCGGGCGCCGTGGTAACGCCTGATCAAGTGTCAAAAATTCTGATCAGCCGCTCCACCACAAATAGTTGTATATTACTTTTTTCAAAATAAAAAGAATAAAAAAATGATTTTTGCCTGTATTATTTAATGCTTATTAATCTTTTTAAAGAAAGACCACACACATCTATTAACCTACTAATGTCTTCTATTGATTTTCTAGAAATTCTTTCATTTGATGTCAGTACTCTCACTATAAATCCTCCAATTTAGTATTTCACGAATTCAATTAAGTAAATTAACATCAAATGGTTTATTTGCTAGGTTTCAAAATATAGTTGGTAATTCCATGCCATATTATGTTACAGAAACTCTATTAAATCGATTAATAAGACAAATTTAATATATATTTTTTAATGTGCTTTATGATCAACTGCACAATTACCTTTTTATGAAATAAGTATTGGAATGATAGATTAAAATAGTAGGATAGTAATTAGTAACTTTGATGAAGTTAGTTGTTCGAAAACATGTATGTTTCCCTACAACTAGCTTCATCAAAGTTACTAATTACTATCCAACTAATTTAATCTATCTAATTAAATTAATGTGTAATATAATTATTTAAAATAATGTGTAATTTATTAATTAAAATAATTTGTTATTTAATAATTAAAATAATTTGTAATTTAATTAGATAGATTAAAATAGTTGGATAGTAATTTGTAACTTTGATGAAGTTAGTTGTATGGAACTTATTTAATAATTTTAAATAACTATAAATTATTTGCATTAAATAATTATCCAAAATTATTAAATAAATTAAAAATCATTTTAAAGATTCCATCGAATTTTTATTTGAATTCTATTAGGATTTGTAACTTTTTTATCATCTAATTTATTTGGATTGTGGAATTTTGTTTAATATTTGAGAAATAATACTAATAGATTGGCGCATTTGTTCAATTCTAATCAAATAATTATTATAACAATCACCGTTTGTACCGATAGGGATATCAAATTCTAACTATTATTCCCCTACGGCCACCTTGTTACGACTTCATCAAAGTTACTAATTACCTTCGAACTATATTAATTTATCTTAATGAAATTACCAATTATTTTAATTGTATAAATAAAATCGAATATTAGACTATTTAGGAATCTCCCCATTAAATTGGGATAGGTGTAAGCCATGTCAAGCGCGTGCTGTAGGACCGTTTTCATTACACTTGGACCCGAATCTACTGCGAACTTGAATTCTGTCCACTGCGGGACTCGAAACCTCGATCTTCCGGTCTCCTTTAACCACGGCAACACAGGGTCGGTTAAAATCGAAGATTAGAATGATTAACTGTATCTGCTCTGACGATTTAAAGAAGTTCTATTCTGATAAAATCTTCTACAACATAGCCATACATTCATGATTTACTACACAAATTTCACTACAATGTCCATAAATCACAAACAGCTTTAATTAATTTATTTGAAATTACTTTCCCATAGTCAAATAATTCAATAAAACTTCAAAATTATATTATTTATATTGCACAAATTTAGAAATAAATTGAAAACACAAAAAAATAGCTTATTATTTATCAGGGCGACAAAATGCTGTCGCTTGTCCAGCACCATACTTGGGACCTTGTCGACCTTCCAGTAGGCAAGAAGTTAATTGGAAGCAGGTTGTTATTCAATTGCGTCTCGTCGCTCATGTCTCCACGCAGAAGTTTTGGCGTAGACTTCAACGAGACGTTTGCGTCATTGACCAAGCAGTACATAGTGCGAACTTTACTCGTAATCGTTGCGGGTAAAGACCTGGAGGTAGAACCAGTCGACGTCGGCACCGCGTTCCTGTTCATGCCGATCAAAGACGAGCTGTACAGAAAAAAAGCATCCAGATGGATTTGAGGATATTGAACATCCGAACAAGGTGTGCTGTCTGCGCAATAGTTTATACGGCACGAAGAAGGCGGCACGGCAGTGGAACAAGCTCGATGAATTTTCTGCAGCAAGTACTTCGAGCGCACTGATTCAGACCAATGTCTATACACACGCACAAACATCAACGATTACTCAGCGGACGTCGTGTATGTGGACGACATGATCTTCGTTAGCTAGGAAGAAGTCAGTGCACGCAAGAGTTTCACGGAGCTTAAGACCAAGTTCAGAATCAAGGAGCTCGGAGAGTCTCGGTTCATACTACGTATGTATCGAGGTGACTCGTGATCGGAGTGCTAGGACAATCACTTTGTCGCAACGCGGATACATTCAGCAATTTGCTGAGCGTTTTCTCATGTTGAATGCCAAGCCAGTGTACCTCCCAGCAGACGCGAACTAGCATGTTACGCGTGTCAAAGAAGACGCCGCGCGCATCATGAACGTGCCCTACCGTGAGGTTGCTGGGTGCCTGATGTATCTCGTGACGTCACTTGACCGGAAGTAGCGGACTATGTCGGCAACACAGCCAGTACTGCGAGAAGCACTCGTCGGCGGTGAAGCACATCCTCAAGTTCTAGGTGACAACGCGTGAGATATATTGGTGTACGACGGCAAGTAACCCGGTGACCTAGTCAGCTTTGCCGATGCGAGTTGGGTCTCAGACTAAGATACTCAACCTCAACTACCGGATACGTGTTCTTACTGTTCGGCGCAGCGGTTTCTTGTCTCTCATAGAGGAAGCCAATGTGGGGAAGCGTACCGTAGATTTTGCGGCCAACTGTGGTGTACCGTAGATTTGGAAGTCCAACTGCGGTGTACCGTAAGTTTACATGGACGGGCCACCCGGTGCAGATGCGTCGACTGGTACAGGTACCTAACGGTAAGCGATGGACGACTGAGAAATCAAGTTGACTGGTCGGTGATAAACATGGGATGTGTAGTTCTGATTGGTTGGTATTAGATAAGTGGTTGATTTAGGATATAAGCCATAATAAAGTTCTCCTTTGCGTCTGATCGAGTAGATCACCTATAGGGAAGGCGTGAACACCTTGCGCCTCTCTTCCTTTGCATGCACCTTATATGTCCCGGGCGGGAGTACTTAGTGCACTTTTTTTGACCCACAGGCAGACGTTAAGTACGCAGAACTCACCCTCAGCTCCACCCGCTGCGTCAGCGGCTTCGTTCGGAAAGTTTTTTTTGGGAAAGTGATCGAGCAGTGCGCTCTTACCTCTTCCCCCATTGGTTGGCATCTGTGGTGGAGCGGCTGATCAGAGTTTTTGAAGCTTGATCAGGCGTTACCACGGCGCCCGGACTGCCGACTAACGAAGGGGGCCTCCGGTTGTCCTGCGACTGCTTGTGTTCCTGCTCACCTTGTGTACCCGACGGCTTGGGCGTGGGTCGCTCTCCAGGTGGCAGGGATGTCACGCTGCAATTTCTTGATGCAAGATTGGGGTAATTCGTAATGAATCGACCGATGTGCTGATCAGGTGCGATGAGGTGTAATCAGGCTTGAATCAGGAGTGATAAGGCTTGATCAGGTGTGATCAGGCTCGATCAGGCTTGATCAGGCGAGAAACGTCGACGATCAGGACCGCTAGTTGATGATCAGGGGATGATCAGCGAAGGGGGTACTCGATCAAGCAGCGGAAGTCTTCACCGCTTGATCACGGAGCCTCTTAAGCCTTATCCACTAATAGAATACCCAATATACTATTTATTCTTAGCTAGACTTAAGAGGAGGGGGGGGGTATTCCACTAATCCACCTAGAGTTCCCATGGGGCGCTTAAAGAATCCGAACTACTAGGGCCAAAAACGTGGACCAATGGGGAAGAGGCGAGAGCGCACTGCTCGATCACGTTCCCAAGACCAAAAACCTTTACAGACGAACCGCTGACACAGCGGGCGGAGTTGCGGGGCGAGTTCTCAACACTCTACGCCTGCCGGTGGACCAAAAATGCACTAAGTGCTCCCGCCCGGGACGTAGAGGTAACTTCAAAAGAGGGGGGGGGCGCAAACGCGCCGTCCCTGAAGGTGTCCTTAGTAGATGGACGCAAAAGGAGAACTTTACTACTGCTTATATCCTAAAATCTACCAATTACCTAATTTCAGCCAATCAGAACTACCCATTTCAAGTGCCTTACCGACCAGTCAACCTGATTCTTTTCGCCGTCCATCGCTTCCGTTAAGTAACCGTACCTCCATCCTTCTCACGATGACCCGTCCACGTTCGACACAGTAATGCCCACAGTTGTACCAAAATTTACGGTGCTCCACCTTTGACCCACAGTTGTACCAAAATCCACGGCACGCCACGGTTGGACACAAATTGTACCCACCGTTGACCCACCGTTGTACTAAAATCTAAGGTACGCCATAGTTGGACGCAAAATTTACAGTTGCTTCACCACAGCCGCCTCTGAACCTCGTCCCAGCCGGACAGCGGTTGGGGCGGGGGTCGATCATGCCGTTGTCACGTTGCAACCCATCAATCACGACGTCGTAGATCATGTAGTCACTACCTGTCAATCATGACGTCATCGACCCTGCCGTTTCCACTCGATGATCAGCTCCTTCACCCATCGATCACAATCTATTACTCATCGATCGGGTTTTCTTGATCATTCACTTCCCAAGTTTCGACGGGATGATCATGCAGATGATCACGGATAGCAACTCATCCCTGGATCGCTCCGATGCCGACAATTTGATCTCGGTGGTCAATCAGGCTTATGCGCACAAGAGACGAAACGCGTGCAGCAGGAAACAATACGCGAGCAGCAAGAGGAGATCGTCGTGCTGACCGACTCGCTGTCGATGCTTGAAGACTCTGCCCACCTGCAACAGAAACGACATGCGCGCGTTGCCCATAAACTTGCCAATCGCGAGCAGCAGATCGCGTGGTTCCGTAAGCGGGCCGTGCCCTTGCTCGACTACGTTCGCACTCACGTCAAAGAACTCAAGTCCTGACTGAAGACTTCCGAAGGAACCCTATTCGACAACAAGGTCGGACACGCGATCTTGAGAGCGGTCGTGCGCGGGAACGGTATCTGCTCTCGGTCCACGAAGCACTGTTGATCATCAGGCACAAGAAATCTCTCGTCTTGAGGGATCCCAAGATCAAGCAACGCTCGACCAACTCCGTCAGAGTCTGATCACGGTGCAACGCGAGCGCGACCACGTTTTATCGGAGAACAAGCGTTTATCCGAGCAGCTGGTCAAGCTCTCATCCAAGGCTCGCGAGCGAAAAATCCAGCGTGATCGCAGGCGGAGAATGAGACCAATCTCGTGAAGATGGACGACCTAGTCGCTGCCCATGCCTGGGCTGACGAGTTATCTGCGCGCCTCGATGTGGTTTCGGTCGACAGGGCTGATCTGGAATAACTGTGCACTCATAATTCCAAGTTGAAAACAGAACTTTCGATGGCGCGGCGCCGTCTCAATCACACATCTGCATACCGCGACGCACTGCGTCACGAATTGCGACGCGTTCAGGATGAGGCTGCGCAATTGCGTATGAAACTCTCAGACATCTTAACCATGCTAGCTGGTGTAGCATTACACCTGCAAATCACCCCGAGATATGGTTCCACTAGTGCAGATCTTGATCTGGCTGCAGACTCGTCTGCTGATCTTCCAAGCGGTTCGTCCAAGAATTCTTCTATTCAGCCTGCTTCTTCGCTCCAGAAACGCGCTCGGCGTTCACAATCCGCCTCTCGGTCCAAGCGATAACGTCTAATCTCTTCTATTCCAGAAAGGAGTGGGTTGTCAGATGAGGAGTGCCCGACCGATCAGCCGGATGACATTCAAGGCGATTCTTCTGCATCGATCGGCACGCAGATTCCGTCAAGCCCCACAATCAGCGAGTTTGGGAGCGAAGGTTTGAGTGATCAAGACTCTGCCGAATTTCTTTTCCCTCGCACGGGTGACTTCAAGTTGCTGATATTGGTGCCTGATGGTGCGAATGACGATGACATCTTACCATGGACCTCAGAGCAAAACAGTGGCTTTGATCTGGGTAGCGTCTCAGTACAAGTGGTATTTGAGTACCTGACACGCCCCGTGGGATGGTTGTTTCCCACTGTCACGGACGCCCCTGCGTCTGATCAGTGGTGCAGTCACCTGATCACCCAATCGGAAGTGGAATTGCTATACTCGCGACGCCCCTGGTAATATTTGTAGCGTATTCTGCCGCCCGTCTCTTTCCACTCATTTGGCTGTTTTGCTGAATTTGAAGAGAGATACCAGACGTTCCTGGACCATCATGCGCAGGCTATCTGGGAGTCCACTCATTATCTCCACATAGATCAAGGCCTCAAAGAGCGCGTCGTCTTCTTCTACGAATATTACCAAGGTCGGCGTCAGCGTAGAAGCCGCTCCGGGGAATCATGGAAGAATGTCGTGTAGTTAATCTGCAAGGAATGAACAGAGGGGTGTGCGATCTCGACCTTTTCTTGGACCCGGCGATCTCACACTGCGCCCGGAATCGCCCCCTGAAATACGCTCCAGCTGATGATGGCGCTTGGTACCAGGGGTACTTATCGGACCCACAGCCTCAGACCTTGCAGGATGCCTTGCGTGAGGTTGACATCTTTGAACCTTGGCGAATCCAGTATGGCCTTTCCACGGTCGATCACCCCGGCAATAAGATTCCCCGCCTTCGCCGCAAATTTTACGGATCAAGCTAGCGTGTTGATCACCTTTTTCTTCTTCCATCAATAACATTCTTGATCATCGTAATTCCAGTCGTTACTTCGTCACTTTTCAATGAATTCACATAGATCGGTCTTCCATCGACTCATCTGCCGTTACTCCATCACCATATATCGCAATATCCATCGTAAATATACCACTTCAAGTCAATCTTCATTTCTCCATTAATCATGAGTTTCGTCAATAGCTCTTCTCCAACCCCAGTTTCTTCAATCATAATTTTACAGTCAGTTCGTCGATCATGCGTTAGTGGGACTCTTCTTCCACCTGCATTACATCAAACCGATGTCGTTTGATTATCTTCCTTTTAAAATCCTTGATCAGAGCATCACAATTAAGATCTGCCTCGTCTACCCATGATGTCTCATCGTAACCCTTCCAGTAAACTTGATACTCGCGTAACGTTCTGCCATACCTAGTCTTTCGACCAGATCGGACATCGGTGATGCGATCAACTTCAAATTCATCTGGATCTAACGTCCTTTCCCAGCTGTCTTCGGGTAGCAAACCTTCATCGAAATCAA
>CM047582.1:6464118-6479548 GCA_026184515.1 Peronosclerospora sorghi
CAGGTTCTCGACACTACGGTGTTCAATTTTTAACTTGACTCCACCACAATGGTGCGCGTTCCCGGATCACTTGGTGATCATGGATATCACCGCAGAGATATTCAGCGAATAATAGATTACAATTAATTGAATGTGGAATCGTTATGGAGAGGACATAAGGAACGGCTATAGCCTTATGTTCTCGTTGTAGATAAAGATGGCGATGTCCGATCTGGACGGGTGGAGAGCCAGATCGGGATTAATAATTTTTTTCTTCCCCATAAGGCTCCCACCGGAGCCGATCGGGACTATAGCAGGTCTTGCTATAGTTCCGGAAAGGATCAGGACTTTTGTCCTGATCCTATGCATTTGAATGAATATTTTGACGAAAGTAAAATAAAAGTGAAAACGACTTGGAGGCTGATCGGAACGATCCAGTCCACCCTCCCAAGGTTCCCAAGCAGAGGCTCAGAATGCCCTCCGAAGAAGACGACTTGGAAGAAAAGTCGCAGGTCGGGGATGGGGTCATCAAAGAAGAAGACCTGACCAGGATGTATTAAATCCATGAGTTAAAGCGATTTATTCGATAAGACCAGGTCATGGGGACAATATACCCCCAGATCCGCGATCGCCTTCTCGGACCCACCATCGAACCGATCCAAAGCGATCGGCCGTTGCTATTGGTGAAGAACCTGCTGGCGATGTTGGCCGAGATCGTCATGAAAGTGCGAAACCTCGCCAACGTGCAGAAACTCTTCGATCTGGATACTTGGAGGCTGTATATGTCGATTTCGACCTTCCACGACCATTTTGGTGCCGTTGGTGGGGGCGGCCCGCCGCCCAACTCCCACCGCAGCATTGAAGGTCGCTGAGACCACGGCAGTATACGACGATGTGTGCTCCGACGATAAGTCGTTGTATCAGTCTCCACCTGCCTCTAATAACTCATCGGAGTTGGAGGTCGGTGTCGAGCGGATGACCATGGGGCCGGACCAGACCCCATGGGATCATAAAAAGGACGTGCGACAGCAAATGGCTGCATGCCAGTCGGGGCCCCAGGAGCCCCCACAGGTTTCAGTACCTCCAAAGGACACCAACACGTTGCCCATGACCCAAGCCAACGTCCAAGTCATGTTTGAAGCGATGATGGAGCGTTTCTTGGGAAATCGATGCCGATCGCCTCCGCGCCCGCATGCCCAGGACCGATCTGCCCGGCAAAATGTCAATATTTTCCGGGATGTGGATATGGAGTCAGTGGCATCAGCGGATAAGGCTATCCGAGGTGGTAAATCAGTTGGAAAAGGAAGACGCAAGCCGCAGCCAGCCCGACCGCGCCGATCGAGCAAGAATAGCGATTACGACATGGAGTCGGTCGGCGATCCGGATGACCACTATGGGTCAGACGGTGCAGGGGAGGGCAGAACGCGTAAGGATAACCTAGCCTCTACGACCGCATTTGATCTTGGATCTTCCACGATCCCACGTATTCGTATGGCTGCGACCACGGATCTCAAGGACTTTACTGGCAAGGACGCCGACGAAGAGCAAGCCAGGTCGAGGTTTGGTCGGGTCAAGTCTGCTTTCTTACGGGATCAGACACCAAAAAATGAACGGTGTCTGATCTTCAGGGATATGCTGAAAGGACCGGCGGCGAACTGGATCCAACAGTTGGGTCGGGATGTCCGATCTTACTGTGATCTGCTATGTTCAGAATTTGAGGGGCAGTACTGCAACTCTGGATTCTCTACCGCCCGAAAATATCACCATATACAGAAGCGGGGCGACGAGACGCCGATCGAGTACTTGCACCGCTTGAACGTAGCTGCAATTCGCGCCGGGATAGTGATGGAGCACGTGGTTCACTATATTAGTACCCTTGATGACCAAGAGCTGGCAGATCAGCTCACTCTGCTGCGCCTAAAGGATGTGACGGAAGTGGAGCAGACGTTGCGGACGCTGCAACACTCGCGCAGTATGAGGGCGAAGGTCACCATTGGATGGGGTCGCTACAGATCGAAGACCCAGACCAACCCTGATAAGAGACAATTAACTAGATCGGCCCGTGCTGTCAAGGCGATTGTGACTGAAGACAGCGCTGGGTCAGAAGAGGAAAGTAGCGGCCTGCCCAGTCGGGAGTAGGATGAGGACCAGTGTCGCCACGTTTTCATCACGGAACCTCCCCCAAGAACCATATCGACGCCTAACCAGGCAGATTGGAAGGGCAGGAGTGGAAACAAGTCCGACCCGGACCGACCTCGCAAGAAGTGTTCTCACTGCGGGTCGAGCAAGCATGACGGTGGGGACTGCTGAAATAAGTTAACATGCAAGAAGTGCGAAAGACGCGGCCACCCCACCGATCACTGCCTCTTCGTGTGCAAGTCATGTGGAGAGATTCACGAGGCCGGCCAGTGCATGATTGAAGAGTTCGCAAGTGGTATGTGCCGGGTAATCACGCGGGGATGCTTCCACCTGACGTGGAAAAGATGTTAAACTAGAACGCTTGCCAGGTTGGAATCTGGATCGAGCCGAGCGGTCTACGTTTGGCATCTATGCATATGTCGGCAAGGAAAATAAAACCGACAATACATGTTCTGTTCTCAATTGCGTCGATCGGGATCATCCGGTCTACAATCTCACGACCGATGAATATTCCTGATCGAAGGTGGTCATGCAGTTGGATCTGCTGCCTGGAGAGTCTCGCGGATACTGGAAGTATCATGCGCCCGACAAATGGTTTAAACAGGCGAAAGCCTGTGGTAAGATTAATAACCAGAAGGCGACGATGTTGTTCGACTCTGGGGCCGAAGTCTCGATTATCGACTCCGCCTTTGCTCGTAAGGTCTAATGTCGTATAGACGATACCCAGATACAAGAATGCGTTGGAATTGGGGAAATTCTTAGATGACCGAAGGAAGGACGCGCGTGAAGATCACCCTATCGGGTTCTTTGGCTTACTTCTTCAGCGCTTGGGTTGGCAAGCTGGCCAGTCAGGATGCCCTGTTAGGCATGGATTTTATGGTGCCAGCGGGTATTCGTCTAGATCTGTCTCATGGAGTGCTTACACTCCCGGATGAGGTCCAGATCCAGTTAGCTGTTCGGCGTCCCCTATACGGATCGCACACCGATCTTGTAACGGGGTTACATTCGATTTACATGTAATGTTGGTGTACATGAGTACACTACGGTTGAGGTCAGTATTGATCGGTTTGAAAGGTTTTGAACCTTTGGTTATTTTAACCAATCAGGGCAGGGATCCTTGGTGTGGTGGTGTGTCAGCCGTCCACGTGTCGGTACACAGGTGTGTACACTACATTTTAGCTAGGTACGATTTTGGAATATTCTACTTAGTATTACATATAATTTATATTAGTTTAAATTAATTTAGGATAATTACATATTAAATATATTCAGTTTACATTTCACTCTAAAGTGCAGTCGCGCGGCCTCGACCGGTCGCGCGTGCAGTGAGTGTCGCAGGTAAGAGGGAGCCCTCCCTTTACTTACATCCCGTAAAGGAAACACAGCCGTTAGGCTAATTAGTAAACCAACCCGGGAATCTTAGCCCCGAGTAGGAGATCTCTCCTACTAAGCCCTTTATAAGGGAGTATCGGCTAAGTAGCGGTAGACACCGCTTTAAGGAAGAGTCTTCCTCTGTGCGCTAGCCACACCGTGCGTATACGCACCGGCTACATCTGGTAGCACTAGTAGTCAATCCAACACCTGTGTTGGTAGACTAAGGCATCATCTGCAAAGGATGAATCAGGACGATTGGGATAGTTTGACCCTCGTCCAGCAGGAAGCCTTTAAAAGACCGTTACCCTTAATGGGTGACGAAGGCATGAGGCTCCTAGTGGAGCAGGGCCTTGAGGCCGTAAAGGCAAGGGTAAATGCCTTCATTGCTCATGAGGCGAGTTGTAGTGGAGGTCGTTCCATGGGGGTGCGCCCCCATTATCATTCAAAATAAAGGAGTTCACCGGGGAGAAGGGTGACAACCTTTACGTGTGGTTGCGAGAGGTCGAAACGGCCTTCGCCACAGCGAATGTGATCTCTGATCACTTGCAAGTGGGACTTGCGCTGACCCATCTTACAGGTAAAGCTCGTGCATGGGCGTTAACGTGTTCGGATTCGGTCACGAACGTGTTCCCTACCTTGGAGGTCCTTACGCAGAAACTTATGAACATGTATGCAACGCCTGATCTGGTTTTCCAGAATCAGCTGGCGTTTCTGAGGTGCCGTCAGGGCACTAGGGACATGGAGACATATATTTAGGAACTTAAGACCCTGTTAGCTGGGATGTACGCGAAAGCGTATTCGGACGATGTGTCCATTCCCGTGTTTATGGGATGCCTGAGAGAAGGGCCAGAACGTTCGGAGCTATTCCGATGCCGACCCCAATCCCTGGGGAGGCGTAAAGATGGCGTTCAACGCCGAGATGAACTTTTGCTCCTCTAAGGTGGGTCCTGAACTCATGGACCTGAGTCAGGTCGAAGCGGAGGAGAAACCTCCCGCTAAGAGTCACACTGACTCTTTCCCGCAGAGCTTCGAGGCGGAGCTCCTTGCAATGTTGCAGCGGCACGGACCGCTGAGATGCTTCCAGTGTGGGAGCACGGATCATCTGCGGAACAAATGTCCGCAGAACCCCCAGCGAGATACTCGCTTAAAAGGGCCAAGGGTTGGGAAGAAACCCTGGCCCAAGCCGTCGGGAAACGACGGCTCCCATTAGGTGCGGGGCGCCCTACTGGGGGATCCCTCAGTGCTGTTAAGCCCCAGGGTAGGGGACGACAGCACAAAGCCCCGAGGGAAGTGGTGCTTTCTAGAACCGAGTTGGTGTACCAGCCAGGTTTGCTGGTAGTCCTTGCGGATGTGAAAGGCTTTGATAAGCCTTGGAGAGTCTTGATAGACTCTGGAGCGTCTGACAATTATTTCAGACGGACTACTGTTGAGAAGAGTCGGCTGTATGACGAGGCGCTAGAGGCGCGTTCTCGTGACGTTGTCATCGTCCGTCTAGCGACGGGCTTACAGGTTTCTGTACCCAATGTCTCGATTGACCTTAAGTTGAAGTTTGCAGACTTCGACAGCTTAGAACGTTGCCTAGTCCTGGATTTGGAGTCGAGGTATGACCTCATTCTGGGCATGAAGTGGCTGGAACGCCACGAGCCATGGATAGACTGGAAGTCTAAATCCATTGGCTCAACGCACCCGCGGTCGGTTGAAGCATTGGCGAGTCATGAACCCACCTTTGCTCGATCGCAAAAGCGATTCTGGCGTGAGATGCCAGAGATTGGGATGTCTGAAATGATCATTCCCAATGGCTTTAAGGAAGAGTTCCTTAACGAGGGGGATGCGGTGGTTAATCCCCACGCCGTCGACGGCGAGACTGGTGAGTTACCAGTGGTAGATGTGGATTTCTCTGAGGTAACTCCAGTGGTAGGGGCAGAGACCCCTGTGGTTAAGCGCGAGGCGCTTCCAAGCAAAGAGACCCGTAGTTCGTCTCTTTTGCACGTCGGAAATGATTCCGATCACGCCGTTATAGGCGAGACTGGCAAGTCGTCATTGACAGAGGTGGATTCCTCTGAGACGACTCCAGTGGTAGGGGTAGAGACCCCTGGGGTTAAGCGAGAGGTGCTTCCAAGCGAAGCGACCCGAAGTTTGTCTCTTTCGCACGTCGGAAATGATTCCGACTACGCCGATATAGGTGAGACCTGCGAGTCACCGGTGGTAGAGGTAGAGACCTCTGTGGATAGGCGCGTGGCGCTTCCAATAGATGGGGCAATTGACTCCCCTCATCTGGGTGTCGGGATGAGTCCCGAGGCCAGTAGTCAGCAGTCCTACAGGATGGTGAATAGTGTGACAAGTGTTGTCACAGAAGGCGTAAGCCTGGAACGGTTGCCTGGGGTAGGCGAGCTGTTGTCGTTGGAGGAGATGTCCTTCAACGAGTTTAAAACTGCTTTGAAAGCAGATGAAATCGACGAGGTCGTCGTGTTGCGTCTGGAAGAGGATTGAACTCCTTATCCACGATGTACGAGTCAGTTTTGGTGAAAACCAAACAGTCATTAAATGCCCGAAGCGTCCTCAAGATCCTTGCGGATCCTGAGGACCCTTACCATTCCTTGTTAAAGGAATTCGGAGATGTCATTAGTGACAACCCGCCGATGGGGTTACCACCGGATCGGGGAGTCCGACATGAATTGACTTGGTTCCTGGAACCAAATACTGCGTCACTAGGCAGTGGGGAAAAGTAGAGGCAGGGATGGTACGGGAGAGCAAGTCTCCCCACGCATCTCCAACTTTTTGTGTTCGTAAACCGAACGGAAAGTGGCGCATTGTGCATGCGTACAACAAGCTGAATGCAGCTAAAGTACCCATGCAGACTCCGATTCCTCGGAAGGATGTCCTCAAGACAATATGGCGGGCTGTACGGTGTACAGTGACTTAGATCTGGTGGACGGGTATTATCAGGTGCTCATGCGAGCATCCGATATTCCGCTTACAGCGGTCAGCACGTCTAGTGGCATGCTGTGGGAGTTGCTGGTTATGCCACAAGGGCTTTCAAATGCACCAGCGACTTTCAATCGCTTGGTGACTCAACTCTTCCGCTCTCATAGGAAGTACGCTCAGACGTACTTCGACGATATATTCGTTCCTAGTCGCGCGGGAGGCGACTCGTCTGATGCTCAGACGCACCTTATACACCTTCAAGCTGTGCTCGAATGTATGCGAGAGCATAAACACTATGAAAACGCATCCAAATGTATTTTTGGTGCTGAGGAAATTCCTTTCCTCGGATGCTTCATCGGTAAGGATGGAGTGCGGGCGGATCCCGCGAAGGTGAAAGCCATTGTGGAGTGGCCTTCGCCTGTAAATCTTATATATTTACGGAAGTGGCTTCGATTATCCAATTATCTCCACAAGTACAGCGAGAATTACGCTGAGATGGCGAAGCCATTAACAGACCTTCTTAAGAAGGACGTAGATTGGTGTTAGTAAACCAAACACCAAAACTCTTTTGAAGCGGTAAAGGGGATCTTGTTAAAAGATCCCGTTCTTGGTCTCCGAGATTCTGGGAAACCATTTAGTATCGTCTGCGACGCCTCCGATTTCGCAATCAGATGTGCTTTGTTACAAGCAGACGATGCAGGAAGGGAACGCGTGATTGCGTTTGAGTCGAGGCAGCTTAAAGCTGCGGAACGGAATTATCCCGTTCATGACAAGGCGCTACTTGCAATGAAGTATGCTCTTGTCAAATTTAGGTTTCACCTACTCGGCTCAAAGCCGTTCGTGGTTTATATGACCACGCGTCCTTACGGACAGCGACAAGGTCGCCTCATCTCTCGCAACGGATGGCCCGTTGGATCCCCTTCTTTGCGGAGTACAACTTTGAGGTTAAGTATAAACCTGGCAAGCATAACGTGCTTGCAGACGCGTTGTCGCGTCGTCCCGATTACGAGCTCGCTCACGCGACATTCGTCACCACATCTGTGGTGGATATCATACGCCAGGCGTATGAGAAAGACCCACAGTGTACGGCGCTAATCAGCGCGTTAGGTGAAAAGGGTCTTTGCTCGTTTGAGCCAACCCTGTCAAGTCGAGCTAAAGCTCGTTTACACCGTTACAGGTACTGTGATCGTCTGCTATTTTATAGCACGAGCGTGGAGGACACTCCGCGGGTGGTAGTTCCTCATGATGGGGAGCTGAAGTATAGAGTCCTCTTTGAAGCACATGACGCCCCTACCGGGGGTCATTTAGGTCGGGATGAGACCTACAGCGCTTTAAGCGCTTTGTATTGGAGACCTAACATGTATAAGTGGGTCGGTGCGTATATACGCACCTGTGAGACGTGTCAGAGTGTTAAACCCTCTGCAAGTTCAGCTGCGCCTTTGGAGAGATTATCGGCTCCAACGGAGTGTTGGAAATCCATTAGCATGGATTTTATCTTCGGTTTTCCGAAGGATAAGGCCGGGAACACCGGCATATTGGTCTTTGTAGACCGATTGAGTAAGATGGCTCACCTGGCGGCGGTGCCAGAGTCCATAGATCGCCAAGGAACAGCGAAAGTGTTCCTAGACCGTGTTTTTCGACAGCATGGTCTACCCGATTCCATTGTGTCGGATCGGGATCCCCGTTTTACGGGACAATTCTGGGGAGCGTTGTTTAAGGTGCTAGGCACTAAGCTCCTCATGTCCACTGCGGATCATCCGCAGACGGACGGTCAGACGGAACGCGTTAACCACGTTGTTGAGGATATTCTCCGGAGTTTATGTCCGGATTCTCCAAAGAGTTGGAGTGAAATGCTTCCGATGGTTGAATTTGCTATCAACAATTCGGTCCATGCATCTACGGGGTTTACCCCGTTCTACGTGAACGGATTAGTGAATCCGAGGGTTCCGTTGACGCCACGTGTGTGTGGACCAGGGATTGAGTGGGGAGGATTCCCCGATGTCAGTCCTGTATCTGTGCGAAAGCACATCGATAAGTTTTTATCGACGCGCCTTAGTGTCTTACGACACGTCTGCGATTCCATGGCAGAAAGCCAAGACAAGCAGAAGGAGAAAGCTGACCGCAAGGGGCGGCGAAACGCGAAGGTATACAAAGTAGGAGAAAGTGTTTTATTAAACGCTAAAAACCTTCCTACACATGCAGTTTCCAATATGTTGCGCAATAAACTGCGCCCCAGGTTTGTGGGACCTTTTAAGGTACTAGCCCGAAAGGGCTTATCGTATACCTTGGACATTCTGAAGGTGATGCGTTCGCATCCAACCTTCTATGTGGGTATGCTTAAGCCATACCAGGACCCGGAGGCGGCCCCCCCTCCTGGAGTAGGTTGGAAAGGCGGATAGCCGTAAGAGCCGTAAGACACGGCAGGGCGGAGGAAGCCCGACAGGGCTAAAATACGACCACGAAGCTCCGCAACGGTCGTCTCGAGAGAAGCAAGCCGCCTCTCGAAGCGTTCAGTGGCATCCCACTCATCGCGGAGTCCCTCGTGGATATCATGGATGCGATGGCTGTGTCGATCACAGCGCTCGCGAATCTCACGTCGCAATTGCGCGACCTCCTCCTCCAATGCTCGATGCGGAGGGTACTCCACACTATCATGTGGAACGTCTGATGGCGCGACGCCATTATCGGGGTCAAACCCAGTATCTGGTGAAGTGGAAGGGTTATCCACACTCGCAGAGTTCGTGGGAGTCCGAGACTAACCTACGCCAGGATTGCCGCGACGTCGTTGACGCTTTCGAGTGGGAGAATCTCGCTGCAGGTCAACGACCAAAGGGGAACGAGCAGCCCCTTCACTCCCAGTAATTGGGAGTTTGCCGGAGGCAGATGTGGCGCTCACACTGCCCTCTGGCACCATTGTGGAGACAGGGACGCTGGCGTAGCGCGTGCGATATGGAACACGTAATAGCTCCATCGCTTTGGCTCTGGCAATGCCAGGCGCAACGCCCTCTCCACCCAAATGTCTCGACGGGAATAGCTGTCGTGCAGCTCATTGAATCTGGGGAGAAGCTTCTACCCTTCCGCCCAAGCGCGGAACTTCTTCTTCCGGAGAAAGAACGAAATGAACCTCGCGGAGGTTCTCAACAGGGGCACCCTGTGCCTGTCTGTCTAGGCGCTCTCGGTATGAGACGCCAGTGAAATGCTTTTGTGTAAGCAGTTGTTGCCAGAGTTTCTCACGGCGCTCGCGTTGATACGGCTGTTCAGCCACGGGACCAGGGGTATAGGACGCTAAACTGGTCCTTACCAAACGCCTGGCCCACCTTGGAAGGTCACGAGGACCATCAAAATTATAAGCCGTCCTTGGCAGGAGTTTGGGGGCGCGTAACGCAGCCCTTAGTGCCTGTGCGGCAAGTTGAGTGTCTTGAGCTGCGTCCAGCTCATTAGTGACGATCGCCTTTGGCGATTCGGATGTATCATCCGATATGGGCAGGGGTGACGCACTGGTTAGTGCATTTTCCCCACGTGTGGGGAACGGATTAGGCTGCCGACAACGCCGTTCGGCGCTGTCGGAGCGGTTAACCGTTGGGGAGGTATCCCCAAGGGCATCCACCTCCGAGTTTTCGGAGTAGTCTACCTCTTCTAGAGGAGACGCCATAGAAACACTGAAGGTGTACATATGGAAGGCCAAAGGTACTGGCGTTGGACTTCTCCAACAAGATTTTGATTATTGCGTAAGCAATAGTCTTGATGGGGGAGGATGTAATGGGGTTACATTCGAGTTACATGTAATGTTGGTGTACATGAGTACACTACGGTTGAGGTCAGTATTGACCGGTTTGAAAGGTTTCGAACCTATGGTTATTTTAACCAATCAGGGCAGGGGCCCTTGGTGTGGTGGTGTGTCAGCCATCCGTGTTGGTACACAGGTGTGTACACTACATTTTAGCTAGGTACGATTTTGGAATATTCTACTTAGTATTACATATAATTTATATTAGTTTAAATTAATTTAGGCTAATTACATATTAAATATATTCAGTTTACATTTCACTCTAAAGTGCAGTCGCGCGACCTCGACCGGTCGCGCGTTCAGTGAGTGTCGTAGGTAAGAGGGAGCCCTCCCTTTACTTACATCCCGTAAAGGGAACACAGCCGTTAAGGCTAATTAGTAAAACAACCCGGGAATCTTAGCCCCGAGTAGGAGATCTCTCCTACTAAGCCCTTTATAAGGGCGTATCGGCTTAGTAGCGGTAGACACCGCTTTAAGGAAGAGTCTTCCTCTGTGCGCTAGCCGCACCGTGCGTATACGCACCGGCTACAGATCTGGTCAGGTGGAATCAAGATGTCACCATTCCGGTCAGCCAACCGCTGATACCCCGGTCGATAAAGGTTTCGATCAAGGAAGTTATGGGTGACCAGGGGCGGCCGGTGGGTGCCTACCTTTGTGAATAGCGCCGGCCGGTTTGATTACGTTCGACTCACTAATATCGGTGACAAGCCGCTTAAGCCAGACAACAATACTATTGTTGGCATGTGGCTAGCGGAAGGGAAGGTGCCAAGAAAGGCGGGGTTCGTCTCGATCGGATAGAGACGGTATGTTGAGTGGCAGAACTTGGCATATCAAGCGACCACCGATCTGGTCAGCGATGATGGACTGGTGGAAGAACACACCTCATCTATTGTGGAACGACCCAGCTATGTAATCCCGAAGAAGATGTTGGTTAGAAGAAAGGCACCGCAGTCGCCGGACACGGTGGACCATCAAGCAGATCATCCAAGGTTCGTCAACATGGTGGTTTCACAAGAACAGGCGACAGAGGAGCCGGAAACAGAAACAGAAAAAGGGGAACATGAGATTGATGGGGCGGACCACGATGGCGCTCCTAAGCAGATCGACGTCGTCGAGGAGCAGCCCGCCGATCGGGAACAGCAGTGTTCAACCGACCAGGACGGTTTGGATGATATTGCCCCAGAAGACGATCAAGTTTGCATACATGAGGGCGGAGATCAGTACATTCAGGAGCGGGAGAGTGTCTGCCGATCTGCCCGAGGTCACCTTGGACGATCTACAAGTGGGTGATCGGGATGTCAACAGTCCCGACCAGATCGATCAGCTTAAGAAGATCATCTGGAAGAAGAAGCATCTGCTGATCGGGAAAGGCAATGCCTTACCCCCTGCTGCTCGCGGAGCAATCTGTGACACCTAAGTTGGTGATGCCAAGCCGATCGCCCAGCGATGCCGACGTGTGGCGCCACAGTACCGTGAGAAAGTGTCTGATCTAATTAAAGGACTGTTGGCTACCAAGATTATATAACCGTCGACCTCGCCTTGGGCCTCGCCGATCGTGATTGTGATCAAGAAGAACGGCGTCGACATCAGGTTGTGCATCGATTATCGGTTGGTAAATCGGTTGACCAAGCTTATGGTGTACCCGATGCCGCTGATCAGCGATCTGCTGGAAGATCTTGACAAGACCCTATGGTATTGCTCAGTGGATATGGCAAGTGGATTTTGGGTGGTTTCGATGACCGATCGGGCTCACGATATCTCCGCATTTGTTACGCTTTTCGGTCTGTTCGAGTGGAACCGTATGCCGTTTGGTTTGAAGAACGCGCCCCAGATCTACCAGAGGCTGATCGACAACGCACTGTATGGACATTTTAAGATTATAACCGATGGGGACCCCACCGAAAACCATGATGTATTTACAGAGGGTGAACCCGATCGGGAAATGAGACCGTCCGTTATGGGGAGGCGATCGTATATCGACGACATTCTGATCCCTGCTTCGTCATGGAGCGATATGTGCGAGAAGGTCGAACGGTTGCTGGAGACATGCGATCGCTGGAACCTGTCGACCAGTGCTGTGAAGAGTTTTTGGGGCATGTCCAAGGTCGCCTATTTAGGTCATATGGTGTCAAGCAGTGGGCTGGAGTCCAATCCTAAGGATCTGGAGTCACTGAACAACCTCCCGTTTCCCAGATCACTGAAGGCAATGCAGTCCTTCTTAGGGAGCTTAAATTACTACAGCCGCTTCATTGAAGACTTCGCGATTTACGCGGCCGTGATGTACGAGCCCCGGGAAGTCGACTACCATATGTTGCGCGAAGGAGATCGGGAAACTTTACGGGAGGACTGCGACTCTTATCTGCCCGCAGATTTTCCGCAGGTGGAGGAAGAGGACCACATGAAGCGTGCAAAGGTTGCTTTCGGTATGCTGAAGGCCAATATGGCGAGGGCACCGATTCTAAGACACTTCGATCCGGAAAAAATGCCGATCGTCATTGTGTATGCTAGTAAGTGGGCCATTTCTGCCATTCTAGCGCAAGAACCTGATGGAGTGTACCACCCGGTCACTTTTACGAGCCGGAAGTTGAAGCCAAACGAAGTCAACTATGGAATCGTCGAAAAGGAAGTTCTGGATTTACTACGGATTTTGGATGCGTGCTACAACCTACTGGTCGGCCGATCTGTAAAGGTTCTTTCGAGAAAGTCGACATTGGCCTGGCTGTTATCAGCCAATGGGATGGACGGTCGGCTCGGCAGATGGTCAGCGATCCTGTCACAGTGGTCCCTCGAGGTCGTCAAGTGCACCAAGGGAGAGGAAAAGATATTGGGCACTTTGGCTGCCAGTATCACCCCTCGGTCTGAAGTGGATAAAGCTCTGATGACGATTGCCCCAAGGAAGCAACCCCGACAATCAATCTCACGGCCGCTGCCGATCGTCGATCAGGATGAGGAACTCCTGGTCTTGAGTTTTGACGGATCGGCTAGCGTGAAGGAGAAGGTCGGCTCCTATAGTGCCATACTGTGGAAGTTACCACAGTGGTCTATAGTAGCAGCCGCCGCTGATTTCACGCCTGACATAACGGTCAACGAGGCGGAATATCGGGGGATCCTTCTATGTCTTTATCTGCTGTCATCACAAAAGACAGGTCGGATCATCATATGTGGTGACTCCAACCTAGTGATAAGGCAGATCACCGGGGAGATCGACTGTAAGGCGCCACGGCTGAAGTTGCCGAATGATCGGGTGATGAAGGCACTGAAATACTATCCCAACCATGAGCTATTGCACGTGAAACGGGATTTGAACAGAAGCGAAGACCACCTCGCGACCCAAGCCATGCGGGACCAGATCGGGGTGACGATCACCGAGGAGGCCGTCCTACATGAACTTATGGATATAAACAGGCTCCCGGAGTTGATCAAGCCCAAGGACAGCCCCTATCAGGTGCATGTGATGGCGGCGACTAGATCGCGAACTCAGAAGTCTCGCCGATCGTTCCCAAAGGAAAGGCTGAGTGAGTACGTCGTACAACAGCTAAGGGCGGAACGGATCCTCAAGGCGCAGGAAGAAGAAGAGTGGATCGTCAACTTGAAGGCCTGTCTGCGCGGTGAGCTGTCCAAGTTAACAAATGATCAATCGAAAGAGTGTACAAAGATCGCGGACAGTTACGATGTGGACGACAATGGATTGCTGTATTACTGCCGTGACATTGATCAAGACAGTGCCGATCGAGATCGACTAGCGAAACTGGTGATCCCTTAGTTGCTACAGCCGGATGTTCTTCATCACTACCATGTGAGTCTAGAAGGGGGACATCAAGGCATAGGCAGGACATACCACAATATCAGGGCCCACTTTCACTGGAGATGACTTTTTCGGAGCGTGCAGAAATATGTGGGCTGTTGCACAGATTGCGAGACCGGAAAGGACAGACCGATAATCAAGGGCCGATCGCCCGGAAATATCGAGGCTACTTACCCTTTCCAGGTGATAGCAATGGATCGCATACCGTCGCTGCCCAGATCGACGCGACGCGCGGCAACACTGAGCTGCTGATATGGATCTACCTATTCACTGGTCTGGTGATCGCAAAAGATAGTGCATCCCGATCTGCGGAGCAGATCGCCTAGAGCTACGAGGAATGCGTGTTCAGAAGGTTCGGCGCCAGCGAAGTTATTAGACACGATCGGGAACCCGGTTTTATGGCTGAGGTGTTCCGATCGTTCAATAACATGCTAGGCCAGAAGCAGAGCGCGACGATGGCATATCGTCCGCAAGCGAACGGATCGGCTGAACACATGATTCAGACAATAACAAGGGCGATTAAGATGTATGTGGCCGATCCGGACCAACGTGACTGGGATGAGTATGCAGAGAGACTGGTATTCGCACTCAGCTCTTCAACCGATAGGGTCCGAGAAGAAACACCTTTCTATATGGCGTATGGATGGGACCCTCGATCGACACTTGAAGCGGCGATACCGATCGGCTGCACTCGGACCCGCGATCGCGATGTCCGTCGTCGTTGGCGTATGCAGATCCAGAAGCATTATCAGCATGCGAAAGAAGTCGTCAACGAAAAGTTGCGTCTGGCCACGCATGATCGAGCAGATCGGAATAACGATCAGGTCCTCCCTCATGGTATTGAACCAGGGGAGAGGTTATGGTTATACCTCGATCGGGTCAAGGAAGGCTATGCAAAGAAGTTGGCTCATATGTGGCAAGTACCTTTCCGTGTAGCATAGCTGATCGGTGAGCATTATGCCCGTCTGATCACGATCGGCACGGATTATAAAGTTTTTTCCGATCGTGCATTTGTCCAAACTGAAGCTGGTCAGAGAGTTCCCCTATCGGCCTAAAATGCCCTGTCTGATTGACGAAGCGGAGAGATTCGATTTTGATGAAGCTCTGCTGCCGGAAGACAGTTGGGAAAGACCATTGGAAGAGGACGAATTCGAGGTGGAAAAGGTGCTAGATGTCCGATCGGTCAAGAAGACACGTTTCGGTCGCACCCACCGAGAATATCTGGTCCGCTGGAAGGATCATGACGAAGCAACTTGGATCGACGAACTCGATCTGAATTGTGGAGCACTGCTACGAGAGATCGAGCGAGAACGATTCAGTCGGAATCGCTTCGCAGTGATGCAGGCCCACGAAGATCAAGACACAAAGTAGCACCGATTAGTATATCGATCGGTGTGAATATGTGTAAAGTCTGAATTATT
>CM047582.1:6484075-6505330 GCA_026184515.1 Peronosclerospora sorghi
AACATTAGGCCCTATTTTCGCCTAATTAAAAAGTCCGCTTTACGACAACCGCCCCTGAGTCTCGTCCCAGCCGTACAGCGGTTGGGGCGAGGGTCGATCATGCCGTTGATTCTGGGGATCATACTGCCGTTGGAGAATTTGTCGTTGCACATCGATCAGGTCACCATCCAACTGTCAATCATCACCCATCATCTGCCCCGTCTCCCCTCAATCAAGCCCAGTTCCATCAGGCGGTTACCGTTGGGGCTGTCCACTGCGATCTAACACTCGACTGAGGCCAACCGTGACAACTGCGATCAGGCTGTCTCGATCAGGCATTCACAGTCTGCTATGCCATCTTCAACGGACAGCTTGTCACCCCACATCACCAACGTTCCTGCCTTGGATAGGGCCGCAGCTGATCAGGCGATCGCCGCGATCAAGCAGGCCTGCGATCTGCAGGAGTCTCTCCATTCCAGCAACGAGCAGGTCGCCTTGTTGTCTGGCTCACTCGCCATGAGTGAAGACACGGCTGCGATGCTTCGTCGGCGGCTCACTCGTACCCAACGTGACGCGACGGACCGGAAGAAGGTAATCGAGGGAGGCCTTAAACAACTGTAACCGCTGCGCGATTTTATCAACGCTGCGGTCAAGAAGCTCGAAACCCAGTTGAAAGACGCCAAAAGCACTATCGCCGATCAAGAGCGGACCATATACGATCAGGGTGCCCAGATCCGGGAGCTGGAGTGTCGCAACGATCGTGAACGTTACCTGCGATCAACGCTTGACGACACAATTGCATACCAAACGAAGGAATTGGAGCAACTCGAACAGCGTGTATCCACGTTGCATCACGAGCGCGATCAGGTTATTCCCCGCAATTTGCGCTTGGTCCAACGGGCGGTAAGTCTCACTATCGAGGTGGACAAGTACAAGGATCAATGCGATCGTCTCCAGAAGGAGAACGAGTCTACTCGCGCGTCTATGGACGATTACACTGCCATTATAGCCCAAGCACAGGAGATATCGGATCGGGTTGAAGCGGAGCTCACTACCTCTCGACGTCACCTCGATCAAGTTTCCGCGGACCGGGACACATTGCGTGATCGGCTACGACAGGCCCAAGGCGAGGTTGCGCGGTGGCGCTCTCATCAATCGAATATTCAGTCCGCACTGACGGGTATATCTCTGCAGCTTCTGGCTGGCCCTGATCAGGTCCAATTGCCTGCTAGTCCCTCCGCTGCTTCGACGACCAACTCGGTAGTCAGTACCACTCCATCGTCCGGAAAGCGTATTCGGCGTTCCCGATCTTCTTCTCCGACTAAGCGGCCACGCCTTCTCTCTTCCGCTTCGGAGGCGAAGACTGCGGGTGATGATCTCCTTACTTGCGATCAAGACGTTGAAGATGAGGACACTAGCCCGATCGCCTCCATCCCTTCTACTTCAACCATTAGCGAGTTCGGGAGCGAGATCCAGCCTGATCACGACCCGACCGGGTCCCTTTTTCCTCGCACGGGTGACTTCCGGACCTTGATCGCGATTCCTGATGGTACCACTGACGCCGATATCCTGCCTTGGACTCCGGATCAGCTCGGCATGTACAATTTACACAACGTCACGGCCCAAGTGGTTTTCGACTACTTGACCCGCCCTGCTGGATGGTTGTTCCCGCCTGCTGCGTTGGCCCCTTCTACTAGTGCGTGGTCCGGTCATTTGATCACCCAGGAAGAGATTGAACATTTATACTCCCAGCGCCCCTGGGATATTTTTTCGATCATGTTGCCGCCTCTTTCTTTTCGCTCGTCTGGCTGGTTCGCTTACCTGGAGACCAAGTATCTTACGTTCCTCGATCATCACTCATTGGCAATTTGGGAATCAACCCACTATCTCCCTATCGCGAAGAATCTTCGTGATATTGATGACTTCTTCCGCGATTATTACATCCAACGTCGCCAACGCAGAAGCCGGGCTGGGGCGACCTGGAAACGTGTCATGGAGCTCATCTTGCGGGGTATTATCGACGGGAGATGTGATCTCGACATCTTCTTGGACCCTTCGATCACCCATTGTGCCCGCAATCGCCCGCTGGAGTTTGCCCCGGCCGATGATGGAGTGTGGTACCCTGGGTTTCTATCGGACCCGCCACCTCAGAGCCTACAAGAAGCGCTGGCAGATGTCGACGACGTTGAACCCTGGCGGGTTCAATATCGTTCCTGCCCCGAAAATCACCCTGGTCGTAAGATTCCTCGACTTCGCCGTAAGTTCTATGGGTCCGAATAGTCGGTCTATCACCTTTTTTCAATCAATACATTCTTTCGATCATGTCATTTCACTGTTGTCCTTTGTCCTTAAATGCATAATATAAATTGGTAGTCCGTCGGCTCATCTGCCGTATCCAATCACCATACCTCGCAACATCCATTGTTGTAACACCATTTTCAGTCAATCATCACTTCGTCATCCATTGGGAGCTTCGTCGATCACGATTTCCCTGATCAATCAGCTGATCACACATTAGTGGGACTCTTCATCCACTTGCATTACATCAAACCGATGTCGGTTGATCAACCTTCTCTCAAAGTCCTTGATCAGGGCATCACAGTTCAAGTCCGCCTCGTCTACCCATGACGGCTCGGTATGACCCTTCCAGTAGACTTGATACTCACGCAACGTCCTTCCATATCTAGTCTTTCGACCAGATCGAACATCAGTGACGCGATCAACTTCAAATTCGTCTGGATCTAGCGTCCTTTCCCAGCTGTCCTCGGGTAGCAAAGCTTCGTCAAAGTCGAACCGCTCTTCAATCCCAGCTGTTAACACTGCGGTAGGGCGATCCGGAAACTCCTTAACCAATTTTAACTTGGATAGGTGCACCACGGGGAACATGCGATAGTCCGTGCCAGCTGTAACCAATCTTGCTGCATGATCACCGATCACCTCATCGACCCTGAAGGGTCCATGCCACATGTGCGCAGTTTCTTTGCATACCCTTCTTTAACGCGATCAAGGTATAGCCAGACCCTTGATCCAGCCTCGATCTTGTGTGGCGTCACCTGATCGTTGTGCTTTTCATCTCGATCAGCCATCGCTTGGTGTAATCGAACGTTCACCTGATCACGAGCGAGGCGATAGTCTTTCTGCAACTTGTACCTCCATCGGCGAGCATCACGGTCCTTGCGTCGAATTCCACCTAATTGCAATGTCGATTCCAGCGATGATCGTGGATCCCACCCATACGCCACGTAAAAGGGCGTTTCTCCACGAATGCGATCAGGGGTTGAATTCAACGCAAAAACCAGTCGCTCTGCGTATGCACTCCAATCCTTCTGGCCGACATCTGACACATACATCTTGATGGCCCTCGTAATCTTCTGCACCGTTCTTTCTGCCTTGCCATTTGCCTGCGGACGATACGCTATAGTGGCACTCTGCCGTTGTCCCACGATCTTGTTAAACGCACGAAATATTTCCGACATAAAGCCAGGATCTCGGTCATGCCTGATCACCTCAATTGCACCAAATCGTCGGAACACGCACTCTTCGTAATTTTACGCGACTTTCTGCGCTGTGCGAGATGATCCAGCTTTCTCGATCACCATACCCGTGAACAGATCAACCCAAATCAGCAGTTCCGTATTCCCATCGGTTGATCGAGGCAATGACGGTATGTGATCCATGGCAATCATTTGGAACGGGTACGTGGCCTCGATATTCCCCGGTGACATGCCCTTGATCGTAGGCTGGCCCTTCCCCTTTTCGCAATCCACACATTGTCCGCCAAATCTTTGCACGCTGCGGAATAGACCCCGCCAATGGAAGTACCCTCTGATCCGTTGATAGGTACGCCCTATGCCTTGGTGTCCTCCTTCCAAACTCACGTGATAGTGGTGGAGGACATCTGCGTGCAAGGTCTCGGGTAGTACCAGCTTAATTGACGATCGGCGATCATCTTGATCATCCTGATCATCCCCGGTTTTCTTCTTGGCCGAATTTCCACAGTAAATCAGTAATCCTTGTTCGTCAACATCATAGTTGTCGGCAATTTTCGCACACTCCTTCACCTCGTCTGCGCTCAATTGGATAACGTCACCGTACAGATAACACCGCAAATCGTGGATCCATTTCTCTTCATCCTGTGCCTTTTTCACCCGTTCCATTCTTATTCCGGCTACTGGTATATCGGTCCATGTTGACGGTCGTGTTTGCCGGTGGTTGCGTGATCGGGTCGTCACTAGCACTTGCGGGGCGGATTGATCTTCATTCCATGTGATTACTTCGGGTAGACGGTTGAGATCAACTAATCCTGCCAGCTGTTTCTCATCTTCGATCTCAAATCTTGTTCCACCTTGCATAGCCATGGTGGTAATGTGATCTGCACTCCTATTCCACTCTCTCTTGACATGTACCAAATCATGATCACTCCACTCGCGTAGGAGGTTAAATGCACGCTGTTGTAGCACTTGCAATCGCGGAGCTTTGCATTCCATTTCTCCTCGCATTTGCCGGATCACTAAATTAGAGTCCCCACACACGATCACCCTTCCCTTGGGATATCGTGCCAACAAGTCCAGACTTAAAAGCAACCCGTGGTATTCTGCTTCATTCACCGTGATATCCGGTGCATGATCGGCGATCGCGATCATAATCTTCCATTCCGGTAACTTCCACACAATGGCACCAAATGCACCCACACGTCGCTTGACACTTGCCGATCCATCAAAACTGATCACGTAAAGTTCTTCACCTTTTTTAACGGTGGGAGGTGGTACTTCGATCATCTGCCGCGGTTGCTTTTTCGGTGCGATCGCGACCAACGCTTCATCAACTTCGGTGTGAGGGGTGATGCTTGCGGCTAACGCCCCTATCACCTCCTCTTCTCCATGCACACATTTCTTGATCTCGAGGTCCCACTGTGATAGGATCGCAGCCCATCTACCTAATCGTCCGTCCAACCCATTAGATGTTAGTAACCACTTCAATGTAGAT
Organism: Peronosclerospora sorghi; assembly: GCA_026184515.1. NCBI lineage: Eukaryota > Oomycota > Peronosporomycetes > Peronosporales > Peronosporaceae > Peronosclerospora > Peronosclerospora sorghi. The sequence goes on from CM047582.1 coordinate 6,489,041, forward strand.
AGACGTGATAAAACGGTGATCGTCTTTCCGACCAGCATCGTGAAATAAACATCCAAAATTCGTAAAAGCGCCAGAACTTCCTTTTCGACGGGGCTGTAATTCAGCTCACCGCTTTTCAACGTTCGGCTAGCGAATGCGACGGGATGATACACTTGATAGTATTCTTGTACTAGAGCGGCACATACTGCCCATTTGCTAGCGTAAACCACGATCACCGGCGTCTTGTCCTGGTCAAAGTGTCGCAGGGCTGGAGCTGATGCAATCTTCGCCTCAGCATGCTGAATGCCACTTTTGCTCTAATTAGTCGATCGTCCTCGTGATTTGATTCCGCCTCACTATGTGATCGTTTCTTTAACTCTTGATAATCTATCTCCCTCAATTCGTAAAGCACGGCGGCATAGATTGCGAAATCTTCAATAAATCGACGATAGTAATTTAGGCTTCCCAAGAACGATTGCATAGCACGTAAGGTGCCAGGGAAAGGCAAATTGATCAGATCGTCCAGGTTCTTTGGATTCGTTTCTAACCCGCGTCAAGAGACGTGATGTCCTAAATAGGGCACTTCGCTTCGCCCCCAGTACGATTTAGCCACGCTGATCGACAAATTCCATTGATCGCACTTTTCCAGCAAGTGCCGCACCTTATCGCATAGGGTGGACCAAGTAGGTGCAGGGATTAATATATCATCGATATATGATCGCCGTTTCAGCACAGACGGACCCGGCGCTTGGTCGGGTTCTCCTGCTGTAAATACATCAGCTAATTCATCTACACCGTCTTTGACCCTAAGATATCCATATAGTGCATTGTCGACCAACCGCTGATAAATTTGCGGAGCATTCTTGAGGCCAAAGGGCATCCTATTCCACTCAAACAATCCAAATGGAGTGACAAACGCCGAAATTTGGCGTGCCCGATCGGTCATAGACACGACCCAGAAACCACTCGCCATATCCAAAGAGCAAAACTACAACGCTTTATCCAAATCTTCGAGTAAATCGGTGATCAGGGGCATTGGGTACACCATCAAACGCGTGAGTTGATTCAACGCGCGATAATCGATGCATAGACGTATATCGACCCCATTCTTTTTCACGATGATAACTATAGGCGATGCCCAGGGTGACGTTGACGGCTGAATGATCTTAGTTGCCAGCAACCCCTTGATCAGGGCCGACAACTTCTCGCGAAAATGTTGGGCCACTTTCCGGTACTTTTGGGCGATCGGGCGCGCATTACCCACATCTATATCACAAACAACTCCTCGTGCAGCGGGGGGTAGCGCGTTTCCCTTCCCGGTCAACAAATGTTTTTTCGCCCAAATTATTTCGCGAAGTTGATCTATCTCCTCCACTATGTTGACTGTGGGATCTCCGACTAGCAAATCATCTTTGGTTACTTCTTCAGTGCTTGCAGACACTTCGGGTAACGTAGCAAGCTGCTTCTCCAATTCTTCCACATACAAATCTCCACCTTCGTGATAACAAACCTGATCGTCAATAGGTGTCACGTCGAATTCGCTGGGGCTAAATGAGACGGGGTGATCACACGCATCTTGAGTAGGTGTATCGCTTGAAACAGGCTGTTCAACTCCATGATTGAGGGTCGGACTTTTCACTTCCGGCCCCTGATCGCACCGCTCTTGCACCCCTTGCACCTTTTGCGCACCTTCGGTTACCAACGCTACAGATGCGACGATCGTGTCCGTGGGACGTACTAAGATACTTCGAGGAGTTGGATACTCCTTCTTCTCGACTAATGGACCCTGATCGACACTTTCTTGATCGTCAGATACTAGATCGGTGGAGGCTTGATATGCCAGATTTTGCCACTCTTTGTAACGGCTGGACCCGATCGAAACAAATCCGGGGCGGCGGGGCACATCATCATATTTGTTCATCCAAATACCTAAAATAGTCTCTTCTTGAACAATGATGGGGTGATCGACGATGTTCGTAACACGTAAATACCTCAAATTGCCCGCGCCCCTAGTGATAGTGGGGACCCAATCTCTTCCACGAGTAATCCACAACTTGCGAGATCGCTGATCGTAAATTCGTACTTCGGCTGATCGACCTACTGGGATCTGTTCATACTGATCGAACATCATATAATTACCGCTCGACCCATACAACTGTCGACGTCCCTCCAGTGGGATGATCACTTCGTCAGGTAAACTTAGTGCGCCATGAGCGATATCTAATCGAACACCAGCTGGTATCATGAAATCCATACCCAATATGGCATCTTGACCAACAAGTTTGCCCACCCATGCCTGGAAATAATAAACCAATGAGCCCGCTAGCGTGATCTTGATTTTTGCACGTCCTTCTGTTTGGTATGCACTTTCTCCAATGCCGACGCATTCTTGTATTTGACTCGTGTCAATCCAACAACCCACCTTACGAGCAAAGGTTGAGTCGATGATCGACACTTCGGCACCAGAATCAAATAATATCATAGCTCGCTCGTTATTAATTTTCCCCTCGCCTTGGATTGCTTGAACCATTTCTTTGGCGAGTGATACTTCCAATATCCACGTGATTCGCCTGGAAGTAATTCGACTTCCATGATCACAGGTGATCGAGAAAACTCATCAATGTGGAAATTAGCCAAACGTGGTAAATCAAGCTGATCGCGTTTTTCCTTATCTCTTGTTGCTACTCGATCAGCCCTCTTCTTATCCACAAATGCAAAAATACACAAACTAGAACGCTCGTCTCGTACCAGATTCCAACCTGGCGAGCGTCCTAGTTTAACGAATCTTCGGCTTCCTTGGGAAACAGTCCTGCATGCTTGGTAGGGTTATACCACTGGCGGATGCGGTTGTAAAATTCTTCCATAGGGCACTTCCCCGCATCGTGAACCTCGCCGCACGCTCGGCAGACGTACAGGCATTGATCGGTGGGATGTCCTTTCTTGCCACACTTCAGGCAAGTCAGGCGCTTCCAGCAACGTAAGTTGTCGTGTCTGATCGATCCACAATGACTACACTTCTTTATCGCCCCTTGATTGACTGCGTTGGAGTCACTTCGTTTGCCTGATCGTGACTCGCCAGGCTGATCGTGCGCCCCCGGTTGATCGCGCATAGTGGCAATCATATAGCGGCGCTGATCAACATCACTTCCACTATCATCAGCACTGATTCTTCGCTCCCCGACGTTACCTTGATCGCACGTACGCCCCTAGGCTTTCGCGTCGCGGCCGTTGCTCGATCGTCGCCGGATTTTGGGCGGAATCTGATGGTGCCTACAGCCGCTGTTGGCTGATACCACTTGTTGCGTGCGTATGCCCGCAACGTTTCTTCCAAGTCCGAAGCACGATCCAAGCGCAGGAGATCCAGCTGATCGGCGAGTTTGCGATTGGCCAGAGTGTCCAGAAAATGTTGAACATGTTCGCGCAGACTTTCGGGCGGTCCATCTCTGATCGGTAACTTAGCTCGCAGTCCCGCCACATTCAGTCGGTGCAAATATTCGATAGGACTTTCGTCTGATCGCTGCTTCATATAATAATACTGGCGGGATACCGATTGACCAGTTCCACAATATTGTACTTCGAATTCATCCACGAGACTTTTCCAACTTGATCGGGTGGTTCTACTCAACTGTCAATGCCAGTTGCGCGCTGGTCCCTTCAGTAAATCGCCCAGGATTAGACACTTTTCAGGATCAGAAGCTTGATCGCGTATAAATGCTGACTTGAGACGACTGATCCAGTTCCTCGCTTGATCTTCATCCCCTTCTTTCCCGAAAATTCTTTCAAATCGCTGATCGCAGACATCCGAATTCTGGCAATTGGCTGCATATCAGGTATCCCAGTATACGGGGATGCCACTGTGGCTCGCCGTGGCAGTGTGATCGGTTCATCAGGGTCGACGTAGTCAATTTGAGACCGTTGATCGTGAAACGAGTGCACGGATTCCATATCCACATCTTTTACCGTCGTCGACCTATCTGGTCTCGACTGCTGACCACGCAACGAGTGTACGGACTGCATATCGGCATCCTTGATCGACGCAGCTCTTCCTTGATTTGGCTGGAGGATTTTGGCGCCAACGACTCCAGGTGCCCACTTACTGCTCTCTTCAGCTAGAAACTTCTTCATGGCTTTGTCAAAAAACATCTGCCACTGTGGCCCTTGATCGTTTTCTGTCTTGATCGACTGAGGTTCCATCTTGACAACCGGCAATTTGGCGTTGTCCTTTTGGCAAACTTCCATTCTGGTTATCTTGGGATACATACTCCCAGCGCTACTTGACTCAATTCCCTGATCGTCACCCTCTGAAGGGGCAGATTCGTAGCACGATGACCCCGAATGTCCCGCTACGTTGATTGACGGACCTGCCTCAATCTTCAACGGGGATTGTGGCGGTGAACTGGGGAAATCTTTATCGTCTGCTTCGCCCACGATGGGTATCAACAGGGAATACAACAGCTGGGTGGCCTCTGCCAGATCTTTGGAGTCCTGATCGAATACTTCCTCGGCATCGTAGGCGCCTGTTATCAGACCAGCCTGCTTGATCAGGCGTATTAGCCTTAGCGCAATCGTTAGCTTATCATTTCCCTTCGTGATTGGCTGGTTGACCGGTCTACTCAGCTTCCCGCTGATCGTGACCCCGAGCAGGCTCATGATCGAGTTCGTCATCAGGTAATCTTCCAGGTGCTCTCGGTAAATCTTTTGGTAAAACGTCTTTACCAGATCGGCTTCCGTTGGCGGCGTACTTGATCGGCTTTCGTCGCTCTCCGACCCAGGCGATTTGATCAACATCTTCGGTTGGTCGGTCTTGTAATACTTCTCCATCGGATCCCAATCTGGATCATTATATACATGTATTTTTGGCGGATCATAACTTGCGTTATGATCCGCATGGGCACCCGAAGGAGCCTCGGGAGGTGGTTGAGGTTTCTCCTCCTTTACGTCATCTGGATTCCTCCCCAGGTCCTGATGATCGGCATTTCCTTTCTTCTTCAGGCATGACGACGGCGAACTGCCTTCCGTCGTCACAACCACCTCCTCCTTTTCCAACTTGATTTTCACCTCTTCTTCAGCTTCCTATTTCACTTTCACATCCGCGCTATCTTGCGTAGAATCGCGGTGATATCCCGCGTCGCCCAAAGATCCGGGCACGCGCACCATTGTGGTGGAGCGGCTGATCGAAGTTTTTGAGACTTGATCAGGCGGTACCACGGCGCCCAGACTGCCGACTAACGAAGGGGGTCCTCCGGATGTCTTCGACTGCTTGTGTTCTTGCTCACCTTGTGTACCCGACGGCTAGGCGTGGGTAGCTCCTCAGGTGGCGGGGACAGCGCACAGCGAATTCTTGGTGCAAGATTGAATTAACTAACTTGTGACGATACAACCGATGCGTTCAGGCTTGATCACGTGCGATCAGGTGCTTAAACCACGTCAATTAACCGCGATCAGGCTTGATCAAGTTTGGTCTGATGCTAATAACCGACGATCAGCAGTATTCCGTCTTGATCGCAAGTGCGATCAGGCGGCAGTCCGATGCGATCAGGCGCTGAAACGAAGCCAATCGGCCGTGATCAGGCGCGATCAGGCTTTTGCTGACGTTAATACCCGTCGATCAACAATATTCTGTCTTGATCGCAAGTGCGATCAGGTCTTGATCGCAAGTTCGATCAGGTCCTGAAAGGCTCAATCAGGGGCTAAAAGCTGCTGCCCAGTCGTAATATACCTTGATCAGACTTGATCAAGCACCGGAAGTCGTTCAAGTAGCAGTTGGCGCGATTTGCGATCAGCGATCACGATCACGATTTGCAAAAAATGTCGATCAGGTGTTGATCGGTAGGGGGGGGTACTTGATCAGGCAGCGGAAGTCTTCACTGCCTGATCGCGGAGCCTCTAAGCCGTCAAACAGCTAAGGAACACCCAAATCAATGCGCTCCTAGCCTAGACTATACGAGGAATAGGTATTTTATATTAAAATCCACCTAGAGTTCCCGTGGGGCGCTTAAAGCAGCCGAACTCTAGGGGCCAAACGTTAATTTCACGGGGAAGAGGTGAGAGCACTGCTCGATCACGTTCCCAAAACCAAAAAACCTTTACACGAAGAACCGCAGACACTGCGGGCGGAGTTGTGGAGTGAGTTCCCAACACTCTACGTCTGCCGGTGGGCCAAAAATGCACTAAGTGCTCCCGCCCGGGACGTAGAGGTATATAATAGGGAGGGAGGCGCAAAGGTGCCGTCCCAAAAACGATCTGCTAGATCGAACGCAAAACGAGAACTTTTATTAGCAATTTAACCCTTAGATCTACCCTGTTCCTACTTTCAACCAATCCGCATCGTCCATTAGGAACGCCTTCCGTCCATCAGTCGACCTGATTTTCCGCTTGTTCCTTGTTTGTTCGCTGTTGTTCGCCGCGTACCTGTAGATAATCCGCCCATCTTCCGTCTCCCTTCTATATCCTGTCTATGTACACCGCGGTGGTACGTACTACTGTACCCACCGTGGTACACATGGCGGTACCTAATTATGTACTACTGTATCCACTATCTGCGTCCACTATCAGGCCCCTAATTTAGGTCCTAACATTAGTCATAATATTAGGCCCCCTCTGGGCCTAATAAAATGTCCAACATTAGGCCCTATTTTTGCCTAATTAAAAAGTCCGCTTTACGACAAGTTCCCGTGGGGCGCTTAAAGCAGCCGAACTCTAGGGGCCAAACGTTAATTTCACGGGGAAGAGGTGAGAGCACTGCTCGATCACGTTCCCAAAACCAAAAACCTTTACACGAAGAACCGCAGACACTGCGGGCGGAGTTGTGGAGTGAGTTCCCAACACTCTACGTCTGCCGGTGGGCCAAAAATGCACTAAGTGCTCCCGCCCGGGACGTAGAGGTATATACTAGTGAGGGAGGCGCAAAGGTGCCGTCCCTAAAACGATCTGCTAGATCGAATGCAAAAGGAGAACTTTATTAGCAATTAAACCCTTAGATCTACCCTGTTCCTACTTTCAACCAATCCGCATCGTCCATTCGGAACGCCTTACGTCCATCAGTCGACCTGATTTTCCCGCTTGTTCCTTGTTTGTTCGCTGGTGTTCGCCGCGTACCTGTAAGTAATCCGCACATCTTCCGTGTCCCTCCTATATCCTGTCTATGTACACCACGGTGATACGTACTACTGTACCCACCGTGGTACACATGGCGGTACCTAATTATGTACTACTGTATCCACTATCCGCGTCCACTATCAGGCCCCTAATTTAGGTCCTAATATTAGTCATAATTTAGGCCCCCTATGGGCCTAATAAAATGTCCAACATTAGGCCCTATTTTCGCCTAATTAAAAAGTCCGCTTTACGACAGTAGCGCCACACGTCGGCATCGCTGAGCGATCGGCTTGGCATCACCCACGTCGATGTCACAGATGGCTCCGCGAGCAGCTGGGGGTAAAGCATTGCCTTTCCCTATAAGCAGATGTTTCTTCTTCCATATGATCTTCTTTAGCTTATCGATCTGGTCGGGACTGTTAAAATCCCGATCACCCACTTGTAGATCGTCCGAGGTGACCTCGGGCAGATCGGCAGACACTTCAGGGAGGACTGCCATCTGGATCTCCAGATCCTGAATGTACTGATCTCCGCCCTCATGTATGCAAACTTGATCGTCTTCTGGGGCAACATCACCCAAACCGTCCTGATCGGTTGCACACTGCTGTTCCCGATCGGCGGGCTGCTCTTCAACGACGTCGATCTGCTTAGGCGCGCCATCGTGGTACGCCCCAGCAATCTAATGTTCCCCTTTTTCTGTTTCTGTTTCCGGCTCCGCTTTCGCCTGTTCTTGTGAAGTAACAGGGTTACATTCGAGTCACATTCAGTAGGTGGTGTACGTAAGTACACTACGGTTGGGGTCAGTATTGACCGGTTCGAAAGGTTTTGAACCATTGGTTATTTTAACCAATCAGGGCAGGAGCCCTTGGGGGTGGCGTGGCAGCCAGCCACGTGTTGGTACACAGGTGGTATACACTACATTTTAGCTAGGTACGAATTTGGTAAGTTCTACTTAGTATTACATATATTTTACATTAGTTTAAATTAATTTAGGATAATTATATGTTAAATATACGTTTAGTTTACATTTCCATTCAACGACTACAGACGCACGACCTCGACCGGTCGCGCGTGTAGTGAGTGCAGTAGCGTAAAGGGAGCCCTCCCTTTAGCTACACCCTTAGTAAGGGAGCCTTGCGTTAAGGCATTATCGAAATCTAATTGTAAACCGAAGCTGGAATCTTGGCCCCGAGTAGGATATCTATCTTCTACTAAGCCCTTTATAAGGGCGTATCGGCTAAGTAGCGGCGAACGCCGCTTAAAGGAAAGTCTTTCTCTGTGCGCTAGCCGCACCTTGCGTATACGCACCGGCTACATCTGGTAGCACTCGTAGTCAATCCAACGCCTGGTTGGTAGACTAAGGCATCCTCTGCAAGGGATGAATCAGGAAGATTGGGATAGGTTGACCCTCGTCCAGCAGTAAGCCTTTAACAGGCTGTTACCCTTGAGGGGTGATGAAGGCATGCATCACCTAGTGGAGCAGGGCCTTGAGGCCGTAAAGGCACGGGTCAATGCCTTCATCGCCCATGAAGCGAGTTTAGGTGGAAGTCGTTCCACGGGGGTGCGTCCCCCATTATCATTTAAGATAAAGGATTTCAACGGGGAGAAGGGTGACAACCTTTACGTGTGGTTGCGAGAGGTCGAAACGGCCTTCGCCACAGCGAATGTGATCGCTGATCACTTGCAAGTGGGACTTGCGCTGACCCATCTTACAGGTAAAGCTCGTGCATGGGCGTTAACGTGTTCGGATTCGGTCACGAACGTGTTCCCTACCTGGGAGGTCCTTACGCAGAAACTTATGAACATGTATGCAACGCCTGATCTGGTTTTCCAGAATCAGCTGGCGTTTCTGAGGTGCCGTCAGGGCACTAAGGACTTGAAGACATACATCCAAGAACTTAAGACCCTGTTGGAAGGGATGTACGCGAAAGCGTATTCGGACGATGTGTCCATTCCCGTGTTTATGGGATGCCTGAGAGAAGGGCCAGAACGTTCGGAGCTATTCCGATGCCGACCCCAATCCCTGGGGAGGCGTAAAGATGGCGTTCAACGCCGAGATGAACTTTTGCTCCTCTAAGGTGGGTCCTGAACTCATGGACCTGAGTCAGGTCGAAGCGGAAGAGAAACCTTCCGCTAAGAGTCACTCTGACTCTTTTTCGCAGAGCTTCGAGTCAGAGCTCTTAGCTATGTTGCAGCGGCATGGGACGCTGAGATGCTTCCTGTGTGGAGGCACGGATCATCTGCGGAACAGGTGTCCGAAAAATCCTCAGCGAGACACTCTCTACAAGGTGCCAAGGGTTGGGAAAAAGCCCTTGCCCAAGACGTCGGGAAACGACGGCTCCCAGTAGATGCGGGGCGCCCTACTGGGGGATCCCTCAGTGCTGTTAATCCCCAGGGTAGGGGACTACATCACAAAGCCCCGAGAGAAACGGTGCTTTCTAGCACCGAGTTGGTGTACCAGCCAGGTTTGCTGGTAGTCAAACGGGCTTCTGTAGAGAAGATTCGGCTGTATGCCGAGGCCCTAGAGCACGTTCTCGTGATGTTGTCACGGTCCGTCTTGTGACGGGCGTACAGGTTACTGTACCCAAGGTCTCGATTGACCTTAAGCTGAAGTTTGCAGACTTCGACAGCTTAGAACGTTGACTAGTACTGGATTTGGACTCGAGGTATGACCTCATTCTGGGCATGAAGTAGCTGTAACGCCACGAGCCATGGATAGACTGGAAGTCTAAGTCCATTGTCTCAACGCACCCGCGATCGGGTGAAGCATTGGCGAGTCATGAACCCACCTTTGCTCGATCGCAAAAGCGATTCTGGCGTGAGATGCCAGAGATTGGGATGTCTGAGATGATCATTCCCAATGACGTTAAGGAAGAGTTCCTTAACGAGGGGGATTCGGCGGTTAATCCCCACGCCGTTAACGGTGATACTGGTGAGTTGCCAGTGGCAGAGGTGGATTCCTCTGAGGCGACTCCAGTGGTAGGGGCAGAGACCTCTGTGGTTAAGCGCGAGGCGCTTCCAAGCGAAGAGACCCTTAGTTCGTATCTTTTGCACGTCGGAAATGATTCCGACCACGCAGTTATAGGCGAGACTGGCGAGTCGCCATTGGTAGAGGTGGATTCCTCTGAGGCGACTCCAGTGGGAGGGGGTAGAGACCCCTGTGGTTAAGCGCGAGGCGCTTCCAAGCGAAGAGACCCGAAGTTCGTCTCTTCGCACGTAGGAAATGATTCCGACCACGCCGTTATAGGCAATACTGGCGAGTCGCGATTGGCAGAGGTGGATTCGGCTGAGGCAACTCCAGTGAAAGAAGTAGAGACCCCTGTGGTTAAGAGCGAGGCGCTTCCAAGCGAAGAGACCCGTAGTTCGTCTCTTTCGCACGTAGGAAATGATTCCGACCACGCCGTTATAGGCAAGACTGGCGAGTCGCGATTGGTAGAGGTGGATTCCTCTGAGGCAACTCCAGTGGGAGGGGTAGAGACCCCTGTGGTTAAGCGCGAGGCGCTTCCAAGCGTAGAGACCCGAAGTTCGTCTCTTTCGCACGTTGTACATGATTCCGACTACGCCGTTGTAGGTGAGACCGGCGAGTCATCGGTGGTAGAGGTAGAGGCCTCTGTGGATAGGCGCGAGGCGCTTCCAATAGATGGGGCAATTGACTCCCCCATCTCGGTCTCGGGATGAGTCCCGAGACCAGTAGTCAGCAGTCCTATCGGATGCTGAATAGTGTGACAGGTATTGTCACAGAAGGCGTAAGCCTTGAACGGTTGCCTGGGGTAGGCGAACTGTTGTCGTTGGAGGAGATGTCCTTCAACGAGTTTGAAACTGCTGTAAAAGCAGATGAAATCGACGAGGTTGTCGTGTTGCGTCCGGAAGAGGAGTTGAACTCTTCATCCACGATGGATGAGTCAGTTTTGGTGAAAACCAAACAATGAACCAGCGATTTTTAATCGCTTGGTGACCCAACTCTTCCGCCCTCATAGAAAGTACGCACAGACGTACTTCGCGATATATTCGTTCATAGTCGTGCGGAAGGCGACTTGTCTGATATTCAGACGCACCTGATACATCTTCGAGCGGTGCTCGAATGTATGCGAGAGCATCAGTTATATGCAAACGCATCCAAATGTATCTTCGGTGCTGAGGAAATTCCTTTCCTCGGATGCTTCATCGGTAAGGATGGAGTGCGGGCGGATCCCGCGAAGGTAAAAGCCATTGTGGAGTGGCCTTCGCCTGTAAATCTTAGAGATTTAGGGAAGTGGCTTGGATTAGCCAATTATCTCCACAAATACAGCGAAAACTACGCTGAAATGGCGAAGCCATTGACGGGCCTTCTCAAGAAGGACGTAGATTGGTGTTGGGAAACCAAACACCAAACCGCTTTCGAAGCGGTTAAGGGGAGCTTGTTAAAAGCTCCCCTTCTTGCTCTCCCAGACTATGGGAAACCTTTTAGCTTCGTCTGCGACGCCTCCGATTTCGCAACCGAATGTGCTTTGTTACAAGCAGACGACGCGGGACGAAAACGCGTGATTGCGTTTGAGTCGAGGCAGATTAAAGCTGCGGAACGGAATTATCCCGTTCATGACAAGGAGCTACTTGCAATGAAGTATGCTCTTGTAAAATTTAGGGTTCACCTACTCGGCTCAAAGCCGTTCGTGGTTTATACTGACCACGCGTCCTTACGGACAGCGACAAAGTCGCCTCATCTCTTGCAACGGATGGCCCGTTGGCTCTCCTTCTTTGCGGAGTACAACTTTGAGGTTAAGTATAAACCTGGCAAGCAAAACGTGCTTGCATACGCGTTGTCGCGTCGTCCCGATTACGAGCTCGCTCACGCGACATTCGTCACCTCGTCTGTGGTGGATCTCATACGCCAGGCGTATGAGAAAGACGCACAGTGTACGGCGCTTATCAGTGCGTTGGGTGGAAAGCGACTTGGCTCGTCTGAGCCAACCCTGTCAAGTCGAGCTAAAGCTCGTTTACACCGTTAAAGGTACTGTGACGGTTAGATATATTATAGCACGAGCGCGGAGGACACTCCGCGGGTGGTAGTTCCTCATGATGAGGAACTGAAGTATAGAGTCCTCTTTGAGGCACATGACGCCCCTACCGGGGGTCATTTAGGTCGGGATAAGACCTACAGCGCTTTAAGCGCTTTGTATTGGTGGACCAACATGTATAAGTGGTTCGGTGGGTATATACGCATCTGTGAGACGTGTCAGAGGGTTAAACCCTCTACAAGTTTAGCTGCGCCTTTGGCGAGATTGTCAGTTCCAACGGAGTGTTGGAAATCCATTAGTATGGATTTTATCTTCGGTTTTCCGAAGGATAAGACCGCGAACACCGGCATATTGGTCTTTGTAGACCGTTTGAGCAAGATGGCTCACCTGGCGGCGATGCCAGAGTCCATTGATGGACAAGGAACAGCGAAAGTGTTCCTAGACCGTGTTTTTCGACAGCATGGTCTACCCGATTCCGTTGTGTCGGATCGGGATCCCCGTTTTACGGGGCAGTTCTGGGGAGAGTTGTTTAAGGTACTGGGTACCAAGCTCCTCATGTCCACTGCGGATAATCCGCAGACGGAAGGTCAGACGGAACGCGTTAATCGCGTTGTTGAGGATATTCTCCGGAGTTTATGTCCTGATTCTCCAAAGTATTGGAGTGAGATGCTTCCGATGGTCGAATTTGCTATAACAATTCGGTCCATGCATCTACGGGGTTTACCCCGTTTTAAGTGAACGGATTAGTGAATCCGAGGGTTCCGTTGACGCCACGTGTGTGTGGCCCAGGGCTTGAGGGGGAAGATTCCCTGATGTCAGCCCTGTATCTGTGCGGAAGCACATCGATAAGTTCTTATCGACGCGCCTTAGTGTCTTATGACACGTCTGCGATGCCATGGCAGAAAGCCAAGACAAGCAGAGGGAGAAAGCTGACCGCAAGGGGCGGCGTAACGCAAAGGTATACAAAGTAGGAGAAAGTGTTTTATTAAACGCTAAAAACCTTCCTATGCATGCAGTTTACAATGTGTTGAGCAATAAACTGCGCCCCAGGTTTGTGGTCCCTTTTAAGGTACTAGCCCGAAAGGGCTTATCGTATACCTTGGACATTCCGAAGGTGATGCGTTCGCATCCAACCTTCTATGTGGGTATGCTTAAGCCATACCAGGACCCGGAGGCGGGCCCCCTCCTGGAGGTGTTGGAAAGGCGGATAGCCGTAAGAGCCGCAAGACACGGCAGGGAGGAGGAAGACCGACAGGGCTAAAATACGACCACGAAGCTCCGCAACGGTCGTCTCGAGAGAGGCAAGCCACCTCTCGAAGCGTTCAGTGGCATCCCACTCATCGCGGAGTCCCTCGTGGAGATCATGGATGCTATGGCTGTGTCGATCACAGCGCTCGCGAATCTCACGTCGCAATTGCGCGACCTCCTCCTCCAATGATCGATGCGGAGAGTACTCCACACTATCATGTGGAACGTCTGATGGCTCGACGCCATTATCGGGGTCAAACCCAGTATCTGGTGAAGTGGAAGGGTTATCCACACACGCAGAGTTCGTGGGAGCTCGAGACTCCCCTACGGCAGGATTGCCGCGACGTCGTTGACGCTTTCGAGCGGGAGAATCCCGCTGCAGGTCAACGACCAAAGGGGCACGAGCAGCCCCTTCACTCCCAGTAATTGGGAGTTCGCCGGAGGCAGATGTGGCGCTCACACTGCCCTCTGGCACCATGGTGGAGACAGGGGCGCTGGCGTATCGCGTGCGATATATGGAGCACGTAATAGCTCCATCGCTTTGGCTCTGGCGAATGTCAGGCGCAACGACCTCTCCACCCAAATGTCACGACGGGAATGGCTGTTGTGCAGCTCATTGAAGCTGGGAGAAGCTTCTCCCCTTCCGCCCAAGCGCGGAACTTCTTCTCCGCATCATCAGCACTTTCTCCCGGAGAAAGAACGATAGGAACCTCGCGGAGGTTATCAACAGGGGAACCCTGTGCCTTCCTGTCTATGCGCTCTCGGTATGAGACGCTAGTGAATTGCTTTTGCGTAAGCAGTTGTTGCCGGATTTTTTCCCGGCGCTCGCATTGATACGGCTGTTCAGCCGCGGGGGAAGGGGTATAGGATGCTAAACCATTCCTTACCACACGCCTATCCCACTTTGGAAGGTCACGAGGACCGTCAAAGTTATATGCCGCCCTTGACAGGCGTTTGGGAGCGCGTAACGCAGCCCTTAGTGCCTTTGCGGAAAGTTGGCTTTCATGAGCTGCGTCCAGATCATTGGTGATGATCTCCTTCGGCGATCCGGATGTATCATCCGACATTGGCAGGGGTGGCGCACTAGTTAGTGCATTTTCCCACGTGTGGGGAACGGATTAGGCTGCCGGCATCGCCGTTCGGCGTTGTAGGAGCGGTCAACCGTTGGGGAGATATCCCCAAGGGCATCCACCTCCGAGTTCTCGGAATAGTCTACCTCCTCTAGAGGATACTCCATAGCACCCCTAATGGTACTCATGGATAGACAGAGGTTCTGGCAATTGGAGTTCTCCAACAAAATTTTGTTTATTGCGTAAGCAATAGTCTCGATGGGGGAGGATGTAACAGGGTTACATTCGAGTCACATTTAGTAGGTGGTGTACGTGAGTACACTACGGTTGGGGTCAGTATTGACCGGTTCGAAAGGTTTTGAACCATTGGTTATTTTAACCAATCAGGGCAGGAGCCCTTGGGGGTGGCGTGGAAGCCATCCACGTGTCGGTACACATGTGGTGTACACTACATTTTAGCTAGGTACGAATTTGGTAAGTTCTACTTAGTATTACATATAGTTTACATTAGTTTAATTTAATTTAGGCTAATTATATGTTAAATATACGTTTAGTTTACATTTTCACTCAACAACTTCAGACGCACGACCTCAACCGGTCGTGCGTGTAGTGAGTGCCGTAGCGTAAAGGGAGCCCTCCCTTTAGCTACACCCTTAGTAAGGGAGCCTTGCCGTTAAGGCAGTAGCGAAGGCTACTAGTAAACCAAACCGGGAATCTTGGCCCCGAGTAGGAGAGCTCTCTCCTACTAATCCATTTATAAGGGCGTATCGGCTAAGTAGCGGCGAAAGCCGCTTTAAGGAAATGCTTCTTCTGTGCGCTAGCCGCACCGTGCGTATACGCACCGGCTACACCACAATGTTGACGAACCTTGTCTCATCTGCTTGATGGCCCACCGTGTCCGGCGACTGCGGTGCCTTTCTTCGAATTAACATCTTCTTTGGGGTTACATATCTGGGTCGTTCCACCATATGCGAGGTATCTTCTTCCACCGGTCCATCATCACTGATCAGATCGGTGGTCGCTTGGTATGCCAAGTTCTGCCACTCAACATACCGTCTCGATCCGATCGAGACGAACCCCATATTTCTTGGCACCATCCCTTCCGCCAGACACATGCCAATAATAGTATTGTTGTCGAGCGTAAGCGGCTTGTGACCGATATTAGTGACTCGAACATAATCATATCGGTAGGCGCTCTTCCCAAAGGTCGACACCCATCGAGCGCCCCTGGTCATCCATAACTTCCTTGATCGAAAACCTTTGTCGACCGGGGTATCAGCGGATTGGCCGACTGGAATTGTGGTGGAGTCAAGTTCGAAATCGAATATATTTGTATCGACAACCTGACCACCACCATCGTGCCCAGCTTCCAACTTACGGGGGGGGTACCCCGCGGACCTCCATTCGAAATCTGGTCCGATCGTCCGCTGCTGGAAGAAGACCGGTCATCATCCAAAGACACTTGGTCCGATTCACTTAAGTTCATCTCACCTTGTGTACCCGATGGAATGGGCTAGTTACACACTCGGTGGATCGGGATCGCAGATCGATCTGATTCGGTCTTGAATATGAGACCGTGCTGGCTAGGTGTACCTAGGGCGGAACTCTTCACCCCAGGTACGTACAGACCAGAAACACTTCCAAAAGATAAATTCCAATAGTTCGATCATCCAAACGATCTAGACCTGACCAATACGAAATAATATAGGGTATACCAATCAACCGGTCTAGCCCCTGACCAATATGAGAGAAGACCAAAACCGGTCTAAACTCCAACCAATGTTACAATAAGCCAATATGTCCACGTAAAGACCCAATATGCCCGTGAAACTCCACAAACGATATCTCCACGTAAATACCAATCCAGTGAATAGCACGTTCCAAACGTACTTGAGTCAAAG
>CM047582.1:6511324-6522073 GCA_026184515.1 Peronosclerospora sorghi
TCAGCTGTCGTTGTGTATGTGGACGACATGATCTTCGTTAGCTAGGACGAAGTCGATGTACGCAAGATTGTCACGGAGCTTAAGACCAAGTTCAGCATCGAAGAGCTCGGAGAGCCTCGGTTCATCTTTCGTATCGAGGCTCGAGGTGACTCGTGATCGGAGTGCTAGGACAATCACTTTATCGCAACACAGGTACATCCAGCATATATCTGAGCGTTTTCGCACGATGAATTCCAAGCCAGTGTACCTCCCAGAAGACGAGAACTAGCATGTTACGCGTGTCAAAGAAGACGCCGCGCGCATACGTGCCCTACCGTGAGGTTGTTGGGTGCCTGATGTATCTCGTGACGTGCACTGGACCGGAAGTAGCGGACGCTGTCGGCAACGCAGCCAGTACTGCGAGAAGCACTGGTCGGCGGTGAAGCACATCCTCAAGTTTTAGGTGACAACGCGGGAGATATATTAGTGTACGACGGCAAGTAACCCGGTGACCCAGTCAGCTTTGCCCATGCGAGTTGGGCCTCAGACTAAGATACTAAACCTCAACGACCGGATACGTGTTCTTACTGTTCGGCGCAGCGGTTTCTTGTCTCTTATAGAGGAAGACAACGGTCGCGGGATCGAACACACAGGCGGAGTACATGGGTCTGTGTGGTGGAGTCAAGTTCGAAATCGAAAACATTAGCATCGATAACCTGACTACCACCATCGCGCCCAGCCTTCCAACTTTCGGAGGGGGTACTCCGCGGACGACCACTCGAGATCTGGTCCGATCGTCCGCTGCAAGCAGACGACCGGTCGTCATCAGAACCCACTAGGTCCGATTGTTTGGTGTCCATCTCACCTTGTGTACCCGATGGAATGGGCTAGTTACACACTCGGTGGATCGGGATCGCAGATTGGATCGAAGTGGTCTTGAATATAGAAGACCGATATGGGTAGGTATCTCTGGGTCGGAACTCTTCACCCCAGACGCAAACAGACCAAAAAAACTTCCAAGAGATAATTTCCAATAGGTCGATCGTCCAAACGATCAAGACCTGACCAATACGAAATAATAGAGGGTAGACCGACCGTTCCGGTCTAGCCCCTGACCAATACGAAATAAGACCAAAACCGGTCTAGTTTCCAACCAATATTTAAACAAGCCAATATGTCCGCGTAAAGACCCAATATGCTCGTGAAACTCCACAAACGATATCTCCACGCCAATACCAATCCAGTGAATAGCACGTTCCAAACGTACTTGAGTTGAGGTATTGAGATCGCCAAATCGTACTCCCGTCGAGGGAGTTCCGGTGGGCCAAAGTGCGCGTGAGACGCTTCCAGACCGGGTATAACGGGCGAGAGGGGATAATTCGACCCTCTTCCCCCAAACACTCTGCGGCGGGCGGAGGCGACTAGTGCACGAAAAGGGAAGAACGGCGACCCCTAGCTGTGGTGTGAACCGAGACCAAAGGATTTCTACTTAGAAAAATCCTGTAACCAAAAGACTTCTACTTTATTAGGCAAATCCACAACCAAAAGCCCTCTATCCGGAAAATCCACAATCAAAATACTACTACCCTATAGTCCCTAAATGCACCCACACAAAAATATGTAAAATACCCAAAGTCGGGTGACTCACCAAAACTTGTGTTCTTGACACTTCTTGAGTCTGATAGGCTGAAAAGCCCCCCTTGTTTAAACCAATCCGAAATTAGACCAAATGCCTTGACGAAACTCGACCAGAAGTGTGCCAAATTTTGGGCACGCTTCTCCACAGCCGCCCCCGAGTCAGACCGTGTCGCACAACGACAACGGTCTGACCTCGTCCATCAAATTCAGTTAAACCTTGGTCATTCAAACTTTTCCGACATGAAGCAACCATCTTCTTCATCCGTTCCAGGTACTTGCACTGCTGGACTTGACCTTCTTGTATTTCCTTGACGACCGTTCTTGTAGGCACCTCGCATACCATGTCATCGCATGTCACTTCGCCCGTCCGGTCGGTCCGGTCTGGCAGCTCCCATCGTTCTACTGCACCTCAGACATCGGCAGGGCATCAGACCGGGACCGTCGCGCAGTTGCAATACGCACTTGAAGATATCGCACGTCTCCAGGAGCAGATTGCTCAACAGGCGACACAACGTAAGCATGCATGTCCGGTCTTCACCTTGGACCTGTTCTAACCTTCGTTTGTCTTCAGCCCGTATACCTCCAGCCCGTATATCTCCTGCCATCAGCAAGGCGATCAATGCCCTGCTTGCCGCCGATCGGCAGTCGAACACGCATGACCTCCAGCTGCGTCAGGTTTTGACTGGGCTCATAACCGCGCGCAACAAGCTGACCCGCTTGGAAGCTCATCAGCTTCATCTCCGGGAGCAGCTTGTGCTGGTCCAACAGCAGTAAGCGGAGGGCCTGCTGGACCAGACCACGTTGAGTGTTCAAAGCGACGATCTCGAGAGGCGTCTCACCGAGCTCCGAATTTCGATTCAAGACCAGACCGAGGAGGTCCGGTCTTTTGAACGCAAGTCGAACGATTGGACGCAGGCAGCGAACGGTCGTCGGGCGGTATTAAGAGAATGTCATCAGCGCTTGGTTGACCTGTTGCGTCCTCCTCGGCATCCGGTTGCTGCCTCCAGCGTAGACCGGTCTGCGTCGGCCGCCTTGGTGGACCTACACCGGGACCAAGACCAAGGCCGTTCATTGGCCGAAATTCCCCAGCCCAAAATTCGTCAAAAGTCTAAGAAGCGCGCGGACGCGCCGCGTCCCTCGAGGGCGCGGGGCACAGCGCGCGACCCTGAGCTCGAAGGGAAGCGTGCGGTGCCCCATAAGCGAGCCAAGACGCAGGCGCTTCTCATGGACCCAAGCTTGGACGAGGATGACGACAGTAACGTCGCCAAAAATCAAGCGCCCTCGACCGCCGGTGCTGACCGTGCCAAGTATTCAGAGGTCTAGTCCTGGGATGTCTCCGGCGAAGACTCCGGTGATTCGGAGTTTGCTGTCCCCATCCCAACCAAGTCGCGAACAAGTCCACATGAAAGTTTTGTTCAAGTTGCATCGACTTTGGAGCAGACCAAGAAGACCGGTCCGCATGGTGGCGTTTCACCACCTCGTGCGTCGACAAAGTCAGCACCTACGGTCTTGCCTGGGACGCCCAAGCTCCACAAAGATGCTTTTTTGGCCAACGTGGCAATCGACAGTTCTTCCCTTCCGCCACGAACGCGTGAGGATACTTTGCCGTGGTTGCCAGGGCAGATCGGTTGTTTACGCCGGTCCACCCTGACCAGGCAGCTCCTGGCCCGGTCTTTCTCTCGTCCAGACCATTGGCTTTTCCCGCCGGCGAAGAAAGTTCCCGCCGCGTCGGAATGGCGGCCGGACTTGATCACGTCGTCACATATCTCGATTGAACTTAAGCTGAAGTTTGCAGACTTCGACAGCTTAAAACGTAGCCTAGTCCTAGATTTGGACTCGAGGTATGACCTCATTCTGGGCATGAAGTGGCTGGAACGCCACGAGCCATGGATATAGTGGAAGTCTAAGTCCATTGGCTCAACACACCCGCAGTCGCTTGTACGCTGACGAGCCGTGGAAGATTTTCGAGCATCCCAAGCTGGGGTTCATCTTCCACTCGACTCCGTGGGCCAATGCTTTCATGAGTCGGGTGAAATATTTTAACAAGACTCACGCTCAAGCCATCTGGGAGGCATCCCACTATCTAGTGCTTCCCCCTGAACGAATTCGGCAAGACCCTGGCTTGGAGACCATCCAGAACAAGCGCAAGCGGCGTCGGATCAGAGCGGGTGAGGCCTGGCAGTCCCTGTGCCAATATGTTTTGGACGGGATTCTGGCCCACGAGTGCGACGTCGATGTGTTCTTATATCCAGTTGTACTTCATATGCCGCGGCGTCGCGTCGAGAAGACCCGGCTGCTGGCTGACGGTGGCACATGGTACCCCGGTCTTGGGTGCACTACACCGGTCTTGGACCTCAAGGATGCTTTGGTCCAACTAGACCAACAAGAACCTTGGCGTAACCAGTACCAGGAACAAGTTGAAAAGCATCCGTCGTTGACCGTCGGCCGTCTGTGGGGTGATGGCGAGTGAGGTCGTAAGTAGTCGACCAGATAACACTTAATATATATCATCGTTCTTTTTCACATGTTCGGTCATCAAATCACTTGATCTAGTTCCACCATTTCTCCAGCGTTGCACTAGACACATTATCACCAACCGTTCCACTTACATCGTGAGAAAACAATCCACGTTCGTCACTCCACTATTCCAATTCTTCACATATTCACAATACACAATACAAGAGGCACAAGACCTTCCACCTCTTCACACCGGTCGGGAAGACCGATGCTACTGCATGTCTTGGTCTTGGTCTTCATGGGTCTGCATCACTGCGAAACGGTTCCGACTGACTCGGTCCCGTTCGAATTCTCGTAGTAGTGCTCCACAGTTCAGGTCGGACTCATCGATCCAATTTTTTTCATCATGGTCCTTCCATCGGACCAGATATTCTCGGTGGGTCCGGCCGAACCTGGTCTTTTTGACCGATCGGACATCTAAGACCTTTTCCACTTCAAATTCGTCCTTCTCCAGCGGTCGTTCCCAACTTTCCTCCGGCAGTAATGCTTCATCGAAATCAAACCGTTCTGCCTCGTCTACTAGACAGGGTATTTGTGGACGATCAGGAAATTCTCGGACCAGTTTTAACTTGGACACATGTACGATCGGGAAGACCTTGTAGTCCGTGCCGGTTGTTACTAGACGGGCAGCGTGTTCACCAATCAGCTCGGCAACACGGAAAGGACCGTGCCACATGTGAGCCAGCTTCTTCGCATAGCCCTCCTTCACTCGGTCTAGGTACAACCATACCCTCGCCCCTGGTTCTATACCGTGGGGTTGGACCTGGTCGTTGTTCCGGTCTGCCCGGTCTTGTGTAGCTTGACGTAACCTTTCGTTGACAATTTCTCTTGCATGCTGGTAATATTTCTGGACCTGCATGCGTCAACGTCGAGCATCACGATTGCGGGTCCGAGTGCAGCCCATAGGTATCGCGGCTTCAAGAGTGGACCGGGGGTCCCATCCATACGCAAGATAAAAAGGCGTTTCTCCTCGGACCCGATCGGTCGACGAGTTGAGTGCAAACACCAGCCTTTCTGCGTATTCGTCCCAATCGCGCTGGTCTGGATCGGCAACGTACATCTTGCTTGCTCTTGTAATAGTTTGTACCATACGTTCTGCCAATCCATTCGCTTGTGGACGATATGCCATCGTCGCGCTCTGTTTCTGGCCCAGCATATTGTTAAACGACCGGAACACCTCGGCCATGAAACCGGGTTCTCGGTCGTGTCTGATGAACTCGCTGGCGCCGAACCTTCGGAACACGCATTCTTCGTAACTTTTGGCGATCTGCTCGGCAGACCGGGACGCACTTGCCTTCACAATAACTAGACCGGTGAACAGGTCTACCCAGATCAACAACTCAGTGTTGCCATATGTCGATTTAGGCAGCGACGGTATATGGTCCATCGCTATGACCTGGAAAGGGTAGGTAGCTTCGACATTTCCGGGCGATCGCCCCTTGATTACCGGTCTACCCTTTCCGGTCTCGCAATCCGTACAACAACCCACATATTTCTGTACACTTCGGAAAAGACCTCTCCAGTGAAAGTGGGACCTGATCTTGTGATACGTTCTGCCTATGCCCTGATGTCCCCCTTCTAGACTCACATGGTAGTGATGGAGGACATCCGGCTGCAGCAACTCAGGTATCACCAATTTCGCCAATCGGTCCCGGTCTGCACTGTCTTGGTCGGCATCGCGGCAGTAATATAGTAAACCATCCTCATCCACTTCGTAACTGTCTGCGATCTTGGCACATTTATTCGATTGACCATTCGTCAACTTAGACAATTCACCGCGCAGGTAGGTCTTCAAATTCACAATCCATTCTTCTTCGTCCTGCGTCTTGAGGATCCGTTCTGCCCTTAGTCGTTGCACAACAGATTCACTCAACCGTTCCTTTGGGAACGGTTGGTGGGACTTCCGAGCTTTCGGTCTAGTCGCGACCATCACATGCACCTGGTCCGGAGCGTTCTTGGGTCCGATCACCTCGGGGAGCCCGTTTATATTCATCAATTCATCAAGAACGGCATCCTCGGTGATCGTAGCCCCGGTCTGGTCTCGCATGGCCTCGGTCGCGAGGTAGTCGGCGCTTCTGTTCCAGTCCCGTTTCACGTGCAACAGCTCGTGGTTGGGATGGTCTTTCAATGCCTTCATTACCCGATCATTTAACGACCTCAGCCGTGGAGCCTTGCAGTCGATCTCTCCGGTGATCTGCCTGATCACTAGGTTGGAGTCACCACATATCATGACTCGCCCCTTCTCTTGCGACGACAGCAGGTCCAGACATAGAAGTAGACCTCGGTACTCCGCCTTGTTAACAGTAATATCCGTCGTGAAATCGGCAGCAGCTGCAACTATAGACCATTGTGGCAACTTCCACAATATGACACTATAGGCGCCGACCTTCTTCTTCACGCTTGCTGATCCGTCAAAACTTAAGACCAAGAGCTCTTCATCATGGTCGACGGTCGGTGGCGGTCTCGAAACTGACTGCCGATGTTTCTTCCTCGGGGCAATCGCTATCAATGCCTCGTCCACTTCAGACCGAGGGGTGATACTGGCAGCTAATGTGCCCAATATCTCTTCCTCGCCCCTGGTGCACTTAACGACCTCGAGGGTCCACTGCGACAAGACCGCCGACCATCTGCCTAGACGTCCGTCCATCCCATTGGATGATAGTAGCCAGGCCAAAGTAGACCGTCTTGACAGGACCTTTATAGGTCGGCCGACCAGCAGGTTGTAACACACATCCAGAATTCGTAGCAACGCCAGAACTTCTTTCTCGACAATTCCATAGTTCACTTCATTTGGCTTCAGCGTTCTTCTCGTGAACGTGACCGGATGGTACACACCATCATGATCTTGTACTAGAGTGGCCGAAATGGACCACTGAATAGCATATACAATAATGGTCGGGACCTTTTCGGGATCGAAATGCTTCAAAATCGGTGCCGTCGCCATCTTAACCTTTAACATACCAAAAGCAAACTTTGCACGCTTCATATGTTCTTCGGCCTCCACTTGCGGACAATCTGCAGCAAGACCAGAGTCGGCGCCCCCATGTAAAGTTGCCCGGTCCTCTTCGCGCAACATACGGTAGTCCACTTCCCGGAGCTCATACAACACAGCCGCGTAGATAGCAAAGTCTTCAATGAATCGGCTATAATAATTCAAGCTTCCAGGAAGGACTGCATTGCCTTCAGCGATCTGGGTAACGGGAGGTTACTCAGCGAATTAAGGTCCTTAGGATTAGCCTCTAGACCATTGTTCGAGACCATATGACCTAAATAGGCGACCTTGGACATACCCCAAAAACTTTTTATGGCGCTGATAGATAGGTTCCAACGGTCGCATGTCTCCAACAATCGTTCAACCTTCTCGCACAGATCGTTCCATGACGAGGCAGGTATCATAATGTCGTCGATGTACGACCGCCTCCCTAGAACGGACGGTCTTCTTTCCCGATCGGGTTCACCCTCTGTAAACACATCATAACTTTCGGCAGGGTCCCGATCGTTCTTGATTTTCAAGTGTCCGTACAGTGCGTTGTCTATCAGCCTTTGATAGATCTGGGGTGCGTTCTTCAGACCGAACGGCATACGATTCCACTCGAAAAGACCAAACGGTGTCACAAATGCGGAAATCTCACGGGCTCGATCAGTCATCGAGACCACCCAAAATCCACTTGCCATGTCCAGAGAACAATACCAAAAGGTCTTGTCGAGGTCTTCCAATAGATCATTAATCAGCGGCATCGGGTAAACCATGAGTTTAATCAACCGATTTACCAGCCGATAGTCGATGCACAACCTAATGTCGACGCCATTCTTCTTGATAACAATTACGATCGGCGAGGCCCATGGCGAGGTCGACGGTCTAATAATCTTGGTGCCCAACAGTCCTTTAATGAGATCAGAAAGCTTTTCACGGTACTGTGGCGCCATGCGTCGACATCGCTGAGAAATCGGCTTGGCATCTCCAACGTCAATATCTCAAATCGCACCACGGGCTGCAGGTGGTAAGGCGTTGCCCTTTCCGATCAGCAGATGTCTTTTCTTCCATATGATATTCTTCAACTGCTCGATATGGTCTGGAATGTTAAGGTCTTGATCACCTACTTGTAAATCATCAATTGTAACTTCTGGCGAGTCGGCAGACACTTCAGGGAGGACTGCCATTTGGCTTTCCAGCTCCTGAACGTACTGTTCCCCGCCTTCACGTATACAGACTTGTTCATCTTCTGGGGTGATATCACCTAGACCATCTGGACCGGCTGAACGCCACTGGTCTTGATCGACGGGCTGTCCTTCACTGATATCGGTCTGATTAGGAATACCGTCATGGTCCGACCTAGCAACTTCATGTTCCCCTTCTTCCGTTTCTTGCTCCGCTGTCGCCTGGTCTTGTGCTGACACCACGTTGACTAGCCTCGGCTCGTCTACTTGATGGTCCACCGTTCCTGGTGACTGCGGCGCCTTTCTTCGGACCAACATCTTTTTCGGGGTGACATAACTTGGTCTTTCCACTAAAGGTGAGGTATCCTCTTCCACCGACCCATCATCGCTGATAAGATCGGTGGTCGATTGGTACGCCAGGTTTTGCCACTCGACATACCGCCTCGACCCAATCGAGACGAACCGCATCTTCCTTGG
This sequence comes from Peronosclerospora sorghi, assembly GCA_026184515.1. NCBI lineage: Eukaryota > Oomycota > Peronosporomycetes > Peronosporales > Peronosporaceae > Peronosclerospora > Peronosclerospora sorghi. The sequence continues at coordinate 6,520,094 of CM047582.1, forward strand.
TACCTTCCCTTCTGCTAACCACATGCCGACAATAGTGTTATTGTCCAGTGTCAGCGGCTTGTCACCGATATTGGTAACACGGACAAAATCACGTCGACCAGCACTCTTTACGAAGGTCGGGACCCACCGATCGCCCCTGGTCAACCACAACTTCCTCGAACGGAAACCTTTCTCGACCGGGGTATCGGCAGACCGACCAACTGGGATAGTGAGGTCTTGGGTCCACCGGACCAGATCGGTATACGAACCATACAGAGGTTTTCGACCAGCCAACTGGACCTGGACCTCATCCGGGAGCGTAAGCACTCCATGTGACAAGTCTAGGCGAATACCAGCTGGGACCATGAAATCCATTCCTAGTAAAGCGTCTTGACCAGCCAACTTGCCAACCCAAGCGCTGAAAAAGTAGACCAGCGATCCCGACAAAGTAATTTTCACACGCGTTCTTCCTTCGGTCATATAAGAGCTTTCGCCGATCCCGACGCATTCTTGTCTCTGGGTATCGTCTATACGACATCCGACCTTACGAGCAAAGGCGGAGTCGATTATCGATACTTCAGCTCCAGAGTCGAACAACATCGTCGCCTTCTGGTTATTAATCTTGCCACAGGCTTTCGCCTGCTTGAACCATTTATCAGGCGCGTGATACTTCCAGTATCCGCGGGATTCTCCAGGCAGCAAGTCCAACTGCATAACCACCTTAGTCCGGGAGTACTCATCGGTCTTCAGACTGTAGACCGGATGGTCTCGGTCGACGCAATTTGGAATAGAACGTGTATTGTCGGTCTTATCCTCCTTGCCGACATATGCATAGATGTGAACCGTAGAACGCTCGGCTCGATCCAGATTCCAGGCGAGCGTTCTAGTTTAACATATTTTCTGCGTCCGGCGGCAGCATCCCCGCGTGCTTGTCCGGCACGTACCACTTGCGCATCATGTTAAAAAAATCTTCAATCTTGCAGTGGCCGGCCTCGTGGATCTCTCCACATGACTTGCATACGAAGAGGCAGTGGTCCGTCGGGTGGCCGCGTCTCTCGCACTTCTTGCACACCATCTTCTTCCAGCAGTTTGGACCATCATGTTTGCTCGACCCACAGTGGGAGCACTTCTGACGAGGTCGGTCTGGATCGGACTTGCTTCCGTTCCTTCCCTTCCGGTCCACCTGGTCGGACTTCGACTTGGTCTTCGGGGCAGGTCCCGCAACATAGACGTAACGATACTGGTCTTCATCCGATGACTCCTGGCTGGATTGACTTCCACTTTCCCCTTCCGATCCCGTGCTGTCTTCGGCTACAATTTCCTTGACCGCTCGGGCCGGTCTGGTCCAAGGTCTCTTGACGGATCGGTCTGGGTCTTGGAACGATAGCGACCTGATCCACCAGCGGTCTTCGCTCTCATACTACGCGACTGTTGTAACGTCCGCAGGGTCTGTTCGACTTCGCCCGCATCCTTAAGACGCAGTAGACTAAGCTGGTCCGCCAGTTCTTGATCGTCAAGGGTACTAATATAGTGACCCACATGTTCTAAGGCGGCACCGTTCGGCGGGTTATTATCTTTGATTGTTATGCCGGCGCGAAGTGCAGCCACGTTCAACCGATGCAAATACTCGATCGGTCTTTCGTCGTCCCGCTTCTGCATATGGTGGTACTTACGGGCGCTTGAAAATCCGGAGTTACAATATTGACCTTCAAACTCCGCACATAACAGGTCCCAGTCAGACCGGACGCCCCGACCCAACTGTTGAATCGAGTTCGCAGCCGGTCCTTTTAACAAATCCCGGAAGATTAAACAACGTTCACTTTTTGGGATCTGGTCTCGCAGGAACGCAGACTTGACCCGACTGAACCAAGACCGGGCCTGGTCTTCATCAGCATCCTTGCCGGTGAAGTCCTTGAGGTCGGTCGTCGCGGCCATACGGATGCGCGGAATCGCAGCAGATCCAAAGTCGTAGGCAGTAGTGGAGGCTAGGTTAGCCTTGCG
>CM047582.1:6529514-6543123 GCA_026184515.1 Peronosclerospora sorghi
TCGTCGTTTGGAACGACGATGCGACTTTCATCTTTTTGGTCTGTGCTGTAAAGCAGCAGACCATCGTGCAGTCGATATCGATGCACGCAAGCGCGGAGGAACTCTGGGAGTTCGTCGCGCTTCTCACTTGATTGATTATGTAAGTAATCAATCAACAGACGTGTCTCCTCGTCTGTTTTGTACGCCTCGCGTACTTGTCGTATAATTGACGACGACAAAGCAGTGCAACGGATCGCGTTTTCACTGGCACATTCGGTTACGGACGGTTTCGTCTCGTAATCGGGCCTTCGAGATAGCGCATCCGCTATCACGTTCAACTTTCCGGGTTTGTATTCAACCGTAAAGTTGTATTCAGCAAAGAATGACAGCCATCGAGTCATTCTTTGAGAAATGTGTGGTGAATTCACGGCCTTGCGTAGCGACTCATGGTCCGTGTAAACCACAAACGGTCTATCTCCAAAGAGATAGATCCGAAACTTGGCCAGTACATATTTCATGGCAAGGAGTTCCTTGTCATACACTGGATAGTTGCGCTCGGCTGGGCGCAACTGACGCTATTGATAGCAGATTACGCGATCACGATCATCGTGATCACGCTGCATCAAAGCACAGCCGATAGCGAAATCGCTCGCGTCGCAAACGACGTGGAACGGACGCTCGTTATCGGCTATAGCCAAGACAGGCGCTTCAGTCAAGCTTTGCTTGACTGCATCAAAAGCATCTTGGCATTGGGTATCCCAATGCCATTCAACATCTATCTTAAGTAATTGAGAAAGAGGTCGTATTAACCCAGCATAGTTGCACGAAATACTTGTGCAAATATGTTGCCAACCCAAGGAACTTTCGAAGTTCCTTAACGTTGTTTGGCGTAGGCCATTCAACGATCACCCTGATCTTTTCTGGATCAGGACGAACCCCGTGCTTGTCCACAAAGCATCCAAGAACGGGTATCTCAGGTGCACCAAAGGTGCACTTCTTTAGATTTGCATAGAGCTTATGCGTAAGCATAAGCTCTAAACTCGACGTAGATGTTCCCTATGGACATCTACATCGCTTTTATCGTGTTCACCCTTACTATGGATGAACACTGCATCGAAATAACTCGGTGCGAATTCTCGCGCCGGGCGTAATAGATGCGTTACGCAGCTGTTAAACGTATCAGGGTCATTTCGAAGCCCCTGCGGCATAACAATCCACTCCCAAAGCATGCCGCTTGGGGTGCTTACCGCCGTGAGAGGGATATCCTTCTCACGCATTAGGATTTGATAAAATCCATCTCTTAGATCGAGATCAATAAAGATGGTGCTCCCGCACATGCCATCTATGACATCCTTCCGCGGTATCGGTGTCTGTGCCGGTACCGTCGATGCGTTCAGATTGTTGTAAGCGTGAACGATTCTCCACCCACCTGTGGACTTCTTCACACAAAGAATGGAGGTAGAGTGCGGTGAGGTAGACTCCCGCACTTGGCCTGATTCACGACGAGCTTCGAAGAACTCGTCGATCGCTTTTACCTGATCACGCGGCAACGGCCATTGCCGCGTAACACAATACTTCGTGCCTGGCACGAGGTAAATTTCATGACGAGTTCCCTTATCCTTAGGGAGCTCGCTAGGTACTTCTTCTGGGAATACGTCAGCGTATTCCCGAAGTACCTCATAAAATGGGGAGTTTGCTTTAAGCGACTCCCAGCTCTGCGCTTCAAAGCGCTGAACTTTGGTTTGATCATTGGGAACCTCGTTCCCAATGTTTTCCACTTGTAATGTGGATATTCGTTCACGAATATCCACTACATCATCTGTTGCAACGATGATACAGATCTGTTCGATCTGATCATCGTGCAAGTTCTTCATAAACTTCTTCCAGCTTAGCGCTGGAAGAGCCATCACCTCCGAACCTCCTTTCGGAGGGTGTTCCATCAACAGGGACTGGGTAGCTAATCCGGTCTCCGTTTGCGTCAAGACGTTGATCGTCTCGACGGAACTGTCCATGAAAATAGAAGCACTCGTCTGATTGACTGCTACACGGTGATAACGATTCACCGTGTGCGAATACTCATCATCATGTTGTCCACTGCCTACCATGGAATTTTGGCGATCAGATGTGCTCGTCTGATCGGCCGCCTTTTCTGCGACACGGTGGTCTTTATCACCCGTGCGCATGGCTAACGCAACGTGGTTGGCACTGGCCACCACGGATTTTTGCTCACGATTGCACTCGATCGTGAGTTCACTCTCATCAACACGGAATTCTTTCGTCGTGTTGGATCCTTCGGTCGCACAGTGGGTGTTTCCCACTGTGGATAGTATTTCATTCTCACGGTCGTCTTTATCACCCGTGGATATCTCTCCAACACGCAACGACTCTTCCGTTGCGTGTGGTAGTCCCTCTGGACTCTCACCAGCGGAGGTACCTTCCGCTGATCGTGTCAGAACAGACCTGGTGGTGCCATCACTATCCACCAGACTGTCTGACGCTGCGGTTGTATCCTCTGATACAGCCGGATTACACACAGGGTGATCAGATCCTGTGGGTCCGCCGCAGTCGATCGATAGGTTAACCCAGTCGATCGAAGGTTTAAACTTGGACATCCATGGGATTCCAAGTATCACATCGAATTTTTCATCTAAATCGAGGGCGATGAATTCATCCTCGAATGACAGTTCATTCAACTCGAAGCGTGTTTTAATCACACGCTTTGGAATAGTCACGGTTGCACCTGTTGCTAACCGGACTTCGTGAAGTTTATACCTCCACGAAGCTCAACAGCGTTAGACTCTGAGTTCTAACGAAATTGTTTGACGCTTCTGTGTCAAACAAAGCTCGCATGGGGACATCGCTCCCGTGCGGCTTAACCTCCAGGGTGATAAGAGGCTTATCATCACCCTGAACCTTTTGACAGGACATAGTCCCGTCTGGGGCTATTACCCTCACATTCCCTATGTCGGCATGTGGGATAACATTCCCAGTAGGGCGCCCCGCCCCTACTGGTGATTTACGTTTTTCTGCACCAACAGGGTCATGTCCCTGTTGGTGTCGCCGTGCAGCGGACGGTTCCGTCCGCTGACTGCGTGGCACCGGACGCGGTGCCATACACTCATGGGAAAAATACCCCCCTTTCGCGCATCGATTGCAGCGAATGTTATTCTTAAATTTCGGTTGCTTCGAACTCGAAGCAACCGCAACCGATAGGTCCATCGGCTCTGGACCTCCACCACCCATGCTCTGGCGCGGGTGGCTGTTTCTTGAGACGAAGTGTGAGCTTCTTCTGCCTGACTGCTGATTGTTGACATGCCGTTGCGGCATGTCAAAAGCGAAGGTCTGTTGAGCCCTTCGGCTGTACCCAGCATGCGATGACGCTGATCGCATGCTGAACTCCTCACGGATGCTCATATCAATGGCATCCTTTAGAGTCTCTGGCGGGTGCCGGTAGAGACTATGTTTGACGGGACCATCATTGAGCCTCTTCATGAAGCCAGTGACCTGCATAGCAGGGGGAACCGGCTCATACACAATATTTGACAGCAAATATTGCGTCTTCTGAGCGTAAGCTTGAAGGTCAAGCTTACCTTGCCGGAGTTCCATGAACTCCTGCCGACTACTTATCTCCATTTCTGGAGCTTCAAAGTTGAGCTTTAGCTCAGCTTTAAATTCCTTATAAGTAAGGAACGCAGAGTCATCAGTGGCTCTGCGACTCATCGCCCATGCCCTGGCTCTGCCGCCTAGACATGTTGTGGCGAAGTACGCCTGTTGACGTTCGTCAACAATATTTTGCGCAGAGATGGCATCTTCCACCTCTGCGAACCATCTACGAAGGGGCTTGCCCCCTTCGCCAGTAAAGGGCGGTACTCGCGCCTTTACTACTTCAACGCTATGCGTTGCAGGTGCAGTTGCGGTCCGCGCTGCCTCTGGCGCGGGCCGTACTGGATTTTCTAGGTGGTTTAGCCTAAAGCGTTTCACCACCTGTACCACTTCCTCCGGGGACTTACCCTTGAGGAAGGTAATGATGCCGGTCCCCATAGACCGAATCATTTCCACCGTCGCGTCATTGCTACGCGACGAGAAGTGAGGGAAGTGTTTATTCACCTCGTCCAGCGTTCTTTCTCGCTCGGCAGCCGACATGTCTCGCGACATGATGCGGAGCGGCTCTTAATCTTCGCTCCGCTAGTTAACTAGCAGAACGGAACTGTGGTCGTTAAGACGGACCACAAAGTGCTACCAGGTGTAACAGGACTGATCCTGTTACTGGCTTACACTGTATTTTGCGAGGAAGCGCGCAATACAATAGGGCAGGATTAGTTGATAACAACTAATCCTATACTAAAAGTAAATATATTAATATTCACTTTAGTCTTAGAACGCAAAATTAAGAGTGTTTATTTAATGGGTGGTTTAGAGGCTAATAGTATAGTAACTAACTAATTAATATAATAATATCAAGTATTTAACTAACTCTACTATTAGTTAACCTGCATGATTCGGTATTTATACCGAATCGACTTTTCCTTCTTAGATTATAATAACTTATAATCTCTTATTTAAATTTCAGACAACGCGTCTGAAATTAAACTGTGATATACTAACTTTAATATCAATTATGTAATGGCACCCCATTACAACAGGGGCTTTCAAATGCACCAGCGACTTTTAATCGCTTGGTGATCAACTCTTCCGCCCTCATAGAAAGTACGCTCAGACGTACTTAGACGATATATTCGTTCATTGTCGCGCGGAAGGCGACTCGTCTGATGTTCGGACGCACCTGATAAACCTTCGAGCGGTTCTCGAATGTATGCGGGAGCATAAGTTATATGCGAGCGCATCCAAATGTATCTTTTGTGGTGAAGTGGCTGAAGTTTATGGTGAAGTGTATACTTCAAGTATACATAAAGAGTATACGATGTCGTAGTCGGCCATGAAGTGAGTTTTCGGTATTGAAGCCAGTGCTGAAGTAACCAACAAGTAACAGGGTGAACAGATACTGGAGGTAGATATAAGATGTCTTAATACTTTTAATATAATCAAATTTCCCCCTAGTGACCAGTCGACCTCCACCCAACAAAACCTTTTCTCTAAACCTATACAAAAACTAAGTACAACCTGAGGACACCTTTAAGTGAACGCGTGTTAAAGCGTGATAAAGATCCTCTGCGATTACCTAAGTTAAGGGGCAGCCTGAGTGTTACCAGGAAGTGTCCATTTTCAGTAATTTTGTATTAAGGTTCGGACGTAAGTATCAAGAGCCTGGGAAGTTTAAGCAAGAGAGGTGTATTGTATCGCTTCCTTGTGTTCTTTTTGAGTGGAAACCTCGAAAATTTAAGTTCCTTCACGACAACTGGTGCCGCGACCCGGGACTTCACCTCGACTTAATACAATTACATATACAAAATGGCTTTAGTGTCTACTGAGTGAGAGAAAGAGCTGGTCTTTACTTTACAGCATGCTCAGGACGACCCTAATAGAACATACACTTTCTCTGATGCCTGTGCAAGAATGGCACGGTATCAAAGGCATGTATTGAAGTTACCTGGGGACTCAAGTAGTTGGTTTCCTCTATATTAAATTCGCAAGGTAGCAAGAGCTGCCCCTAACTTTAGAGTTAGAGAAGATCTTACTTCCTTTGGAAGACTGAAAGAATCAATTGAAGCTATAGAAACGCTGCTTCGAAATTGTGGCTACGAATTTGTACGACGGGAAGAATTTGACACTGCATGTGACTTCAATCTGGATCGTACCGCAGACGATATTGGTTTGATGGTGTCACTGTTGCTAGTGGAGAATCAGTGGGAAACATCTTTGATGGTGTACCGGAAAGAGGCTACTGACATCAGCCCAACTTACTACATTGTGGAAGACACCACTCACACACCAGTGAAGGAGTCTAAACCACCAGGCATGCAGGAGTTGTGTAATGACGATGAGTTGGAAGACGCTATGGATTGGAAACCAAAGCGTGGCCGTCGAGTACAGAAAAAGTTGGAATTTTCCTCGGATGAGGACGAGGTCATGTCACCACCACGACCAGTGTCGCAACAATAGGACCCAGTGGTGGCAAACTTAGTCGAAATGATGCAAGACGGACACTTAAGTTTGGAGGAGTTGACTAAAATTAAAGCATCTCTATCAGCTAGTCGCACGCCTGATACTACGAGAGGGGCGACTAGTGCAGCATATCGAAGAGCGGCGGTTCCGAAAAAGGCATATCGCAACCTGCCGAAACCATCAAGACACAGCATGTCAAGTGGAAGACACAATACGTGGGCATCATCAGGTCCGCCTGTCACAGCTATCATTCAGAATACAGAGATCAAGATATTTGACGGGAATAGACAAGACGCGGGGAGTGCAAGGGCATGGGTAACAAGATTTTTCCATGTGGCAAACATCTCACGTTGGGATGACGATCAACGGCTAGGAATGTTTGTGGATAGTTTGACGAACACGGCGTCTTGGTGGTATGAACAATTGGCGGATACCGTGAAGTATGAATGGAATGAGGTGATAGATTTATTTCAACGGAAGTTTTGTGTGGACAAAGTGTCGCCTAGGGTCATGTATTCAAAATTGACCCAGAAGCAAGACGATTTAGCGACCACTTATCTATACCGGATGAATGCCGCGGCGTTACGAGCTGGAATGGATTTCAGGGATGTCTATAACGCCTCATTGTTGGAGGAGCACATCCAACAATTCTTTGACACCATTCATGATCGTTTCATACAAATGCAATACCAGCATATGACATTCAATAATATTGAGGAGTTGGAAAGGGTGTTGACGAAGCATGAGGCACGCCTGACCAGGCCAGGGAAGAAAATGACTGCACGCAAGAGTGCCGAAGTGATATATGAGGATGCGCAACCCAGTGTACACGTTATGGGCGGAGAAGTACATACCATGCAGCGATCACGCTCTAATTATGATGACAAAGGTGCGCGAACGAGTGCGCATAATAACAATGACGGGGGCGTGGTATGTGAACATTGCAATCGAAGAGGACATGATAAAGACAAATGTTGGAAATTGCAAACGTGTGAGCATTGCAAAACAGTCGGCCATGATGTGAAGTATTGTCGGAAGTTCATCGAAGAGATGGCCGAGATGCGGAACAAGCTGAAGTATGGAAACTAACCCAGGATCAAGTGGCCGCACAGTTAAATGCTTAATCCCACAGTGCGTTGCAACCACTGTCGAGAGAAAGGGGGGGGTTGTCGAGCAATATGAGAGCAACACCGCTTTCACCCATCAGTATTAAAGAAACCAAGAAAAACGATACATTTTTCATGGAAGGATCACTCACAAGGGACGAGGATCAAGAAAAGAAGAAATCACAAGAAAAAACGAAGAAAAAAGTTACATTTGAAGAAAAAGAAGAAGAGAAAGAAGACGCATCAGCGACTACCGAAACAACAGATGTCTCGGCTTATGTCACGCTGGTGGATAAAAGAGAGGGAGAACGGGAAGGATGGCAACAATTGACCGAGGCGACGCAGCCGTCAACTCAAGTATATGTCAGAGGGGCAATTGATGATTTGGAACTGCCGTTAATGTTGGATTCTGGCGCGAAAATTTCAGTATTGCATACCACTGTGGCGAAGATGTTACATATAGCAGTCCGGATGTTTGATACCCCGACTAGTTTTTGTGGCGTAACGGAAAGTACCATTGGCGCAATTGGTTTGGCCAATGTAAAGGTTCGGATGGGCCCATCTGTTATTTTTAATTGTGAGATGTGGGTGGCCAACATTGATACGCAAGCTTTAGCGATACTTGGAACAGATTTCCTGATGAAGGCGGGAGTAATTCTGAATATGAAGGATCAGTGTTTTCAGATTCCCAATGAAAATCCGCTACCGTTGATGACTCAGGAAGATCGAATCTCCAAGGAATATGTGCAAGTACATGAGCGAATTATGGGGAGTGCTAGTATGATAACTTAATTGGACCAGTGTACATGCGGTACAGATGGTCGGAGATAACCCCCCCCGCTGTATATGTGATAGATGCTATAGACCCATTGAAGGTAGATCAAACCAAATTGGAAAGGGAGGTTTACCTGCATGAAGGGGTGGAAATGTCGGCTGAAGCTATGGAAGAACAGTTGGCGCTTATACCTGAAGTGGAACAGGGGCCGATAACGCCACCTGATATGGCAAACGCGGACATAGGAGAGCCTGGAATTACTACCAAGGAACAAGAGGACCAGTTACGATCATTGCTATACAAGTAAGCTGATGGATTCATAAGCTCTGGTAATGCGCTGCCACCACCAGCCAAGGGTGTCGTTTGCGATGTGGATGTTGGAGACACTTCGCCTATAGCTCAGAAAGCGCGCAAGGTATCAGCGACTCTCCTACCAAAGTTGTACGAGTTGATACGAGGCCTGTTGCAAGCAGGATTAATTAAATATTCGGAGTCAGCTTGGGCCTCACCAATCGTGATCGTGTTAAAGAAAAATAAAACAGACATACGATTGTGCATTGATTATCGAGCTGTGAATCAAAAGACGAGACTGATGGTGTATGCCATGCCTTTGATAGATGATTTGCTAGATAAATTTGAAGGAGTTAAATGGCTATGTTCGATGGATAACGCGAGTGGGTATTGGGCTATACCTATGACAAAAAGGGCTCGGTTAATTACCGCTTTCATTTGCCCGCTAGGACACTTTGAGTGGCTTCGAATGCCACAAGGACTAAAGAATGCGCCGCAAATATATCAACGTATAGTGGACAATGCCTTGTGGACAATGGTCCGACGCTCACAACAGATGGGGTTGATGTGCAAGATCATGAACGATGATACCACTATGGATATCGATGATGATGCCACATATGTTTTGTAGACGGACGTACCCCTGTCACAAGATGTGTTTCATAATGGCCAAGTGGTGGAAAATTAGGAGCGACCTATCATTGGGAGGCGCTCATACATTGATGACATTAAGTTCGGTGCAAGTAATTGGGATACACTGTGTTTAATGCTTAGGAACCTTTTGGAATCGTTCAAGTATTGGAGAGTCACCATAAGTCTACCCAAGAGTGCATTTGGGAAGCACAGTGTAGAGTTTCTGAGTCATCGCATATCTGAAAAGGGAATTGAAGCGTCCCCACGAAACTTGGAATCAATTATTAAGATGTCATTTCCACAGACATTAAAGGGGGTTCAGAGATTTACTGGCAGTCTGATTTATTATCTTAGGTTTATCTACAACTTCGCGACGTTAGCGGCATCACTATATGAATTGACAGACATGCAGTTAAGGGATGGAACTCAATTGGAACACGCTGAGAAGTCTTTTGCATTGTTGAAGGATCGGCTTGTGCACGCACCGTTGCTACGACATATCGAGCGTGCGAAACCATTAAGTGTAATTATATACACTAATACGTGGGCATTTGGAGCAACAGTGTGTCAAGAGCACGATGGGATCTTGCACCCAGTAAGATATGTCAGTAAAGTGTTCAAAGATGCGGAGACGCGATATACAGGAGCTGAACAGGATGTGCTAGCTTTGCTGAAAACTTTACATAACGCTAGTCATATTTTATTTGGACAGCATATAGCAGTATACGAAAGGTATTCCACGATGCGATGGATATTCACGTCTAAAAGTTTAACTGGGAGAGAAGTTCAATGGGCGGTGATGTTATCCCCATGGTCGTTAGAGATTATTAGAATGGACCATGAAAATTTTGGCCTGTCCGCATTATTGGCCACATCGATTGTGCCTGTGTAAAGAATGAATGAAGTATTAGAAGACATTGTTCCACTAAAGACACTGAAGGACACGCCTATTATTAGACCCATTCCAGGATTGCGTCGCCAAAGTACTGGATATGTCTTGTTGTTTGATGGTGCAGTACGGATGAAAAATAATCCCAAAGACACGTTTGGCATGATAGTATGGGAGTTACCCACCTGGGAGGTGATAGCGGCTGAATACGGAATTCAAGATAACCTCACTGTGAATGACAGTGAATATCATAGGTTGATCGGTGTATTGCGCAAGCACACGATATAAACAAGGCAATAGTGTGTGGGGATTCGAGATTGGTGATTGGACAAGTTAATGGAGACTTACGCTGTAACCATGCCTCGTTATTGTTCTGGATAAATAGAGTACACTTTCTGGTTGAAACTTTTGAGGTGATTAGTTAGTGCATGTGGCACGCAAGTATAACCAAGCGGCAGATTTCCTCACGCAGTGCGCAATGAAAGAACAACGAGCAGGGAAAATCACAAGCGATCAACAAATGACGGACCTGAAAATGTTGAATCGATTACCAGAGTTGTTGTATGCGAACGCAGATGTTCCCCCAGAAAGGGATAAAAGTGAGGACATCCCGGAGACGATTAAACCGTCTGACAGAGGTGGTGGTAATCCAAGTAATGAGGCGCAAGTGGATACCACGGAAGTCAGTGTATGGGAGGATGGTGAACATCAGTCACCACAAGTATTCGTAATCACTCGCAGCATGGATAAACTGAAGAAAAGACATCGTCAATACCAAGGAAGTGAGACTGTAGAACAAGCGGCGGACATAGAAGAAGAGTTACACTCTGCGAAAGACGGTACTGTTGAAGCTAAACAAAGCCGAGAAGGTGCAGAAGAGGACCCCTATGAAACGGCGCCCGCCATTAGACTTGAGCGAATGGCAGCGGCTCAGAATGATGACGATTGGTGTGGGAAGGTTATAGCGTATTTGAAAGGGAAGATGACAATATAAGTTCCGCTAGCGAATGGAAAAGGGTAGCTCGGCATGCGATGATGTATGTATTGGACAGTAAAAATGTTCTATATTATGTCACCTGCATACGAAGCATAACCGAAGACCAAGTGTGGAGATTGGTCGTACCATCTATATTGCAAGAGGATGTGTTACATGCCTACCATGTTGAGATTGGTAGTGGGGCGCATCAAGGGGTTGGAAAAGTCTATGCTCGTTTGAGGTCTAAGTATTATTGGAGAAGAATGTATTCCCATACCGAAAATTATATTGCAGCGTGTGAAGATTGTGCCACGGCTAAAGGAAAGCCAAAATACCAGGGGCGTACTAGTGGAAATATTGTGGCATCAAGACCTTTTCATATTCTGGCCATGGATTTTGCATTACCTCTGCCACAGACCACTATGGGTCATGAAGCTCTATTGTGCTTTATCTGTTTGTTTTCTGGGTATGTGATCCTTATCCCAATGAGCACCACTACAGCCCAGGATGTGGCAAAAGTGTACATGGTGGGAGTCTACAAAAATATTGGAGCGCAAGAAACGCTAAGGCATGACCGAGACCCAAGGTTTATGAGCTCGGTGTTCAGGAGATTTAATCGAATGTTGAAGCAGAAACAAAGACCTACATTGGCATATCGACCGCAGCGAACGGCAAACAGGAGAGATCGGTGCATACAGTGATCAAGGCAATAAAGTGCTATATAACGGACCCAGAACAAAGAGACTGGGATAAGTATGTAGCGCCATTGGAGTTTGCTTTAAGCACTTCAGTGGATTTACAACATCATCAAAATCCGTTCTATTTGGTACATGGATGGGAACCCCCAACCACGATGGAAGCAATGGTACCACCAAAGGATCAGTCTGTCACGGAAAAAGATGCACTGGATTGGAGAATAGCTATGAATAAAAAGCACATGGAATCTCAAGCGCAGGCAGCCATCATTCGGGAGCAAGTGGGTAAAGAAAGAACCCAACGTCATAACGAGAAAGTCAAGTCAAAGCTGTGGTCGACTACAAAAACCGCTTACCGACCTGGAGAGTTAGTTTGGATGTATCACGATTTGGTCAAGCCAGTGTTGGTGAGAAAGTTGGTTCACTTGTGGCATGGCCCATACGTGGTGGATGAACGGGTGAATGATATGGTGTATCGGTTGGTGATATCAACAACTGAGATTCGGATATTCCCACTAGTGCATATTGCTAGGCTGAAGCCCTATATCAGCAAGATGAGACGGCCCCGTGAAAAGATTCAGACTAAGGATGCGTTAGAGTTAGATGGAGCACTACTTCCGGAAGATTCCTGGTATGAACCTGGCAGAGACAATGAATGGGAAGTGAAACGTATCGTGGATTGTCGAGTGAAACAGCGGACAAGAAACGCGCGTCGGGTGAAGGAATACCTTGTCAAGTGGAAGAATACCGAGGAGATGACGTCGGAGCCCGAAGACAACTTTGCTTGTACCATACTCTTGTATGAGTTTGATGCGCAGCGAGCTTGGGAGAATCGGCATTACGCAGCTCAGACGGCAGAAGAGGACATCACTGAAGGGGAAGTGTAGAAGCCTCAACCGAGGGGAAGAGCGAAGATGATAGACGACGGAAAAGATAACAAGAAGATAACAAGAGATCGAAACAAACAAGAAAAAGAAGCCCCAGAAGATGTAGCACATCCCTATCACGGACCCATGTTGGTTGTGATGAGTAGAATGCGAACCCGAGTTGGTTGCATTAGGGGAAAATAAGAAGAGACAAACACAAACAAAAAATAAAAGAAAGACGCAAGTTTGAACATAATTGGAAGATGTTGGAATATGTGGATGCATTACGTGATTAGATATACAGCTAAATAATGAAAATGATGTGGTGAGAGTGCGAAGATGCCTGTCTAGGCCCAAGAGGTGAAAAACCTGTACCTCTCACACAAAACAAGACAAAAGAACAATAAACCAGCGCAAGATCGTACGAAGAGAAACCTGTCAGGGTGCTAGAGGTGTGAAACATATACGGCAACAACAAAGATCGTACGAAGAGACCTGCCAGGGTCTTAAAGGTGTGAAACCTGTACATCCATTGAAAACAACACGGAGAACCGCATAACAAGACAGAGATCGTACGAAGAGATACCTCAAGAGGTCCTAAGGGTGCAAAACCTGTATGGCGACAACAAGATGATAGGAAGAGATACCTATTACGGTCCAAAAGGTGAAAAACCTGTACATCTAACACAACATGATATGATACTACCTGTGCGTAGACGAATCCCGTACGAAGAGATACCCAATGAGGTCCAAAAGGTGCAAGACCTGTACGGAGAGGCACAAAGTGTGAAGAAGAACAAACAAGCGAGCCACAGGGGCAGTAAACCTGAGTGTCGATGGCGGTTATGCGAAGAAACACCTAGTTGGGGTGTTATCGGTGTGAAAACTGCATAACAACCGCGAGAGATACAGAAGAAAAACAACGACTGAGCTTAAGCAGTAACAGATGAGCCTCAGTATGATGGGACAGGAGCCGAATGTGTAAACTCGCCCTCAGAAGTGTAAAGAAGCGAGAGAACCACCTGTTACACTGAGAAAGGTGATACATATCAAGGGAAGAAGAAAAGATTAAATGCTATGGTTGGTAAGGCATTTACTGGATGGCGCCATATATGACAAGTTGCTGGAGTTCGGAGTGAACATGTGGAAGTTTGAAGACGCGCAGAGCACCTGTGGAGGCTGAGCATGGCAATCTGATTTTGGATGAAATTACAATGGGATTTTCAAGTGGAGTTTTTGGCCAATCACGTGATATATGTTCGTCCACGACATGTTCGTCTACGACAGGTTCGTCCACGACAGACCTGGAATAGTATGCAGATATATGGTCGCACCT
>CM047582.1:6543133-6653384 GCA_026184515.1 Peronosclerospora sorghi
GACAGACTCGTCCACGACAGACCTGGAATAGTATGCAGATATATGGTCGCACCTGATTGGATGGTCTTTAGCCAATCACGTGATATGTGTTCGTCCACGACATGATCGTTTACGACATGACCGTTCACGACAGTAAATCCCAGAGTGTGATTGGGCTATAAGGTGAGTATTACAAATAAATCACAGTGTTTGACTCGACAAAGTGCCGAGGATACGCTTATGAAGGGAGCGTTCACGACAGCCAACGTCACGGATTTGGTCAACCAGACGAATAGTAGAAGCTTATATTATACCAGCGCTGGGCTAACTCAGTGACACATTAGTCTCAGAGGAGTTAATTTTTGGAGAGCCATCAAGCGATTCAATTGGAACGGTATAAGATAGATAACGTGGATATGGTACACACATTGTTGAGTCTGAAAGTGTCAGGAGGTCCAGCCAGTGGAGTAGAACACAACGAGGAAGAGGCCTACATCTCAGGAGCTGCCCCTCATAGTATGTCCGCACTACAACCTATGACTGAGCAAGACTCTGCACATATATATTACCCTCCTGCATGGACCAACCGTGAGAAAGAAGAGTTGTTACGTATATAATATGGGAGTAAGGATCGGACGAAGTCAGTTTCCGAGATAATTAACTCATAAAATCAGCGATGTCAAGTAAACGGATGGACCAGAGAACCGAAGCTAGTGTTGAGATTATGTTAAGGCGATTGGGATCCAAGCGAAAACGAGATAATGAGTGGACTGAAGAAGAGGTGAAGTGGTTAACATGTCTAGTGAAACAGAAGAACACGGCCATTCACATAGCTGAGCCATATCCGATACAGTTCCCGCAAGCTAAGAAGATGCGCACCAAATCATCTATAAAAAATAAGATAAGAGCCTTGCGCCAGGAGAATGTGGGCAAATCCCGGATAATATCGGATGGGGATGATAACCAAAGTTAATGCAGAAAAGGTGGTAGGAGGTGGACCCCACAAGAGGATCTCATACTGAAATAAGCGATCGAATGTGGAGAGATGGATGTGAAACTAATTGCGAAGAACCTACATGATACATTAAACACGGGCGGAGTTAAGTATACGCCGAGATCGTATGACGGGATCAGGCAGAGACTCCGTCGATTAAAATGTAGTGTACAGAGCGTCGAGCATGCCGTTATAAGACCAGGTCCACAGTCGGAACAGGAAGTTTCTACGAACGTCGAGGAAGGTCAAAGTATTTTAGATCATGCGATACCAGAGAGCCCGAGTCCATCATCAGGAGAAGAAGGAGAGTCAGAAAGTGCGCAAGATGTTGTGTTGACTCAACTTGAATTACAGAAAATGGGTGCTGAAGATGTCAATATGTGTAAAGATGTGGAGCTTGCAGGTACAGTGCAAGAAGTAAAAGAGACCAACTCCGGTGAAATCTCCGAACATCAGGAAATGGAGGACGAAAAAACATTGGAACCAGCACTGAGTGAGGGACAAATTGACAGCACCTTAAACGATGATGGAGAATCAAAGAGAGACAACCCCATGGCCGTAGACTTCATAGTGTAGACGGAAGGTCCAAATTTAAGTCTTAGTGGAGGTAATGAAGGAGAGTTCGTGACCAATGAAGATGAGCTACCGTATAGACGAGATTTCAGTGTGCCACACGAGGAGAATAAGTGCGTCTCGGGAGACATAGACCTTCCTACAAGCATAATGCACGCCTATGAAGAGGTGTGTGGAAAAGTTCCGAACAACCCTATTCCTACGCCACCAGTGGTGGAAAGGGAATCAGAAACGGCGGAAGATTTGGTGTTAAATCAATGTGAACTACGAAGAATGTCGGCTGAAGATATCAATATATGCAAAATTGTGGAGCTAGGAGAAGGTACATTGCAAGAAATAGAAGAGGCAAACTCCGGTGAAACCTGCGAAGGCCAAAGGTCGGTGGATGATAAACTAGTGGTACCAGAACTAAGCGAAGAACAAGTTGACAACATTCTACCCGATGATGGAGAGACAAAACGAACCAACCCCACAGCCATAGATTTAACAGAGTTGACGGAAAACTCAAATTCAAGTCTTTGCGAAGGTAATAAAGAAAAGCCAGTGACTACAGGAGATGAGCTACCATATAGACGAGATCTAAGTGAGCCAGAAGAGGCGAATAATTACATCTCCAAAGAGATAAATCCCACCACAAGCACAGTGCAGGACTATGATGAAGTGTGTGGGGAAGTTCTGAACAACCTTACTCGGATGACTGATATGAATACAGAAACACTCAAGACGGTTGTGCAGCGGAAAGAAGAGTATCGAGGCTATACTTTTAAGGAAGGTTTGCTCACAGCAGAGTGTCGAGAGTTAGCGTGGCGCAGCGCATGTAAACAAGGCTCAACGACAAGGCGAGTGATAACGCGGATGTCAGAATTGGAAAGGAATTGGTGTCAAAAGTCGAAAAGAGCACTACCAGCCCGGGAACTATCATTAGTGAGAGTCGATCACTGGAGTTACACAAAGAAATTGGTATGAGACGACAAATCAAATCGATCACCCCGGAGGATGCAAGAAACGTATTGTTTGCTGTCACGTTATTATTACGAGATTCAGCGTCTCTAGTGATTTTCTTACGCGAATGTTGGGGTGGTGGTTATGGACCTTGCAGGGATGACTTGTGTAGTCTAAAATATGATGTGAAAATACCACAATTTCATTACCAAGGAAGTTGCAGACATTGGTTATATGTAAAATATCGGGAGGTGTATGTGGATGATTTCATATCAGTAAGTGATTACCTCCGTACTATGTGCCTAGTGACACATCTAGATGCATATTGGGCCACCAACCCTGAGCAATACGACTGGATAACGGATGATGTTGATTCAACCATCAAGCTTCAGGTGTTATCATACGGCATTGGGCAATGTTTAGCCAAACGATGGAATACTTACACCAATGATAGTGGCACAACTCATTTCATGCCGTTAATGGGAGGGGTAACGTACCTGCAAGTAGCCGGAAATGATACGCATGAACATGTAAATACGAGTACAGAAGATTTACAACGATGGGATTATGGACAATTATGCGTTCCACGAGAAAGAAACCTGGAATTTTTAGGTTGGGGGATAATATTTTCTGTAGGATTCAGACATATCACCCTAACCACAGCCCTGGGAGGACGTATTCACGAGAATATACATAAGTTACGATGGATACCCAAAACCAACCTTATGAACTACACCCGAAGATTCGGAGTGATAGATAAGCTGACTAGAGATTCACCACCAGAGATTTTGAAACTGATAATTCGACGGGAAACTGTTCAATCTCTGAGAAGTTCATCAGTAACGGCTGATGCAGAACAAACACCAGTATTTAAGACATTTCAGCGCAGCTTGGATAGGGATCAAATGGAAGTGATCCGTGCAGCAATAGAGACGAAAGAGATAGTGTTGGCTCGTGGCCCTTATGGATGTGGGAATACATCCACAATTACGGCTGTTGTACTGTCTCTATTGACAATTTTTCCTTCATATCGGATTGCCATCGTGTCCGAAACCAATGCAGCTATTGATGAAGATCTGAAAAGGTTGATGGATTAAAAGCAGTTGAACGATCAAGATACAGTTCGGCTGGGAGAAATAAAGCGCACTATGTTAGCGCCAGATGCTGAGAAGTATCGATGAAGGTTCCTTTCGGAGATATTACGACGAGAGCGACAATCATTGGAAGGGTATGTGAATCGGAAAGAGATAGCTCCCAGATTGAAGTTGAAAGAGAGAGACACATTGGATGGGGCACGTGTGATTGTTGCTACTTTGGCTCAATTGGGGCGACCAGATCTCTCGAACATGCTTTATGACGTGATTATCAATGATGAAGGTGCACAAACAGCAGAAGTGGCATTACTACAAGCTATTAGACCATGGGTAAAAGTGATTATATCAGTGGGAGATCCGTACTAGCTTTTTGCATACTCCCCTATGGATGAAAGAATGAAGCATCGATTCCGTGATGGCGTAGTCATAAGATTACGTGGGGGTTGATACATTCCATGGAACATTACCGAGCGATGAGGAAGATATCACCTGCGTTCCCTGGAGTTACTATGACGGCAGAATTTAGGAGCCATCCTATGATCACGAGATTGTTACAAACATTTTACCCATACAATATTCGAGATCGAGCCTATAAGTCACAAGATTATTTGGCACCAATGCACTTGAAGAATATGGAAGCACTTAATTGGGCAAAGCCGGATGACCGCTACCCTTCTCGGGTGAAGAAATTTTTTGGGGGACAGCGTGTTGTATGGATTATCTCTCAAGAATGGGTTGAAGAACGCGAGTGCACCACGTATAAGCACAGAAACGTTATTGAATTGGCAATAGTGGTGCATGTATTGGATGAAGTATGGTCGGTTTTACGGGCTGAGGCACGAAGATTGGGTATAGTTGTACAAAATTCAGTTTTGATAATTTCACCATATCAAGACCAAGTCTAGGCTATGAGGAGAGAGTTGCGATATTTGAATGGAGTGTATGAAGATCATTTATATATCGAAGTAGCTACTACCGACTCTAGTCAAGGCCGAGAAGCAGAGATTACTATTGTTACGATCGTGCGTTCGCATACTATCGGATTTATGGAAGGAAACCCTTCGAGGTCGTTGGTATCACTCAGCAGATCGCGTGATTACTTATTCATTGTGGCTGCACGATATGTATTCGAGCAAGATATAGATTGGGATCGGATGATGGAAGTGTGCAGGGGGTATGATACTCCTTGTTTTGTCTCCACTATGACGGACATTGACGCTCGTCAATACTTGAAATGGGAGTAGAAAAACATTGGTTTTGACAGGAGATATAAATGGATTGCTTGCTTTTGCTCGCTTACGCTGAAGCTGCGCAAGGGGCGGTTGTGGTGAAGTGGCTGAAGTTTATGGTGAAGTGTATACGTAAAGTATACATAAAGAGTATACGGTGTCGTAGTCGGCCATGAAGTGAGTTTTCGGTATTGAAGCCAGTGCTGAAGTAACCAAGAAGTAACAGGGTGAACAGATACTGGAGGTAGATATAAGATGTCTTAATACTTTTAATATAATCAAATTTCCCCCTAGTGACCAGTCGACCTCCACCCAACAAAACCTTTTCTCTAAACCTATACAAAAACTAAGTACAACCTGAGGACACCCATAAGTGAACGCGTGTTAAAGCGTGACAAAAATTGTCTGCGGTTACCTAAGTTAAGGGGCAGCCTGAGTGTTACCAGGAAGTGTCCATTTTCAGTAATTTTGTATTAAGGTTAGGACGTAAGTATCAAGAGCCTGGGAAGTTTAAGCAAGAGAGGTGTATTGTATCGCTTCCTTGTGTTGTTTTTGAGTGGAAACCTCGAAAATTTAAGTTCTTTCACGACACTTTGGTGCTGAGGAAATTCCTTTCCTCGGATGCTTCATCGGTAAGGATGGAGTGCGGGCGGATCCCGCGAA
Organism: Peronosclerospora sorghi; assembly: GCA_026184515.1. Classification (NCBI taxonomy): domain Eukaryota; phylum Oomycota; class Peronosporomycetes; order Peronosporales; family Peronosporaceae; genus Peronosclerospora; species Peronosclerospora sorghi. The sequence goes on from CM047582.1 coordinate 6,548,608, forward strand.
GGTGAAAGCCATTGTGGAGTGGCCTTCGCCTGTAAATCTTAGAGATTTACGGAAGTGGCTTGGATGAGCCAATTATCTCCACAAGTACAGCGAGAACTACGCTGAGATGGGGAAGCCATTTACAGACCTTCTTAAGAATGACGTGGATTGGTGTTGGGAAACCAAACACCAAACCGCATTCGAAGCGGTTAAGGAAAGCTTGTTAAAAGATCATATTCTTGCTCTCACAGATTCTGGGAAACCATTTAGTGTCGTCTGCGACGCCTCCGATTTCGCGGATGTGCTTTGTTACAAGCAGACTACGCGGGACGAGAACGCGTGATTGCGTTTGAGTCGAGGCAGCTTAAAGCTGCGGAACGGAATTATCCTGTTCATGACAAGGAAATACTTGCAATGAAGTATGCCCTTGTCAAGTTTAGGGTTCACCTACTCGGCCCAAAGCCGTTCGTGGTTTATACTGACCACGCGTCCTTACGGAAAGCGACGAAGTCGCCTCATCTCTCGCAATGGATGGCCCGTTGGCTCTCCTTATTTGCGGAGTACAACTTTGAGGTTAAGTATAAACCTGGCAAGCAGAACATGCTTGCAGACGCATTGTCGCGTCGTCCCGATTACGAGCTCGCTCATGAGACATTCGTCACCTCGTCCGTGGTGGATCTCATACGCCAGGCGTATGAGAATGACCCACAGTGTACGGCGCTTATCAGCGCGTTGGGTGGAAAGGGACTTGGCTCGTCTGAGCCAACCCTGTCAAGTCAAGCTAAAGTTCGGTTACACCGTTACAGGTACTGTGACGTTTTGCTATATTATAGCACGAGCGCGGAGGACACTCCGCGGGTGGTTGTTCCTCATGATGAGGAACTGAAGTATAAAGTCCTCTTTGAGGCACATGACTCCCCTACCGGGGGTCATTTAGGTCGGGATAAGACCTACAGCGCTTTAAGCGCTTTGTATTGGTGGCCCAAGATTTATAAGTGGGTCGGTGCGTATATAAGCACCTGTGAGACGTTCCAGAGGGTTAAACCCTCTGCAGAGACTTTGTCGAGCTTATCGGTTCCGACGGAATGCTGGAAATCCAGCATGGATTTTATCTTCGGTTTTCCGAAGGATAAGGCCGGAAACACCGGCATTTTGGTTTTTGTAGACCGATTGAGCAAGATGGCTCACCTGGCGGCGGTGCCAGAGTCCATAGATGGACAAGGAACAGCAAAAGTGTTCCTATACCGTGTCTTTCGACAGCATGGTCTACCCGATTCCGTTGTGTCGGATCTGGATCCCCGTTTTACGGGACAGTTCTGGGGAGCGTTGTTTAAGGTGCTGGGCGCCAAGCTCCTCATGTCCACTGCGGATCATCCGCAGACGGACGGTCAGACAGAACGCGTTAATCGCGTTGTGGAGGATATTCTCCGGAGCTTATGTCCGGACTCTCCAAAGTATTGGAGTGAGATGCTTCCGATGGTCGAATTTGCTATAAACAATTCGGTCCATGCATCTACGGGGTTTACCCCGTTTTACGTGAGCGGATTAGTGAATCCGAGGGTTTCGTTGACGCCACGTGTGTGTGGCCCAGGGCTTAAGGGGGAAGGATCCCCTGATGTCATCCCTGTATCTGTGCGAAAGCACATCGATAAGTCTTTATCGACGCGCCTTAGTGTCTTACGACACGTCTGCGATGCCATGGCGGAAATCAAAGATAAGCAGAAGGAGCAGGCCGACCGCAAGGTCGGTGTAACGAAAGGGCGTACAAAGTAGGAGAAGTGTTTTATTGAACGCTAAAAATCTTCCTACACATGCAGTTTCCAACGTGTTACGGAATAAACTGCGCCCCAGGTTTGTGGGGCCTTTTAAGGTACTAGCCCGAAAGGGCTTGGCGTATACCTTAGACATCCCGAAGGCGATGCGTACGCATCCAACCTTCTATATGGATATGCTTAAGCCATACCAGAACCCGGAGGCGGGTCCCCTCTTGGAGGAGGGTGGGAAGTCGGATAGCCGATAGGCACGACAGGTCGGAACATCTCCGACAGGGTTGAAATACGACCCTGAAGCTCCGCAACGAGAGACTCGAGGGAGGCAAGCCGGCCCTCGATGCGTTCATTAGCACTGCCCTCGTCGCGGAGTCCCTCCTGGGCATCTTGGATGCGATGGCTGTGTCGATCACAGCGCTCGTGGAACCCACGTCGCGATAGCGCGACCTCCTCCTCCGTCCTCGATACGGAGGGTACTCCACATTACCATGTGAAACGTTTGATGGAACGACGCCATAACCGGGGTGAGACCCAGTACCTGGTGAAGTGGAAAGGTTATCCACATTCACAGAGTTTGTGGAAGTCCGAGACTCCCCTGCGGCAGGATTGCCGTGACGTCGTTGACGCTTTCGAGCGGGAGAACCCCGCTGAGAGTCAACGACCAAAGGGGCGGAAGAAGCTCCTTCACTCCCAGTAGCTGGGAGTTTGCCGGAGGTAGATACAGAGTTTGCATTGCTCTCCGGCACCACATCGAGAGCAGGGCGCGTGTAATAAGAGGCAGGTAAGTTCCCCAGCGCTTTGGCCTGGGCATACGCCAAGCGCAACGCCCTCTCTACCCGAACGTCAGGCTCGGAATAGCTGTTGTACATCTCATCAAAGTTGGGGAGGTGCTTCTCCCCTTCCGCCCAAGCGCGGAATGCCCGTTCTGCCTCCTCAACATTCTCGTCTCGTAGGAGTACGTAGGGAACCTCGTGGAGGGGCTCAACGACGGCACCCTGTGCCTGTATCCCGAGTCACACTCGGTACGACTTGACAGTGAACTGCTTCGGTGTTAGCAGTTTCCCCGGAGTTGTTTCCGGCGCGCGATTTCACGCGGCAGTACGGCCGCAGGGCCGGCGATATAGGAGGCTGTAACAGGACCAGTCCTGTTAAACCTGGTAGTACTTTGTGGTCCGTCCTAACGACCACAGTTCCGTTCCGCTAGTTAACTAGCGGAGCAAAGATTAAGAGACGCTCGGCATCATGTCGCGAGACATGACGCCTGCCGAGCGAAAGAGAACGCTGGAAGTGGTGACGGAACACTTCCCTCACTTCACGTCGCGTAATAGACGCGACGGTAGAAATGGTTCGGTCCATGGGGACCGACATCTTTACTTTCCTCCTGGATAAGTCCCCGGAGGAAGCGATGGAGGTGGTGCATCGCTTTAGGCGAAACCACCTCGAAACACCATCACGGCCCGCGCAAGAGGCAAGGCGGACGGCACCTGCAACGCATAGCGTTGAAGTGGTAAAGGCGCGAGTACCGCCCTTTACCGGCGAAGGGGGCGAGCCCCTTCGTAGATGGTTCGCAGAGGTGGAAGATGCCATCTCTGCGCAAAATATTGTTGACGAACGTCAACAGGCATACTTCGCCACAACATATCTGGGAGGCAGAGCCACTGATGATTCTGAGTTCCTGACTTATCAAGAATTAAAAGCTGAGTTAAAGCTCAACTTTGAAGCTCCAGAAATGGAGCTAAGTAGTCGGCAGGAGTTCATAGAACTCCGGCAAGGTAAGATTGACCTTCAATCTTACGCTCAGAAGACGCAATATTTGCTGTCAAATATTGTGTATGAGCCGGTTCCCCCTGCTATGAAGGTCACTGGCTTCATGAAGGGACTCAATGATGGTCCCGTCAAACAGAGTCTTTACCGGCACCCGCCAAAGACTCTAAGGGATGCTATTGATATGAGCATCCGTGAGGAGTTCAGCATGCTATCAGCGTCATCGCATGCTGGGTACAGCCGAAGGGCTCAACAGCCCTTCGCTTTTGACATGCCGCAACGGCATGTCAACAATCAGCCGTCGGACAGACGAAGTTCACACTTCGTCTCAAGAAACAGCCACCCGCGCCAGAGCATGGGTGGTGGAGGTCCAGAGCCGATGGACCTATCGGTTGCGGTTGCTTCGAGTTCGAAGCAACCGAAATTTAAGAATAATATTCGCTGCAATCGATGCGCGAAAGGGGGGTATTTTGCCCATGAGTGTATGGCACCGCGTCCGGAGCCACGCAGTCAGCGGACGGAACCGTCCGCTGCACGGCGAAACCAACAGGGACATCACCCTGTTGGTGCAAAAAACGTAAATCACCAGTAGGGGCGGGGCGCCCTACTGGGAATGTTATCCCACATGCCGACATAGGGCATGTGAGGGTAATAGCCCCAGACGGGACTATGTCCTGTCAAAAGGTGCAGGGTGATGATAAGCCTCTTATCACCCTGGAGGTTAAGCCGCACGGGAGCGATGTCCCCATGCGAGCTTTGTTTGACACAGAAGCGTCAAACAATTTCGTTAGAACTCAGAGTCTAACGCTGTTGAGCTTCGTGGAGGTATAAACTTCACGAAGTCCGGTTAGCAACAGGTGCAACCGTGACTATTCCAAAGCGTGTGATTAAAACACGCTTCGAGTTGAATGAACTGTCATTCGAGGATGAATTCATCGCCCTCGATTTAGATGAAAAGTTCGATGTGATACTTGGAATCCCATGGATGTCCAAGTTTAAACCTTCTATCGACTGGGTTAACCTATCGATCGACTGCGGCGGACCCACAGGATCTGATCACCCTGTGTGTAATCCGGCTGTATCAGAAGATACAACCGCAGCTTCGTACAGTCTGGTGGATAGCGATGGCACCACCAGGTCTGTTCTGACACGATCAGCGGAAGGTACCTCCGCTTGTGAGAGTCCAGAGGGACTACCACACGCAACGGGAGAGTCGTTGCGTGTTGGAGACATATCCACGGGTGATAAAGACGACCGTGAGAATGAAATACTATCCACAGTGGGAAACACCCACAGTGAGAATGAAATAGTATCCACAGTGGGAAACACCCACTGTGCGACCGAAGGATCCAACACGACGAAAGAATTCCGTGTTGATGAGAGTGAACTCACGATCGAGTGCAATCGTGAGCAAAAATCCGTGGTGGCCAGTGCCAACCACGTTGCGTTAGCCATGCGCACGGGTGATAAAGACCACCGTGTCGCAGAAAAGGCGGCCGATCAGACGAGCACATCTGATCGCCAAAATTCCATGGTAGGCAGTGGACAACATGATGATGAGTATTCGCACACGGTGAATCGTTATCACCGTGTAGCAGTCAATCAGACGAGTGCTTCTATTTGCATGGACAGTTCCGTCGAGACGATCAACGTCTTGACGCAAACGGAGACCGGATTAGCTACCCAGTCCCTGTTGATGGAACACCCTCCGAAAGGAGGTTCGGAGGTGATGGCTCTTCCAGCGCTAAGCTGGAAGAAGTTTATGAAGAACTTGCACGATGATCAGATCGAACAGATCTGTATCATCGTTGCAACAGATGATGTAGTGGATATTCGTGAACGAATATCCACATTACAAGTGGAAAACATTGGGAACGAGGCTCCCAATGATCAAACCAAAGTTCAGCGCTTTGAAGCGCAGAGCTGGGAGTCGCTTAAAGCAAACTCCCCATTTTATGAGGTACTTCGGGAATACGCTGACGTATTCCCAGAAGAAGTACCTAGCGAGCTCCCTAAGGATAAGGGAACTCTTCATGAAATTGACCTCGTGCCAGGCACGAAGTATTGTGTCACGCGGCAATGACCGTTGCCGCGTGATCAGGTAAAAGCGATCGACGAGTTTTTCGAAGCTCGTCGTAAAGCAGGCCAAGTTCGGGAGTCTATCTCACCGCACCATACCCCCACCTTTTGTGTGAAAAGTCCACAGGTGGGTGGAGAATCGTTCACGCTTACAACAAGCTGAACGCAGCGACGGTATCGGCGTCTGCGCCGGTACCGCGAAAAGATGTCATCATTAATGGCATGTGCGGGAGCACCATCTTTAGTGCTCTCGATCTAAGAGATGGATTTTATCAAATCCTAATGCGTGACAAGGATATCCCTCTCACGGCGGTAAGCACCCCAAGCGGCATGCTTTGGGAGTGGCTTGTTATGCCGCAGGGGCTTCGAAATGCCCCTGATACGTTTAACAGCTGCGTAACGCATCTATTACGCCCGGTGCGAGAATTCGCACCGAGTTATTTCGATGAAGTGTTCATCCATAGTAAGGGTGAACACGATAAAAGCGATGTAGATGTCCATAGGGAACATCTACGTCGAGTGTTAGAGCTTATGCTTATGCATAAGCTCTATGCAAATCTAAAGAAGTGCACCTTTGGTGCACCTGAGATACCCGTTCTTGGATGCTTTGTGGACAAGCACGGGGTTCGTCCTGATCCAGAAAAGATCAGGGTGATCGTTGAATGGCCTACGCCAAACAACGTTAAGGAACTTCGAAAGTTCCTTGGGTTGGCAACATATTTGCACAAGTATTCGTGCAACTATGCTGGGTTAATATGACCTCTTTCTCAATTGCTTAAGAAATATATTGAATGGCATTGGGATACCCAATGCCAAGATGCTTTTGATGCAGTTAAGCAAAGCTTGACTGAAGCGCCTGTCTTGGCTATAGCGGATAACGAGCGTCCGTTCCACGTCGTTTGCGACGCGAGCGATTTCGCTATCGGCTGTGCTTTGATGCAGCGTGATCACGATGATCGTGATCGCGTAATCTGCTATCAATAGCGTCAGTTGCGCCCAGCCGAGCGCAACTATCCAGTGTATGACAAGGAACTCCTTGCCATGAAGTATGTACTGGCCAAGTTTCGGATCTATCTCTTTGGAGATAGACCGTTTGTGGTTTACACGGACCATGAGTCGCTACGCAAGGCCGTGAATTCACCACACATTTCTCAAAGAATGACTCGATGGCTGTCATTCTTTGCTGAATACAACTTTACGGTTGAATACAAACCCGGAAAGTTGAACGTGATAGCGGATGCGCTATCTCGAAGGCCCGATTACGAGACGAAACCGTCCGTAACCGAATGTGCCAGTGAAAACGCGATCCGTTGCACTGCTTTGTCGTCGTCAATTATACGACAAGTACGCGAGGCGTACAAAACAGACGAGGAGACACGTCTGTTGATTGATTACTTACATAATCAATCAAGTGAGAAGCGCGACGAACTCCCAGAGTTCCTCCGCGCTTGCGTGCATCGATATCGACTGCACGATGGTCTGCTGCTTTACAGCACAGACCAAAAAGATGAAAGTCGCATCGTCGTTCCAAACGACGACGATCTCAAACATCAAATTATGTTTGAGTATCATGATGCACCGATTTCGGGGCATCAAGGTCGAGAGAAGACATACGCTTCTCTCGCACGTGGCTTTTACTGGCGAAACCAGTACAAGTGGGTACGGAAATACGTACGCTCTTGCGAGATTTGCCAGCGCTTTAAGCCTGCGCAGTCTGCACAGGCTCCGCTGCAATCTCTGCCGGTTCCGACAGAGTGTTGGAAGTCCATTTCAATGGACTTCGTATTCGGTCTTCCACCCGACAATAGTCGGAAGACCGGAATAGTGGTCTTTGTAGACCGTTTCAGTAAGATGGTACATCTTACTGCAGTATCAGCGAACGTAACCTCCGCTCAAACAGCGCGGATATTTGTTGATACGGTATTCCGTTTGCACGGAATGCCGGAAGACATTGTCTCGGATCGAGATCCGAGATTTACAGGACGTTTCTGGCAAGAAACGTTCTCATTGTTGGGAACCCAGTTGAAAATGTCAACTGCGGACCATCCGGAAACGTATGGGCAGACGGAACGGGTTAACCGCGCTCTCGGAGACATGTTGCGATCAAACGCACATGCCTTTGAACAGTGGAGTGACTATCTGCCACTCACTGAATTCTCGATTAAAAGTTCGGTGCATGCTTCAACTAAGCATACACCGTTCTACGTGAATGCCTTAAGGCATCCACGAACCCCAGCTTTACTTGGCGGTACGCCAAATCTAAGTGGGGGAGGGACCCGCTCAAATTTTGAGTGAGTCAATGCGCAAGTTGAAACTGCAACGATAAAGGTAGAGCATTACCTATTTTTAATTCAGCATTAGATGAACTCTTAATATATTGATTAAGTTTTAACCCTTCAGCTGCTATAATTAAATAAGATTGAAAATCATTTTTAATATAAGCAATATTTGCTGAACGATTAGGATCAAAACGATGGCCCTTCTACTGAAAGTACAGTAGAAACGGAAGCAGCTTCAAATGAAACTGAAGCTGCATATGATGAATATGTGTCTGCAGCAATGGCTGAAGACAATGAGGGCAACGCACCTACTGCCGATAAAGCAGTAGATGAATTCGTATTACAGCGCCAAGCTGTAATATGCTATATAAAAGATGCACTTGCTTCTGCTTTGGATAAGCAGAAGCAAAATGCAGACAAGCAAGGAAGGAAGAACAAAAACTCCTTTCGGAAAGGCTAATTGTTATTATTAAGTACTACTAATTTGACTATACATGCAATAAGCAACTTCCCTACACGGAAGTTTCTTCTTAAGTACATTTGACCTTTCAATGTCCAAGAGATTCGGGGGAACGCCTATACTCTAGACCTTCCCACAGCAATGCGGCTCCACCCAACATTCCATGTTGGGCGGCTCAAACCGTATCATTCGTCTTCGTCTTACGACGAGACACAGAACCACGGAAGATACCGTGCTTCTCCAAGTCTCCCAAGAGAGACTTGTAGTCGGCTTCCAGCCGTTGATGAGCAGAGCGGAGAGTCATTACCTCCGCCTTCGACTGCTCAAGATCAGCCTTGTGCCGATCGAGCTCTTCCTTACAGCGGGAAAGCTCGATGTACAGAAGATCATTCTTCTGCTGAAGGGCAGTGTGCGCTCCGAGGATGTCGCGGACATCCTCGCGAAGAGACCGATATGTCTTCACACAGTGAGACATATCGCTGCTCAAGGAGGAATAACCCTCCTCGAGCTTGCGGAGCAAAGAACCATGCTCCTCAACAACAACGGCGAGGGGATTCTCAACCTCCGCCGCTCCTGATTGATAATCAGGGGAATAAGCGATATATCCGCGAGCGCTTGATCTTGAAGCGCTCGATGCCTTTGAAGAAGGGGCAGCGTACCGAGTACTTGGTACGCTGGCTGGGATATCCCCAAGAGTTCGACTGTTGGGAGTCGATTGAGGTTCTGAGGGCCGACGCCCCAGACCTTTTGACTGAGTTTGAGAAGAAGTCTCAAACTCATAATGCGAAGTAGCATCAACAGTAGGTGTTGATGCATTCAGGATATCAATTAAACCCTGAATTTCGGCGGGTACGGAAAAACCACCGTACCCCCGCAACTCCTCCTCTGACAGACGAGGAGCGCCCTGCGTACACAGCGGGCAAACGAGGTGAGAAGGGACACCACATTTTAACCCTTCTTTGATGAAAGCATAATGGATGTATTCCATTTTGCCTGTTCGTGAGTGCTTTAAAAAGCGCTCGCGCACTACGTGAACTTTATTCACGTAATCATCTGGGCTTTTGTTGTAGTTGTCGACAAAAGCATTCCAACTCTGAGTCAGGGCGTCCTTATCGTCCCTGTTCTTCCTTGACCCTTTCCGGCTCGAATAATATCGAACCTGGAAAAAGAGGTCAATAAAGTACAGACGTCTATCTTCTGTACTTCGATCCAATCGACGTGACTGGATGTCTTCGCAGTCATCCAGCACGTTGATATCGAACAACGCATACAGGCAGTCCCGTTTACTGTGACCGCCACTGTTGGGGGCAATAGCCCAGCCAGGGGTCCAAAACCCCACTCTGTACGGAACATGTGGTTCCGTACGATGATACGCTTTATAAGCGGAAGGCGACGCTTCTGTTCGAGCTCTTTTAGCAGGCGGAGCACCGCCTGCTTCAACACCACGCGCCGGGGTTAAATCACCCCGACGTGGAGAAGTACTTGGACCAGGTGGGGCTCTGCGTTCCCGCAACCACCTGTGATAATCATTGTCCCTGTCAGCAATGACAGCGACACCAGAGTCGTCATCGCTGTTAGGCGATGAGCACCTAGCGAGTTTCTACTCGTTAGATCCTTTAGTGGGGACAGCTGTATCGCCATCACTTTGTTCGGAGTCAGAACTCCCGAACATGTCCCTCTTGGCTACACGCCATTCGGAAGTTGCCATTGTGCAAGATGTTGCATTAGCAACATCTCCCTGTTTCTTGCCAGATTCCGCCTTAGCAGCATCTGTGGTCGAAGACGGTACGTCTTCCGACCTTTTCGTAGTTGACGCTGCTAATGCAGCGTCACTGTTGTCACTCAACACCTCAGCACCTAGTGCTGAGGCGGAGGAAGAAGCTCCTATGATGTTTTCAGCAGCGTTCTTTAGAGCGCCGCTGCGTGCTTCGACCATCGAATCGATGGTCAATCAGTTGGTGAATGAGAAATTCCGACCAACAAGTGCCACCCATGATTGGCCAAAATAAGAGTTATTATTGGCCAACCACCTTAAGTGGGGGGGGGTGATGTAATGGGGTGCCATTACATAATTGATATTCAAGTTAGAATATCACAGTTTAATTTCAGACGCGTTGTCTGAAATTTAAATAAGAGATTATAAGTTATTATAATCTAAGAAGGAAAAGTCGATTCGGTATAAATACCGAATCATGAAGGTTAACTAATAGTACAGTTAGTTTAATACTTGATATTATTATATTAGTTAGGTAATTACTATACTGTTAGCCGCTAACCACCCATTTAATAAACACTCTAAATTTTGCGTTCTCAAGCTTAAGCGAATATTATATTTGCTTTTCATATAGGATTAGTTGTCATCAACTAATCCTACCCCTCCCGTATTGCGCGCTTCCTCGCACAACACAGTGTAAGCCTGTAACAGGATCAGTCCTGTTACAGAGGCTAAACCCCTCTTTACCTCGTTTTTGGCCTTCCTTTGAGGGTCACCAGGACCCTTCCGTGCCGGTACGGCATGTCGGGCTTCATGAACCGTGTCCGGTTCATTGGTGATTGTCGCCTTCGGCGATCCGGATGCATCATCCGCAGTTGGTATAGGTGGAGCACGAGTTAGCGCATTTTCCCCACGTGTGGGAAATTGACTGGATGACCGACAACGCCGTTCGGCGCTGTCATAGTGGTCAGCCTTTGGGGAGATATCCCCAAGGGCACCCACCTCCGAGTTATCGGAATAGTCTACACCCTCAGCACCACTAAAGGTGCTCATGGTTAGCCAGAGGTTCTCGCAGTTGGAGTTCTTCAACTAAAATTCTTTTATTGCGTAAGCATTAGTCTTGATGGGGGAGGATGTAACAGGGTTACATTCTGGTTACATTTAGTTATGTGGTGTATGTAAGTACACTACGGTTGAGGTCAGTTTTGACCGGTCCGAAAGGTTTGGACCTATTGGTTATTTTAACCAATAATGGCAGGAGCTCTTGGTGGAGGCGTGGCAGCCAGCCACGTGTTGGTACACAGGTGGTGTACACTACATTTTAGCTAGGTACGAATTTGGTAAGTTCTACTTAGTATTACACATAGTTTACATTAGTTTAAATTAATTTAGGCTAATTATATATTAAATATACATTCAGTTTACATTTTCACTCGACGACTACAGACGCACGACCTCGACCGGTCGCGCGTGTAGTGAGTGCAGTAGCGTAAGGGGGGCCCTCCCCTTAGCTACACCCTTAGTAAGGGAGCCTTACGTTAAGGCATTAGCGAAAGCTAAGTGTAAACCAAACTGGGAATCTTGGCCCCGAGTAGGAGAGCTCTCTCCTACTAAGCCCTTTTATAAGGGCGTATCGGCTAAGTAGCGGCGAACGCCGCTTAAAGGAAAGTCTTCCTCTGTGCGCTAGCCGCACCGTGCGTATACGCACCGGCTACAGGACAGGTCTAGAAAGGCCGTTGGGGAGAACACCGTGTAAAGGTGAAGACCTACGCGGACTGCGAAGCATTGGCGCGTCAAGAGATAAAGATCTTTGGCGGAAAATACCCGTTCTCCGATTTTGACATTCTCGCCGAACGCTATTACCTCGACGTGTTCAGCGTCGATAGCGAATTCGACGACCAGTGATGGTTGAGACCTTCCATGAACTGGGGTCCCAGCCGATTTATGCAACGTTCCGCGGCGTTTGTCTCATGACTGGCCATACGACCACCACATTCCGCATATACCTCCGTGCTACTGGGTGCCCTGACGCACTGATGGATGGTGGGAAGGTCTGCGAGCAGATAGTATTTGGGGGTCGTGTCTACCCAGCTCTGGGGCGAGATGCTACGTTTCCGTCCCAGCGCCTATGATTCGGCCAACCCCCAACGCATGCTCTATCCCTAGATTCAGCTCGATATTCAACGGCTGGAGATGGAGCAACAACGCAATAAAAAAGAGGGTGGAGGACGGAAGTCGTTCGCCGACGTCGTCAAGCAAGGCTCGTCAACACCCAGTAAGCGGGGAACCAACGACTACGCTGTCTGTGTCCTCTCCTTGAGAACAAACGCGGAGTCACTTTTGTCGCCTCCCGGAAGTCCGAAAGGGAAGACGCAGGAGGGGGCTTTGATTGTCCGCAAAAACTGCCTCCTGGAAGTCACGCTCTAAGACCCATATGCCAAGATTGACTGAAGGACAGCCGGATACGACAAAGAACTCGACGGACCATGTGAAGAAGCCGAAAGCCAAACGCACTCGCAATGCTGATGACTTTGCAAACACGTTCCAAATAAGCAAGCCCAAGCCAGTTGACGGTATTGCGACGAGCAACTACTTTGCTGTTCTCGAAAAAGTGGAGGTCGACTTTGAGTTCCGATGTGTGGTGGTCAGCGAGAGCACCCCTGTGAAGTTCCAGATCGTACCGCGCAAGGTCTCAGTTCCTCAAACTGTACGTACGAGTACTGAGTCGAGTCACTTCCGGTAGAGAACCACACTTCCGTGAAGCGAACGAAGACAGCGGTCCCCATCCAAGAGGCGGTTGCCGATCTCGAGGATGGAGGCGGAGGAGACGGTAAATCTCCAACTAAAGCCGACGCAACTTGCTGCTGCCGACGTTCGTGTCACCGGACTCCGCAACACGATGCGGAACAATTACAATCCAGACATACTTGCTTCATGGCGTCGTCGAAGGTTCCGCTCGCTTTCAACGTTGCATTACTGGACGAGATGAGCGAGACCAAGGAAAATGTTCCGGAAGTCGCTCAACTACACATTTTAAACCACGTGCTGAGAGCTTCCGACCCGTCGACAAGAACGACATTTGTCCACAAATGGGCGAAATACTTTGGCACCAAGCTTCCGAAGACTCGAGAAGAAATCTTCCCCACGGTGGTAGGCTGGTGGAAAGATCCTATCGTCAAAGTGGGTTACGTGGGACGCGTGCGCTTGCATTATTCGAAGTGATGCTCATGTGCACGGCACCTCATATCTTTATGAAGGACATCTGGATCCACACGAATCACGGTCCACCCAGTCGCATGGAACCCAGCTCTAAACTACCGTCTACTGCAACCCAACATGATGCTGAGCTTTCTACGGTCCGAGATAGGCACCCGGTGCTTTGAAGTTTGGAAGCAGCTCCACTGTAAAGGTCCTTTACTCAACAACCTCGGGTACCTCCGAGACTGTGAGCTGTTCTTCCCAGCTGACGAAGCTATTCTGCAGTTGAAGATGGTAGATGTTGTGTCAGTACTTGCGACTTGCCCGCGCACACCGAGTGATAGGGTAGACCATAGTGACCTGGTCTCGAAGGGTGGAGTCAGTGTTTTGCCTGTTAATACCACTGAGATAGCGGAAAACAGCCGTATCCTCATCGAACACATTCTCCTGGAATACAGGCTCTCTTGCGTCGAGAAGGCGCCTCGACTCCCGCTATGTCTGCTTTAACTAAACAACCGACCGGAATAAAATGGCTCTGTGTATTACAGCACTCTTAATGGGTACCGTGACCAGCTACTGTTATGCTAGACCTCGCTTTACGGACCACACTGTCGTCTTCACCTCCGTCAAATGCAGAGGGCGGGAGATCTTCACGCACAAACACCGCTTATACGATCCTGGGCTTCTTCGCCACGCGCGCCTCTGACATCATCGAGACATTCTGGGACCTGTAGACAACTGGCGGCCAAATATCTATTTAGCAACTGGCGCTGCGCGTGGCTGCGACGAGTTCACCACCTTGCGGACAATTATGATCTCTTTGAAGTCGACGTCAGCCAGTCCTATCTTCATGGTGGCTTAGTACGTGACATAATCCAAGTCCTCTCCCTCATCCGTCACCTCCATCGCGAAACAATGACCCTGCCACTTCTTGTCGACCGCAGCGACGACACACACACCCGGTTCCGTCACGCAGTTGGCCACGCCGAAGTACCCTGTAAACTCGCCCTCGTATTGGTTCTTCCGGATGTCGACTTTCCAGCCTCCCTTCTTGCTCGTCAAATAGTCGAAATACTCGAACACATCCTGTTTTGTCATCCGACGTTGCTTGGCACGATCGTATGTCACCGTCTCCATGTATGCGTCCTCCAAGGCCACATACTTATTACCAAACGTTAGGGTCACGAACACCTAAATAAATAATGACAATTTAATCTTCTCAACAACTGCAAAATCCCCTTTACTGATGTAACCACGCAGTCAAATGCCATACTCTTCCCCAACATCAACTACGTGCGCTTCGTATCCAGGAACCGACGCAGCGACAAAGCCCTTCGCTTCGTCTCAGTGACTTGGCTCGGTCCTCATACCAATCATCAATCAACTCCACCCAGTCCGACGCTCCGAAAAAATCGTACAGAGGTACCAGACTCTGAGATCCGTCCATCCACTCGAACCAGTACGAGTACCTCGTCTTTCTGCCGACTTTTTTCGTTCGGCGTCCCAGCATCGCCTTCACATCGCAGATGCTGTATATTTCACCCGCTTCTTCGACCTCCGCGTCCGTCATCTCGATTTCCCTCTTCATAGCGTGTGGTCCACGCCTCATATTCTCCCGCGATATCGCCGCATTTCTGTCCAGCGTATGAGCCGTCCCAGGACGATCATCATATCCATCCAGGCGCACCGGCCCTGGGATCCTCGCATCTTCAATCTTCGGCACTGCAGTTCCTGCGCTGAACGTATGCATCTCGACGTCCGCGGGGTTCTCGTCTTCGGCCCCGTTATCACTGATGCGTAGTCACTGCTGCGCTTGTGACAACTTATCCAGCATCCTCTTCGCTGATGTTGAACCCGCGCGTGGCAATGCGTCAGAGGTACGCTCCACGTCGGAATTACTCTTCTACACGGTACACAGCGACTTCCATCCCTCGCCCAGTTTCATCATCGCCACTAGCTTGAGGCACCGACTTTTTGTCGACAACGCAGCGGTCCTGCCCTAACCTTCTCCCGACGGTTCCTCTCCTGCACTGGTGGTGACGAGTGCGGCTTAGGTTACCGTACGCAAGAACAAGGCTAGTATTTGATCATAGTCGACAGTCCATCGGCCTTTTCTGCTTTAATAGGAATTTTCTTTTGAGCGCTGATTCCGAACCCACGCCTTCATGTCTCGGGTGGAGTTGTATTGCGCATTCAAGTTGTATTGCAAATTCCTACACACATCATTTGTTAGACTATCACTATACCTGGATCAACTACGTTACCCACCATGTTAAGTTCGACTCCACCTGAACGCCACGTGTCCAATTTCGAAATGAGCTGAATTTTGTCCGATTTCACTATCCGGAGAATTATCACAATTTGGAATTTAATTTTAATTGCAACAGCGGGGATCGAACCCAGGACCAACAGCAAGAAAATCAGGATATTTACCAGCTGAGCTAATTGGCCCAAATAGTGCACAAAATTCACTGCTTATTTATATTATTATTGTATTTACCTAGCTAGGTAGATTGAGAAGTAGCCTCGTCTTATTCTAGTAATAAAGACACTTTCAACTGGCTGCCACGGGTTGTACTTCTACATTTACCTCGTCGAGCACAAGTGCACAAGGAAAAGCCTGAAGTAACCAGCCTCCAATTATCGTCCAATCATCTCCACAATAAATCCATTTGTGTCTACTGAACTGACTCTCTTAGCCACTCAGGCGCTGGGTACTGTGGTACCAACCCATCCCGAGCATCTTACCTGTCCCGTTTCTGTCGTCCCGGCTGTCGTCGAAACAACCGTTTCATCACAGGACCCATCCAGTTCCCCGTCTTTTGTGATCCAAGTTGTTTAATCGACGATGCGGTCGATGAAGACATCGCGGTGCGCACTATCGACGCCGGTGCCGGCATGTCCGTGGTTCTACGCAACACGTTCTCACCGATGAACGTCGACGAGGGGAATCAAGACCAAATGTCAGCGCTACTGCCATCAGTCCCAGTACACACCCCTGAGGCAAGCGATGTTGATGGTTCTGTCGACTCTGGCGCGAGTGCGACCTTAATATTACTCCGCGCGCTTCTCCAGCGCGATACTGAGAGCCGTCGCGACACCGCGCCTGTTCCGGTCTTCGCGCAACTGAGGTTGCCGCCCCCTTGAGCTGCCGACATTGACGCAATAGATGCGCTCTACGACTCCGGTGGGAGAAGGAAGCGGTTTCCGTCTCGATTTCCCATGCCCGTCCGTACGAACTTCCTAGTGCCAAGTACGCCATGACGATCGACACCGGTCGCGCCTTCGAGCGAACGAACATCAACAAGATCCCAAACTCCTTTTTGAAGGCAACGGCAACAACGTCGTCCAAGAGCAGATCCGAGCCATCCAGCTCGGACATGTATTAGGGTTACATTCGAGTCACATTTAGTTATGTGGTGTACGTGAGTACACTACGGTTGGGGTCAGTATTGACCGGTTCGAAAGGTTTTGAAACATTGGTTATTTTATCAAATCAGGGCAGGAGCCCTTGGGGGTGGCGTGGAAGCCAGCCACGTGTTGGTACACAGGTGGTGTACACTACATTTTAGCTAGGTACGAATTTGGTAAGTTGTACTTAGTATTACACATAGTTTACATTAGTTTAAATTAATTTAGGCTAATTATATATTATATATACATTCAGTTTACATTTTCACTCGACGACTACAGACGCATGACCTCGACCGGTCGCGCGTGTAGTGAGTGCAGTAGCGTAAGGGGAGCCCTCCAATTAGATACACCCTTAGTAAGGGACCCTTACGTTAAGGCATTAGCAAAAGCTAAGTGTATACCAAACTGGGAATCTTGTCCCCGAGTAGGAGAGCTCTCTCCTACTAAGCCCTTTTATAAGGGCGTATCGGCTAAGTAGCGGCGAACGCCGCTTAAAAGAAAGTCTTTCTCTGTGCGCTAGCCGCACCGTGCGTATACGCACCGGCTACATCTGGTAGCACTTGTAGTCAATCCAACACCTGTGTTGGTAGACTAAGACATCCTCTGCAAGGGGTGAATCAGGACGATGGGAGAAGTTAACCCTCGTCCAGCAGGAAGCCTTTAACAGGCTGTTATCCTTGACGGGTGACGAAGGCATGCAGCTCCTAGTGGAGCAGGGCCTTGAGGCCGTGAAGGCAAGGGTAAATGCCCTCATCGCTCATGAAGCGAGTTTAGGTGGAGTTCGTTCCACGGGGGTGCGTCCCCCATTGTCCTTTAAGATAAAGGAATTCACCGGGGGAAAAGGTGATAACCATTATGTGTGGTTACGAGAGGTCGAAACGGCCTTCGCCACAGCGAATGTGATCGCTGATCCCTTGCAAGTGGGACTTGCGCTGACCCATCTTACGGGTAAAGACCGTGCATGGGCGTTTACGTGTTCGGATTCTGTCACGAACATGTTCCCTACCTGGGAGGTCCTTAAGCAGAAGCTTATGGACATGTATGCAACGCCTGATCTGGTTTTCCAGAATCAGCTGGCGTTTTTGAGGTGCCGTCAGGGCACTAGGGACTTGGAAACATATATCCAAAAACTTAAGACTCTGTTGGCAGGGATGTACGCGAAAGCGTATTCGGACGATGTGTCCATCCCCGTCTTATGGGAGGCCTGAGAGAAGGGCCAGCACGTTCGGAGCTCTCCCGATGCCGACCCCAATCTCTGCGGGAGTCGTTCAAGATGGCGTTCAACGCTGAGAGGAACTTTCGTTCCTCTAAGGTGGGTCCTGAACCCATGGACCTGAGTCAGGTCGAAGCGGAAGAGAAACCTTCCGCTAAGAGTCACTTTTACTATTTTTCGCAGAGCTTTGAGGCAGAGCTCTTAGCTATGTAGCAGCGGAATGGGCCGCTGAGATGCTTCCTGTGTGGAAGCACGGATCATCTGCGGAACAGGTGTCCAAAAAATCCTCAGCGAGACACTCGCTTCAAGGGTCCAAGGGTTGGGAAAAAGCCCTTGCCCAATCCGTCGGGAACGACGGCTCCCAGTAGGTTCGGGGCGCCCTACTGGGGGATCCCTCAGTGCTGTTAAGCCCCAGGGTAGGGGACGACAGCACAAAGCCCCGAGGGAAACGGTGCTTTCTTGCACCGAGTTGTAGTATCAGCCAGGTTTGCTGGTAGTCCTTGCGGACGTGAAAGGCTTTGATAAGCCTTGGAGAGTCTTGATAGACTCTGGAGCTTCTGACAATTATGTCAGACTGCTTCTGTAGAGAAGAGTCGGCTGTATGCCGAGGCCCTAGAGGCACGTTCTCGTGACGTTGTCACGGTCCGTCTTGCGACGGGAGTACAGGTTTCTGTACCCAAGGTCTCTATGGACCTTAATCTGAAGTTTGCAGACTTCGACAGCTTAGAACGTTGTCTAGTCCTGGATTTGGACTCGAGGTATGACCTCATTCAGGGCATGAAATGGCTGGAACGCCACGAGCCATGGATAGACTGGAAGTCTAAGTCCATTGTCTAAACGCACCCGCGATAGGGTGAAGCATTGGCGAGTCATGAACCCACCTTTGCTCGATCGCAAAAGCGATTCTGGCATGAGATGCCAGAGATTGGGATATCTGAGATGATCAGTCTCAATGAGGTCAAGGAAGAGTTCCTTAACGAGGGGGATTCGGCGGTTAATCACCACGTCGTTAACGGTGAGACTGGTGAGTTGCCAGTGGCAGAGGTGGATTCCTCTGAGGCGACTCCAGTGGTAGGGGTAGAGACCCCTGTGGTTAAGTGCGAGGCGCTTCCAAGCAAAGAGACCCTTAGTTCGTCTCTTTTGCACGTCGGAAAAGATTCCGACCACGCAGTTATAGGCGAGACTGGCGAGTCGCCATTGGTAGAGGTGGATTCCTCTGAGGTGACTTCAGTGGGAGGGGTAGATACCCCTGTGGTTAATCGCGAGGCGCTTCCAAGCGAAGAGACCCTTAGTTCGTCTCTTTCGCGCGTCGGAAATGATTCCGACTACGCCGTTGTAGGTGAGACCGGCGAGTCACCGGTGGTAGAGGTAGAGACCTCTGTGGATAGGTGTGAGTCGCTTCCAATAGATGGGGCAATTGACTCCCCCCATCTGGTTCCCGGGATGAGTCCCGAGGCCATTATTCAGCAGTCCTATAGGATGCTGAATAGTGTGACAGGTGTTGTCACAGAAGGTAAGCCTTGAACGGTTGCCTGGGATAGGCGAACTGTTGTCTTTGGAGGAGATGTCCTTCAACGAATTTGAAACTGCTTTGAAAGCAGATGAAATCGACGAGGTTGTCGTATTACGTCCGGAAGAGGAGTTGAACTCCTCATCCACGATGGACGAGTCAGTTTTGGTTCAAACCAAACAGGCATTGAATGACCGAAGCGGTCTCATGATCCTCGCGGATCCTGAGGACCCTTACCATTCCTTACTAAAGGAATTTAGAGATGTCATTAGTGACAACCCGCCGATGGGATTACCACAGGATCGGGGAGTCCGACATGAAATTGATTTGGTTCCTGGAACCAAATACTGCGTCACTAGGCAGTGGCCCCTCCCCAAGGAGCAATGCGACATTATCAACGCATTTTTCAAGAGGAAAGAAGAGGAAGGGATGGTACGGGAGAGCAAGTCTCCCCATTCTTCTCCCACTTTTTGTGTTCGTAAACAGAACGGAAAGTGGCGCATTGTGCATGCGTACAACAAGCTGAATGCAGCTACAGTACCCATGCAGACTCCGATTCCTCGGAAGGATGTCCTCCAGAACAATATGGCGGGCTGTACGGTGTACAGTGCCTTAGATCTGGTGGAGGGTATTATCAGGTGCGCATGCGGGCATCCGATATTCCGCTTACAGCGGTCAGCACGCCTAGTGGCATGCTGTGGGAGTAGCTTGTTATGCCACAGGGGCTTTTGAATGCACCAGCGACTTTTAATCGCTTGGTGACCCAACTCTTCCGCCCTCACAGAAAGTACGCTCAGACGTACTTCGACGATATATTCGTTCATAGTCGTGCAGAAGGCGACTCGTCTGATGTTCAGACGCATCTGATACACCTTCGAGCTGTGCTCGAATGCATGCGAGAGCATAAGTTATATGCGAACGCATCCAAATGTATCTTTGGTGCTGAGGAAATTCCTCTCCTCGGATGCTTCATCGGTAAGATTGTAGTGCGGGCGGATCCCGCGAAGGTGAAAGCCATTGTGGAGTGGCCTTCGCCTGTAAATCTTAGAGATTTACGGACGTGGCTTTGATTAGCCAATTATCCCCACAAGTACAACGAGAACTACGCTGAAATGGCGAATCCATTAACCGACCTTCTTAAGAAGGATGTTGATTGGTGTTGGGAAACCAAACACCAAAACGCTTCTGAAGCGGTAAAGGGGATCTTGTTGAAAGCTCCCGTTCTTGCTCTCCCAGATTCTGGGAAACCATTTATTGTCGTCTGCGACGCCTCCAATTTCGCAATCGGATGTGCTTTGTTACAAGCAGACGATACAGGAAGGGAACGCGTGATTGCGTTTGAGTCGAGGCAGCTTAAAGCTGCGGAACGGAACTATCCCGTTCATGACAAGGAGCTACTTGCAATGAGTATGCTCTTGTCAAATTTAGGATTCACCTACTCGGCTCTAAGCCGTTCGTGGTTTATACTGACCACGCGTCCTTACGGACAGCGACAAAGGCGCCTCATCTCTCGCAACGGATGGCCCGTTCGCTATCCTTCTTTGCGGAGTACAACTTTGAGGTTAAGTATAAACCTGGCAAGCAGAACGTGATTGCAGACGCATTGTCGCGTCGTCCCGATTACGAGATCGCTCATGCGACATTCGTCACCTCGTCCGTGGTGGATCTCATACGCCAGGCGTATGAGAAAGACCCACAGTGTACGGCGCTTATCAGCGCGTTGGGTGGAAAGGGACTTGGCTCGTCTGAGCCAACCCTGTCAAGTCGAACTAAAGCTCGTTTACACCGTTACAGGTACTGTGACGTTTTGCTATATTATAGCACGAGCGCGGAGGACACTCCGCGGGTGGTTGTTCCTCATGATGAGGAACTGAAGTATAAAGTCCTCTTTGAGGCACATGACTCCCCTACCGGGGGTCATTTAGGTCGGGATAAGACCTACAGCGCTTTAAGCGCTTTGTATTGGTGGCCCAAGATTTATAAGTGGGTCGGTGCATATATACGCACCTGTGAGACGTGTCAGAGGGTTAAACCCTCTGCGAGTTCAGCTGCGCCTTTGGCGAGCTTGTAGGTTCCAACGGAGTGTTGGAAATCCATTAGTATGGATTTTATCTTCGGTTTTCCGATGGATAAGGCCAGGAACACCGGCATTTTGGTCTTTGTAGACCTTTTGAGCAAGATGGCTCACCTGGTGGCTGTGTCAGAGTCCATTGATGGACAAGGACAGTGAAAGTGTTCCTATACCGTGTCTTTCGACAGCATGGTCTACCCGATTTCGTTGTGTCGGATCGGGATCCCCGTTTTACGGGACAATTCTGGGGAGCGTTGTTTAAGGTGTTAGGCACCAAGCTCCTCATGTCTACTGCGGATCACCCGCAGACGGACGGTCAGACAGAACGCGTTAATCGCGTTGTGGAGGATATTCTCCGGAGTTTATGTCCGTATTTTCCAAAGAGTTGGAGTGAGATGCTTCCGATGGTCGAATTTGCTATAAACAATTCGGTCCATGCATCTACGGGGTTTACCCCGTTTTACGTGAACGGATTGGTGAATCCGAGGGTTCCATTAACGCCACATGTGTGTGGCCCAGGGCTTGAGGGGGGAGGATTCCCCGATGTCAGCCCTGTATCTGTGCGAAAGCACTTCGATAAGTTTTTATCGACGCGCCTTAGTGTCTTACGACACGTCTGCGATGCCATGGCGGAAAGCCAAGACAAGCAGAAGGATCAAGCTGACCGTAAGAAGCGGCGTAATAAAAAGGTATAAAAAGTAGGAGAAAGTGTTTTATTAAACGCTAAAAATCTTCCTACACATGCAGTTTCAAATGTTTTGCGAAATAAACTGCGCCCCAGGTTTGTGGGTCCCTTTAAGGTGTTATCCCGAAAAGGCTTGTAGTACACCTTAGACATCCCGAAGGTGATGCGCACGCATCCAACCTTCTATGTGGGTATGCTTAAGCCATACCAGGACCCGGAGGCGGTCCCCCTCGTGGAGGGGGTTGGAAAGGCGGATAGCCGTAAGAGCCCTAAGACACGGCAGGGCGGAGGAAGCCCGACAGGGCTAAAATGCGACCACGAAGCTCCGCAACGGTCGTCTCGAGAGATGCAAGCCGCCTCTCAAAGATTTCAGCGGCATCCCACTCATCGCGGAGTCCCTCGTGGATATCATGGATGCGATGGCTGTGTCGATCACAGCGCTCGCGAATCTCACGCCGCAATTGCGCGACCTCCTCCTCCAATGCTCGATGCGGAGGGTACTACAAACTATCATGTGGAGCGTCTGATGGCGCGACGCCATCATCGGGGTCAAAACCAGTATCTGGTGAAGTGTAAGGGTTATCCACACTCACAGAGTTCGTGGGAGTCGGAGAGTTCGTGGGAGTCGGAGACTCCCCTACGGCAGGATTGCAGCGACGTCGTTGACGCTTTCGAGCGGGAGAATCCCTCTGCAGGTCAACGACCAAAGGGGCACGAGAAGCCCCTTCACTCCCAGTAATTGGGAGTTCGCCGGAGGCATATGTGGCGCTCACACTGTCCTCTGGCACCGTGGTGGAGACAGGGGAGCTGGCGTAGCGCGTGCGATATGGAGCACGTAATAGCTCCATCGCCTTAGCTTTGGCAAATGTCAGGCGCAACACCCTCTCCACCCAAATGTCTCGACGGGAATAGCTGTCATGCAGCTCATCGAAGCTGGGGAGAAGCTTCTCCCCTTCCGCCCAAGCGCGGAACTTCTTCTCTGCGTCATCGGCACTTTCTCCCGGAGAAAGAACGAAAGGAACCTCGCGGAGGTTCTCAACAGGGGCACCTTGTGCCTGCCTGTTTAAGCGCTCTCGGTACGAGACGCTAGTGAACTGCTTTTGTGTAAGCAGTTGTTGCCGGAGTTTCTCACGGCGTTCGCGTTGGTACGGCTGTTCAGCCGCAGGGCCAGGGGTATAGGACGCTAGACTAGTCCTTACCAAACGCCTAATCCCATCTTGGAAGGTCACGAGGACCATCGAAATTATAAGCCGCCCTTGACGGGCGTTTGGGAGCGCGTAACGCAGCCCTTAGTGCCTCTGCGGCAAGTTGTCTTTCATGAGCTGCGTACAGCTCATTGGTGATGATCGCCTTCGGCGATCCGGATGCATCATCCGACATTGGCAGGGGAGGCGCACGAGTTAGTGCATTTTACCCGCGTGTGGGGAACGGATTAGGCTGCCGACATCGCCGTTCGGAGCTGTCGGAGCGGTCAGCCGTTGGGGAGATATCCCCAAGGGCATCCACCTCCGAGTTCTTGTAATAGTCTACCTCTTATAGAGGAGACTCCATAGCACCACTAATGGTGCTCATGGATAGCCAGAGGTACTGGCAGTTGGAGTTCTCCAACAAAATTTTGTTTATTGCGTAAGCAATAGTCTTGATGGGGGAGGATGTAACAGGGTTACATTCGAGTCACATTTAGTTGGTGGTGTAAGTGGGTACACTACGGTTGGGGTCAGTATTGACCGGTTCGAAAGGTTTTGAACCATTGGTTATTTTAACCAATCATGGCAGGAGCCCTTGGGAGTGGCGTGGCAGCCAGCCACGTGTTGGTACACAGGTGGTGTACACTACATTTTAGCTAGGTACGAATTTGGTAAGTTCTACTTAGTATTACACATAGTTTACATTAGTTTAAATTAACTTAAGCTAATTATATATTAAATATACATTCAGTTTACATTTTCACTCGACGACTACAGACACATGACCTCGACCGGTCGCGCGTGTAGTGAGTGCAGTAGCGTAAGGGGAGCCCTCCCCTTAGCTACACCCTTAGTAAGGGATCCTTACGTTAAGGCATTAGCGAAAGCTAAGTGTAAACCAAACTGGGAATCTTGGCCCCGTGTAGGAGAGCTCTCTCCTACTAAGCACTTTTATAAGGGCATATCGGCTAAGTAGCGGCGAACGCCGCTTAAAGGAAAGTCTTCCTCTGTGCGCTAGCCGCACCGTGCGTATACGCACCGGCAACAGGACAGGTCTAGAAAGGCCGTTGGGGAGAATACCGTGTAAAGGTGAAGACCTGCGCGTCAAGAGATAAAGATCCTTGGCGGAAAATACCTGTTCTCCGATTTCGACATTCTCGCCGATCGCTATTACCTCGACGTGTTCAGCGTCGACAGCGACTTCGACGACCAGTGATGGTTGAGACCTTCCATGAACTGGGGTCCCAGCCCATTTATGCAACGTTCCGCGGCGTTTGTCTCACGACTGGCCATACGACCACGACATTCCGCATCTACCTCCGTTCTACTCGGTGCCCCGACGCACTGATGGCTGGTGGGAAGGTCCGCGAGCAGATTCTATTTGGGGGTCGTGTCTACCCGGCTCTGGTGCGAGATGCTACGTTTCCATCCCAGCGTCCAGGTTCTAGGAACGCTCACCGTATGCGCTCTTCCTTGACGCAGTGCGCGCCACAATGGCCGGCGGGGATGGTACTTCTGCTTATGTGGTAAAACGAAAGTTAGTTTTTATTTGTTAGGGATTTTCATCCAGTAATGCCTTTGTCCTAATCCACCCTACTTATGTTTCCCGATGCGGATAATTTGCGTTTGACTAACTACATCCTGTAAGTATCCCTAGGAAAATTCTTTCTGTGTCATAGAAGCTCTGGTGAGCCGCAAACATCAGGGAATGCTTTTAGCCATGATTAACTTGTCCACGGCGGGCCATACCCTCACCAAACAACTGAGGCGATCTGACATCATGGCTCAGCCTGCATTTTACTACTTATAAATGCAAAACATGCAACGTATACAAATGATTGCGTACACAATCACTTCTAACACTCTCACTTGATTGATACGCGATTGCAGTGCACAAGGCCAACCTCGAACTTGAATAGCTCGAGCTTGGGAAGCGCCACACTCTTCGTGGAAGCGTCCGCAACCATCTCCGCAGTGGGCACTTACTCCACCGCAGAACTCGTTCGGTTCGACCCGTTCACGCGAGAAGTGGTACTTCGTGTCGAAATGCTTCGTCCTCGAGTTAAACACGGGATTCTTTTCCGTGGAGATCGCGCCTTGGTTGTCTTGATTAATCGTAGTTGGATCGTCGTTGATCATCTTGAGGTTCTAAACAGACGCCGTTGCCGCACCATCACCTGGGTAGCAGAGTACAGAACCATGTACTCAGCCTGTGTGCTCGATCCCGCGACCGTTGTCTTCCTCTATGAGATACAAGAAACCTCTGCGCCGAACAGTAAGAACACGTATCCGGTCGTTGAGGTTGAGTATATTAGTCTGAG
This sequence comes from Peronosclerospora sorghi, assembly GCA_026184515.1. Taxonomy (NCBI): domain Eukaryota; phylum Oomycota; class Peronosporomycetes; order Peronosporales; family Peronosporaceae; genus Peronosclerospora; species Peronosclerospora sorghi. Next base: position 6,574,251 of record CM047582.1, read on the forward strand.
GCCCAACTCGCATGGGCAAAGCTGACTAGGTCACCGGGTTACTTGCCGTCGTACACCAATATTTCTCTCGCGTTGTCACCTAAAACTTGAGGATGTGCTTCACCGCTGACCAGTGCTTCTTGCAGTACTGGCTGCGTTGCCGACAGCGTCCGCTACTTCCGTTCCATTATACGTCACGAGATACATCAGGCACCCAACAAACTCACGGTAGGGAACGTTCATGATGCACGCGGTGTCTTCTTTGACACGCGTAACATGCTAGTTCGCGTCTGCTGGGAGGAACATTGTCTTGAAATTTATCATGCGAAAACGCTCAGATATATGCTGGATGTATCTGTGTTGCGATAAAGTGATTGTCCTAACACTCCAACCACAAGTCACCTCGATCCTCGATACGTAAGATGAACCAAGGCTCTCCGATCTCCTCGATGCTGAACTTGGTCTTAAGCTTCGTGACATCTTGCGTACACCGACTTCGTCCTAGCTAACAATGATCATGTCGTCCACATACACAACGACAGCTGAGTAATCGTCGCCGTTTGTGCGTGTTTATAGACATTGGTCTGAATCAGTGCGCTCGAAGTCCTTGCTGCATAAAATTCATCGAGCTTGTTCCACTGCCGTGCCGCCTGCTTCGTACCGTATAAACTCTTGCGCAAACAGCACACCTTGTTCGGATGTTCAATATCCTCGAATCCATCTGGATGCTTTTTTCTGTACAGCTCGTCTTCGATCGGAATGAACAGGAACGCGGTGCCGACGTCGACTTGTCCTACCTCCAGGTCTTTACCCGCAACGATTACGAGAAAAGTTCTCACTATGTACTGCTCGGTCACTGGCGCAAACGTCTCGTTGAAGTCTACGCCAAAACTTCTGCATGGAGACATGAGTGACTGTGGTGGAGTCAAGTTCAAAATCGAACACCGTAGTGTCGAGAACCTGACCACCATCGTGTCCAGCCTTCCAACTGACGGGGGGGGGGTACCCCGCGAACCTTCGCCTACGATCCGATCTGATCGTCCTCTGCCAGCAGCCGATCGATCATCAGCATAGGACGACTGGTCCGATTTTTGCGTCTCCATCTCACCTTGTGTACCCGATGGAATGGGCTGGTAACACACTCGGTGGATCGGTGCTGTAAATCAATTTGTGGTCTAAATGTGGGAGACCTTGCTGGGTAGTGTACCCTGGGCGGAACTCTTCACCCTGGGTACGGACAGACCAGTTATACTCCAAGTAAATATACTTAAAAGGACAGATAGGTCAATAGATCGTAGAGCCCAACCAATATGAGAAATAAAGTCCAATAATCCAATATAGAGATCCAATTAGAACGTGATGCACTCCACGAACGATATCTCCACGAAATAATCCAATAACTTGATAACACGTTCCAAACGTGTGCAACTTGCGGCGCTTGAAAAGTCGACCAATGTGTACTCCCGTCGAGGGACTTCCGGCGGGCCAAGTGCGCCTGTAACGCGTACCGGCCGGGTATAATAAGCTGGAGGGGATTGCTCGACCCTCTGCTTCCAAACACTCTGCGGCGTGCAGAGGCGACTGATGTACAAAGCGACGAAACGACTTCTCGTTGACTGTTAAAGGCTGAAAATTCGACACTAAGTAAAAACTATCGCCTATGGTCCCCAATATGTATAAAACATAAAAATATATAAGTGCACGCCATATCATGTGACTCACCAAAATCCGTGTTCTTGACACCTCTCGCACATGATTGGCCCAAAAGCCTCCTTGATTTCCACCAATCCGATTGCCGACAAGCCGATCGGTGTGCTGCTGACGCAAAGAGACCAAAATTCTTGAGTCCGCTTCACCACAGCCGCCCCTGAGTCTGGTCGTAGCCGCGCAACGGTAACGACCCGATCTCTCCACATCCTAGATATTCGCAGAAGCGGGCTTCACCGATGGACCGATCTTGGAGTACATCTTCGCCAGGTACTTGCCTTGTACACCTGATTGTCTTGTAACCACTCTTAACGTTCGTTGCGGCAGGTGCCCTGCGTTACTCATCGCCCCATATCTATTCACCGACCAGATCGGCCCGATTGGATAGCCCTCACGACACTCTGGAGTCCGACACACCGGACGGGCATCAGATCGAGGTCGATCAGCTCCAGAAAACAGTCGGGGAGATCCAGTCACAGTTAGCCATCAAGGATTCATCGCTCCTGCAACTTCGGAAGGAGGTAGACACTTTGATCCCCATATCCACAAAGTTGCAGGAGGTGACCGCCGAAAACGCAAATCTCCAGGCCCAGATCGCCCAACAAACCACGCGAGGTAAGCTTATCGGTCTGCTTTCCGTCTTGGGTCTGGTCTAACCTTCTTTTGCGCGTAGATCAATTGTCCATCGACATCACCAAAACGCTCGACACTTTATTCGTGGCTGATCGGCAGTCGCATGACCATTGCGATCAGCTCCGACAGATCTTGGACGGGCTGATCGGCGCACGGCATGATCTGTCTCGCTTGGAGGCCTACATGTCACACCTCCTAGAACAACTCGCGGTGTTCAACCGGCAGAGGTTGGATGATCAGTCCGATCGGACTTTACTACGCACCCAACATGGTGACCTGGAGAGGGAGATCGGCGAGTTGCAGGTCGTGGTCAAGGATCAGATCGGTAAGGTCGAGTCCTTCCAGAGCCGATCGGATGCCTGGAACCAGGAGTCAGATCGTCGCTGGGCGGCGTAAATCGGTGCTACCAACAGTTGACTGACTTGTTGCTCCGGCGTCCGGCTGCATACTCTAGCGCTGACCGGTACGCATCGGCCGTTCTGGTCGATCTGCATCAAGATCGGCGGACCCGAAACCACTCATTGGCTAAAAGTTGCCACCCCAAAATTCCGGAAACTTCCAAGAAGCGTAAGGACGCGTCGAAGGGCTCAAGGGCGCGGGGCATAACGCGCGACTCCGAACTCGAGGAGAAGCAAGCGGTGCCCCAGAAGAAAGACAAGACACTGGCGCATCCCCCAAGCCCCAGATCGGACGCGGGTAATGCGTCTATCGTCATCAAATCTCGTGCGCCCTCGCGCCCCCGCGCCGGTCACACCAAGCGTATAGATGTCTCCTCCGTAGAGGACTGGGGGGGGGCGGATCGAGCGATTCCGAGTTCTTGGTCACTGCTTTATCCAATTCCCGGTCCGACCAACGCCGAGGTACCGTTCCTGCGAAGCCTGCATCGGGGGCTAATAAGACGATCAGTTCCCAGGGTGATGGTGCTGCACGAACGCGCGAGTCAACCGGATCGGTGCCTTCATTCCATCCCGGCACATCTGGGCTGCGCCGTCACGCCCGATTGAAAGGGTTGTTGACCGGAGATCGGCCTCTACCATCGCTGACTTCAGATGCCACCTCGCCATGGTCATCGTGGCAGATCGGTAGCTTGTACCAATCGACCCTGACCAAGAAGATACTCGCCCGGTCCCTATCGCGTCCAGACTCCTGGCTTTTTCCTCCAGCTTCAAAGGCTCCTGCCTCTTCTGCATGGCGGGCGGACCTGGTCACAGCACCACAAATCGCCCGTCTGTACGCAGATGAGCCATGGAAAGTGTTCGTCCGCCCCAAGATGGGGTCCACGTTTGCGTCGACCGCGTCGATCGACTCGTTCTTAGGTCGAGTGAAGGCCTTCAATGAGGACTACAGACAAGTGATGTGGGAGTCTACACACTATCTAGTGCTCCCTCATGGTCGAGCGCAACATGAGCCAGGCCTGATCTCGTTCCAGAAAAACCGGAAGAAGCGCCGGAGTCGGGCAGGCGAGGCCTGGCAGACCCTATGCCAGTTCGTTCTGGGAGGAATGCTGGCCCGCAAGTGCGACATCGACATCTTTTTATATACTGTGGTTCTCCATATAGCGAAGCGTCGGGTTGAGAAAGCCGGGGTATTATCTGACGACGGCGTCTGGTATCCCGGTATTCATTGTGACGAGCCGGTCGCAGACCTGAAGGACGCTTTGGTCCAGCTCGATCGGAAGGGCCCTGTCGCAATCAACACCAGAACCAGATCGGAGACCATCCGGCGCTGACTAACGGCCGTCTGTGGGGTGATTGCGATTCTTGATGCGTCAGATAGCTGGCCAGATAATCCATAAAACATGTCATCATTTTCTTTTCAAATTCCTGATCATCCAATCACTTGACCAAATTCATCACTTTCTCCAAACATGCACCAACACGTTATCATACACATTTTCCATCTACATCGCGAAATTATCACCACTTTCGTCATTCCACTACTCCAGATCATCACAGTTCATCACAATAGCTCACAATAATTCAGACCTTACACATATTCACACCGATCGATATACTGATCGGTGCTACTGCGTGTCTTGATCTTCATCTTCATGAGTATGAATCACTGCGAAGCGATTCCAAATGACTCGTTCTCGCTCGAGCTCTCGTAGCAGTGCTCCACAATTTAGATCGAGTTTGTCGATCCAAGTTGCTTCGTCATGATCCTTCCAGCGGACCACATATTCTCGGTGGGTGCGACCAAAACGTGTCTTCTTGACCGATCGGACATCCAGCACATTTTCCATCTCGAATTCCTCCTCCTCCAACGGCCTTTCCCCACTGTCTTCTGGCAGCAGAGCTTCATCAAAATCGAATCTCTCCGCTTGTCCACCAGACAGGGCATTTTAGGCCGATCGGGGAATTCTCTGACCAGCTTCAATTTGGACACATGCTCGATCGGGAAAACTTTAGTTAACTTCGTTCGGCTTCAACGTCCGGCTCGTAAAAGTGACCGGGTGGTACACTCCATCATGGTCTTGCACTAGAGTGGCAGAAATGGCCCACTTACTAGCATACACAATGACGATCGGCATTTTTTCCGGATTGAAGTGCCTGAGAATCGGTGCCGTCGCCATATTGGCCTTCAGCATACCGAAAGCAACCTGTGCACGCTTCATGTAGTCATCTGCCTCCACCGGCAGAAAATATGCAGGCAGATCGGAGTCGCGGCCCTTTCGTAAAGTTGCCCGATCTCCTTCGCGTAACATTTGGTATTCGACTTCCCGGAGCTCGTACAGCACGGCCGCGTAGACGGCGAAGTATTCAATGAAGCGGCTGTAGTAATTCAGGATCCCTAGGAAGGACTATATTGCCTTCAGAGATCTGGGAAACGGGAGGTTGCTCAGTGACTCCAGACCCTTAGGATTAGCCTCCAGCCCACTGATTGACACCATGTGACCCAAATAGGCGACCTTGGACATGCCCCAAAAACTCTTCACAGCACTGATCGACAGGTTCCAGCGATCGCACGTCTCCAACAACAGTTCAACCTTCTCGGACAGATCGCTCCATGACGAGGCAGGGATCAGTATGTCGTCGATGTATGATCGCCTCCCCAGAACGGACGGTCTCCTTTCCTGATCGGGTTCACCCTCTGTAAATACATCATGGTTTTCGGTGGGGTCCCGATCGGTACTGATCTTGAAGTGTACATACAGTGCGTTGTCGATCAGCCTCTGGTAGATCTGGGGCGTGTTCTTCAAACCGAACGGCATACGGTTCCACTCGAACAGACCGAACGGCGTAACAAATGCGGAAATCTCGCGAGCCCGATCGGTCATCGAAACCACCCAAAATCCACTTGCCATATCCAGCGAGAAATACCATAGGGTCTTGTCAAGATCTTCCAACAGATCGCTGATCAGCGGCATCGGGTAGACCATAAGTTGGTCAACCGATTTACCAACCGATAATCGATGCACAACCTGATGTCGACGCCGTTATTCTTGATCGCAATCACGATCTGCGAGGCCCAAGGCGAGGTCGACGGCTTAATGATCTTGGTGGCCAACAGTCCTTTGATAAGATCAGACAATTTTTCACGGTACTGTGGCGCCACACATCGGCATCGCTGCGCGATCGGCTTGGCATCACCAACATCGTTGTCACAGATCGCTCCACGAGCAGCAGGGGGTAAGGCATTGCCTTTCCCGATCAGAAGATGTTTCTTCTTCCAGATGATCTTCTTAAGCTCATCGATCTGGTCGGGACTGTTGACATTCCGATCACCCACTTGTAGATCGTCCAAGGTGACTTCGGGCGGATCGGCAGACACTTCAAGGAGGACTGTCATCTGGCTCTCCAGCTCTTGAATGTACTGATCCCCGCCCTCGTGTATACATACTTGATCGTCTTCCGGGGCAATATCACCCAAACCGTCCTGATCGGTTGCACACTGCTGTTCCCGATCGGCGGGATGCTCTTCACCGACATCGATCTGCTTAGGCGCGCCATCACGGTCCGCCCCAGCCATCTCATGTTCCCCCTTTTCTATTTCCTGCTCCGCTGTCGCCTGTTCTTGTGACGCCACCATGTTAACGAACCTTGGCTCATCTGCTTCATGGTCCACCGTGTCCGGCGAGTGCGGTGCCTTTCTTCGAATTAACATATTCTTTGGGGTCACATAGCTGGTTCGTTCCACCATAGGTGAGGTATCTTCTTCCACCGATCCATCATCGCTGATCAGATCGGTGGTCGCTTGGTATGCCAAGTTCTGCCACTCAACATACCGTCTCGATCCGAACGAGACGAACCCCGCCTTTCTTGGTACCTTCCTTTCCGCCAGCCTCATGCCAACAATAGTATTGTTGTCGAGCGTAAGCGGCTTGTCACCGATATTAGTGAATCGGACAAAATCAAATCGGCCGGCGCTCTTCACAAAGGTCGGCACCCACCGATCGCCCCTGGTCACCCATAACTTCCTTGATCGAAAACCTTTGTCGACCGGGGTATCAGCGGATTGGCCGACTGGAATGGTGACATCTTGGTTCCACCTGACCAGATCGGTGTGCGATCCGTATAGGGGCCACCGACCAGCTAACTGGATCTGGACCTCATCCGGGAGTGTAAGCACTCCATGGGACAGATGTAGGTGAATACCCGCCGGCACCATGAAATCCATGCCTAACAGAGCATCCTGACCGGCCAGCTTACCAACCCAAGCGCTGAAGAAGTAGACCAGCGAACCCGATCGGGTGATCTTCACGCGCGTCCTTCCTTCGGTCATGTAAGAGTTTTCACCAATTCCAACGCATTCTTGTCTCTGGGTATCGTCTATACGACATCCGACCTTACGAGCAGAGGCGGAGTCGATAATTGAAACTTCTTCCCCAGAGTCGAACAACATCGTTGCCTTCTGGTTGTTAATCTTACCACAGGCTTTCGCCTGATTGAACCATTTGTCGGGCGCATGATACTTCCAGTATCCACGAGACTCCCCAGGAAGAAGATCCAACTGCATGACCACCTTCGATCGGGAATATTCATCGGTCGTGAGGTTGTAAACCGGATGATCCCGATCGACGCAATTGAGAATAGAACATGTATTGTCGGTTTTATTCTCCTCGCCGACATATGCATAGATGCCAAACGTAGATCGCTCGGCTAGATCCAGATTACAACCTGGCGAGCGTTCTAGTTTAACATCTTTTCCACGTCCGGTGGGAGCATCCCCGTGTGCTTACCAGGCACATACCACTTGCGCATCAGATTGAAGAACTCTTTGATCTTGCAGTGGACGGCCTCGTGGATCTCTCCACATGACTTGCACACGAAGAGGCAGTGATCGGTGGGTTGGCCGCGTCTTTCGCAATTCTTTCATATTAACTTCTTCCACCAATTCCCACCATCATGCTTTCTTGACCCGCAGTGAGAACACTTGTTGCGAGGTCGGTCCGGGTCGGACTTGTTCCAACTCCTTCCCTTCCGATATGCCTGGTTAGGCGTCGATCTGGTTCTTGGGGCAGGTTCCGTGACGAAAACGTGGCGATACTGGTCTTCGTCTGAATCCCGACTGGACAGGCCGCTACTTTCCTCTTCCGATCCAGTGCTGTCTTCAGTCACGATCGCCTTAAAAGCACGGGCCGATCTGGTTAGAGGCCTCTTCACAGGGTCGGTCTGGGTCTTCGATCTGTAGCGACCCGATCCAACGTCGACCTTCGCCCTCATGCTGCGTGAGTGTTGCAGAGTCCGCAACGTCTGCTCCACTTCCGTCACATCCTTTAGGCGCAGCATAGTGAGCTGATATGCCAGCTCTTGGTCATCCAGGGTACTAATATAGTGATCCACGTGCTCAATAGCGGAACCGGTCGGCGGGTTGCCTTCCTTGATCACTATCCCGGCGCGAATCGCAGCTACGTTCAAGCGGTGCAAGTACTCGATCGGCGTCTCGTCGCCCCGCTTCTGTATATGGTGATATTTGCGGGCGGTAGAGAATCCAGAGTTGCAGTACTTCCCCTCAAATTCTGAACATAGCAGATCACAGTCAGATCGGACATCCCGACCCAACTGTTGGATCCCGTTCGCCGCCGGTCCTTTCAGCAGATCCCTGAAGATCAGACACCATTCCTTTTTTGGTGTATGATCCCGTAGGAAAGCAGACTTGACCCGACCAAACCACGACCTGGCTTGCTCCTCGTCGGCGTCCTTTCCAGTAAAGTCCTTGAGATCCGTGGTCCCAGCCATGCGAATGCGTGGGATTGCAGTATATCCACTACCAAAAGCGGTTGTAGAGGATAGGTTAGCCCTGCGCGTTCTGCCCGCCCCTGCACCGTCTGACCCATAGTGGTCATCCGGATCGCCGATCGACTCCATGTCGAAATCACTATTCTTGCTTGATCGGAGCGGTCGGGCTGGCTGCGGCTTGCGTCTTCCTCTGCCAACTGGTTTGCCACCTCGGATAGCCTTGTCCGTTGATGCCACTGACTCCATATCAACATCCCGGCAAGTATTGACATTTTTCCGGGCAGATTGGTCCTGGGCATGCGGGCGTGGAGGCGATCGGCATCGGTCTCCCATGAAACGCTCCATCATTGCCTGAAACATGGCTTGGACGTTGGATTGGGTCATGGGCAACGTGTTGGTGTCCTCCTTTGGAGGCACTGAAGCCTGTGGGGGATCCTGGGGCCCCGACTGGCATGCAGCCCCATGCTGCCGCATGTCCTTTTTATGCTCCCATGGGGGTATGGTCCGCCCCCATGGTCATCCGCTCAACACCGACCTCCAACTCCGATGAGCTATTAGAGGCAGGTGGAGACTGATAGAACGACTTATCGTCGGAGCACACATCATCGTATACTGCCGTGGTCTCAACGACCTTCAATGCCACGGTGGGAGTTGGGCGGCGGACCACCCCCACCAACGGCACCAAATGATCATGGAGGGTCGACATCGACATCTCCAACTTCCAAGTGTCCAGATCGAACAGTTTCTGCACGTTGGAGAGGTTATGCACTTTTATGCCGACCTCAGCCAACATCGCCAGCAGGTTCTTCACCAATAGCAAAAGCCGATCGCTCTGGATCGGCTCGGTTGTGGGTCCGAGAAGGCGATCGGGGGTCTGGGGGTCTATAATCCGCATGACCTGGTCTTCGAGAGTAAATCTCTTTAACTCGTGGATGTAATACATCCTGGTCAGGTCTTCTTTCTTGATAACCCCATCCCCGACCTGCGACTTTTCTTCCAAGTCGTCTTCCTCGGACGGCATTCTGAGCCTCTGCTTGGGGACCTTAGGAAAATAGATCGGATCGTTCCGATCGGCCTCCAAGTCGCTTTCAATTTTTATCTTTTCATCAAAACATTCATTTAAATGCATAGGATCAGGACAAAAGTCCTGATCCTTTTCGGAACTATAGCAAGACTTGCTATAGTCCCGAGCGGCTCTGGCGGGAGCCTTATGGGGAGGAAAACAACTTATTAATCCCGATCTGGTCCTCCATCCGGCCAGATCGGACATCGCCATCTTTGTCGGCAACGAGAACATAAGGCGATAGCCGTTCCTTATGTCCTCTCCAGAACGATTCCACATTTAATTCATTGTAATCAATTCTTCGCGAGATATCATCGCGGTGATATCCACGATCACCAAGTGATCCGGGCACGCGCACCATTGTGGTGGAGTCAAGTTCAAAATCGAACACCGTAGTGTCGAGAACCTTACCACCATCGTGCCCGGCCGCCCAACTTACGGGGGGGGGTACCCCGCGAACCTTCGCTTACGATCCGATCTGATCGTCCGCTGCTAGCAGACGACCGATCATCAGCATAGGACGCCTGGTCCGATTCGTTTGTCATCTCACCTTGTGTACCCGATGGAATGGGCTGGTAACACACTCGGTGGATCGGTGCTGTAAATCGATTTGTGGTCTAAATGTGGGAGACCGTGCTGGGTAGTGTACCCTGGGCGGAACTATTCACCCTGGGTACGGACATACCAGTTATACTCCAAGTAAATATACTTAAAAGGGAAGATCGCTCAATCGAACGTAGAGCCCAACCAATATGAGAAATAAAGTCCAATAATCCAATATAGAGATCCAATTAGAACGTGATACACTACAGAATGATATCTCCACGAAACAATCCAATAAGTTGATAACACGTTCCAAACGTGTGCAACTTGCGCTTGGAAAGCCGAACAATGTGTACTCCAGTCGAGGGACTTCCGGCGGTCCAAGTGCGCCTGTAGCGCGTCCCGGCCGGGTAAAATAAGCTGGAGGGGATTGATCGACCCTCTGATTCCAAACACTCTGCGGCGTGCAGAGGCGACTGATGTACGAAGCGACGAAACCTATCCCGTTGAGTGTTAAAGGCTAAGAAAATATTCGACACTAAGTAAAACTATCCCCTATGGTCCCCAATATGTACAAACATGAAAATATGTAGGTACACGAAATCTCATGTGACTTACCAAAATCCGTGTTCTTGACACCTCTTGAACATGATAGGATTAAAAGTCTCCTGGATTTCCACCAATCCGATCGCCGATAGGCCGATCGGTGTGCTGCTGACCGGAAACGACCAAAATTCTTGGGTCCGATTTGCCACAAAACGCTTCGACGACTTATCAATTCCAGCCCGATTCGTCACTTGGCTGCCGCCACCACCATTTTTCCGACGTTTCTCGGGGCAATACCTCTGTATGTGCCCCTCGTCACCGCACGTGTAACATGCACGTCGGGCCCTACCAGATGTTGCGGCATGCGCGTGCAACTTAACGGCTGGATTGCCCTTGACGGCGTCATCCTCCATCTCTTGCACCCAGGCGATCATCTCTTGGGCGTGGCCTAGGTAGTCCTGTCTACCAGGATCATACCTTGCCATCTGCATCACTTTCAATCGCGGGGCGGCGTATTTAACAATGTTTTCACTTATCATTTTTTCACTCGACCCTCTTTCGCGATCCAGAGCTACTAGGTATAGATAATGCTCCGTCCACGTTCGTCTGGGGTCCTTTTCATTTGAAAACCAGGCAGCAGCTTGGTGGTGGGATATATTCACCTTGAATCCCAACCACATCTGCTCCATAACATAAGTGAGTTGAGGGCACACCTGCGACCACGAACCAATGTTTGATCGGAAATACTCCGCGGCGGTGCCCTCAAGATGTTCACCAAATTTATTCACTTTCAGGCTCTCACTCCACTGAAAACCAGAAGTGATCTCGCCAATTTCAATTGCTTCCATGAATAGGTAAGCCCATTGGCGATACCCTGCACCCTTCACCCAGACCGGGATACAGTTCGCGCCCCGAAAATTTCTCGATTGACAATTTGGGTATCTTGTAGCCGGTATGTTGCATCGGCACATACCCTTGTCCGGCGGGTACAACAGCTCCGCCCGCACCTTGCATGTCAACAGGCACTCCGCGAGGTGCTTGATTCGCTTGTGGGCGTGGCCTAGCGCCATCTTCGTCCTCGGCCAGATCGTTTAACGTCATCTGGTGACCGAAAGGACGGTAATTCTGTAAGCTCTCCCGAAACTCGTAGTCTGGCACTACCCCTTCCTGGACCCGGACGATACACTAGGGGGTGTTTGCATGCCTTGCCCAGCATCTCTAGCATTTAGAGCAGTCGTAACCTCCTTCAGACTGCGTACCAACGCCCGAAATTCACTCACGGAGGGCACATCATCTCCATCAGAATCACACATCGTTAATTAATTTAAAACACTTCAATCAGTTGCGTCACACCACTAATCCTTTCTGTAACAGGGTTACATTCGAGTCACATTTAGTTGGTGGTGTAAGTGGGTACACTACGGTTGGGGTCAGTATTGACCGGTTCGAAGGGTTTTGAACCATTGGTTATTTTAACCAATCAGGGCAGGAGCCCTTGGGGGTGGCGTGTCAGCCATCCACGTGTCGGTACACAGGTGGTGTACACTACATTTTAGCTAGGTACGAATTTGGTAAGTTCTACTTAGTATTACATATAGTTTATATTAGTTTAAATTAATTTAGGCTAATTACATATTAAATATATTCAGTTTACATTTCACTCTAAAGTGCAGTCGCGAGACCTCGACCGGTCGCGCGTGCAGTGATTGTCATAGGTAAGAGGGAGCCCTCCCTTTAGCTACACCCTTACTAAGGGAGCCTTGCCGTTAAGGCATTAGCAAAGGCTATAGTAAACCAACCCGGGAATCTTGGCTCCGAGTAGGAGAGTTCTCTCCTACTAAGCCCTTTATAAGGGCGTATCGGCTAAGTAGCAGCGAACGCCGCTTTAAGGAAAGTCTTCCTCTGTGCGCTAGCCGCACCGTGCGTATACGCACCGGCTACACTTTCAATAGGGTACTTTCCACTAGCTCCACGTAACGTAACCACGAAACAAATGCACTAAAGCACACTTGATATACCAAGAAAATTTCACGATATAACTAGTCGAGCCTTGGGCTCGTAACCTGTTAAAGAAAATAAAAGAAAAGTTTCAAACACTTCACGCCATCTTGGCTCACCTTGTGACAAAGTTCAGCAAGGGAGGATCAGCGGGAGAGGCAAGCTAGTCTGCGCCGTTCAGCGCCGTTCAGCGCCGTAGAGAGTTCAGTGAAAGTAGTGCTGATTTATATGCAAAATAGAAAGTGTATAATGTAAGGTTACTTAAGTAGCTATCCAGTAATAAATGCAACTTAATCCAGTAACCGCCGATATATGCATAAATGTAAGCCATCCCAACCAGCCAATGGGATTCCACCATTCTGGAAGAGTGCAAAGGCTACACACTGTTCCAACACACTGATTACCGCCGCGTGTGCGGTTAGCTACTCACGCTGTATATCGAGACTTTGTTATGAGTTACAATGTTGACATCTACCCCTTAGGCGACGAATCGCAGCTTACAGTATCCTTTCGTCTTCTAAACTTCTGCTAAGTCTGCGTCATTTGCTGTCTTATAAATTGTGAAGACACACATATGCAAAACTGATAGCCTTGACGACAAGAAAATCGCACTCACCACATACTCGTAATCTTGAACCGTTTCTTCAACGACGCTCAACTACATAGCGAGTTTTTAGCATGTCTGAGGTTATACAGTTGCTTGGCTGTTGTAGGGCGACCGAAGTTTTGGTTCCACTCAGTCAAAATCTCAATCGAAAAACCCCGGTAGGGGTTACGCTATGATTTTTGGTGAAGTACAGAAAACGAAGCGCACATTAGCGTTTCAGGATCGCCACCAACTCTGAACCAAACACTCTACTGCGCAGCGGGGAGCCCAAGGGATTGACGCACACAGCGAAACATTAAGTCTGACCACTGCAGATGCGAATTGCATAAACTATCCCATATCCCACTTGAAATGTTTATGTTTGGACGTCTTAGAATGTTAATCGCCCATCTCGTGACCACCACCACAAGTTTCCCCGCATTTCCATGTTTCACGCCGACAGCAGGGTCCCGATAAGATGTCACCATGGTGACACACGAGGAGTCACGTCTTATACGCTCATTTGGCTTATACGGGTACTTTGTGTCCTCATCGACAAAATCTGACGCCATAATCGCAAAGCGCTCATTTGTCGCCTCACACTGCACAATGTCCGAGAACAGCACCAGGTTCGTCTCAACTTCTACGCCTTTCGGAGTCTGTGACACAAAACGCATGTGCGATAGATTTTTATCCCCCAGTTCGTCGTCCTCACGGATAGTAACATTCCCCGACGACTCTGATATTATGATCTCAGCATTAAATACAGCTTCCTGTAATGCTGCAAACATTTCCTCCACACTTCCTGCACCTCGAAACGGAGTCACATCAAATCTCACCGTACAGGAATCTCCGTCCTTGTTATCATATCGCTCTTCTCGATAATACGGGGCTGTGAGACTCAAGCCACGCGTTCGTTCGATTAAGAACATGCGCGCTTCATACAGTTTCGGTCCACGTAGTTCACCTAGCGTTTTCATTCTAGCGAGTCGATCTGTCCCAAGTCGAATCTCCATTCCCGTCGGATAGAGTCGGTAGAGACTCTGCTGAGAATACTCCGCAAACATCGATTGTATTCTCGCTAGTTTCAAGTGCTGTTCTAATACCGCTTCTCTTAGCACGACGCCTTTAGCCCTCTTTTTCTTATCGGAACGGGTGTCTTCGCCATTTCTCACCAAGGCGTTCAATTTCAAAATTTCAAGCTCTTTCTGCAGTTTTGAAAGTTCAAGCTCTAACCTCTGCATCTCTTCTTTACGAACAGTATGTGTAGCTTTCCGTTTCTTGTAAATGCGCTTTGTTGTATGATGGATTCGTCTTGCCTTGACACTCATAGTCCTCATTAAAGGTTTGAACCTGGTTTTCTCGCTTTCTTCGTCATTTGAACGAGCGGTAAAGCCTCGTAGAGTTGCAGCGGCGTGGCGATTAGCACTGTAAGCATTGCAATCATCTTCCGAGCAGCTGAGATACTGAGAAGGGCTTGATAAATACGCCGCGGAGGAAATTCGCAACGACTGATGGTATTTCTCACCATTTGACCGCATATTAGTCGGAGGGTTCATCGTAGCAAAATAGACGATTATACGTGCACGATAAAATTAATTGGACAAAACTCTCTGCGATATTGGAAATCATTGGCCAAAAGTGTCAAGACGGTGAAATCCAGCCTGCTGTCGATGAGATTTAGCAACAATATAACGCCGCGACAAACCACTCGAGCACACTGATAGAAAAAGGTATATTACGTATTGTTGGAAGTGCACTAGCGGTGCGCAGCACTTCAAGGTATCGACGCCAGAGTAGTAGCCCACGGTAGGGCATATCGAGTGTTCTAAAGGGAATAGTTAGTACAGTAGGTGGTAGGAGAGCCAGGTGCAGGGGGTTCTCACTTCGAGATTGGTAGAACCACTGACGAGGCCCCCGGAGGGGGGCCGAAACGCGTCTGGCGCGCCTTCAATCAAAAAGTCGTTACATGTGCTCACTTTCGTTTTTTAACAGGTTATGAGCCCAAGCTGCTCGGCGTGTGCACCCTTCTGTGGAGGTCGGAGACGCGCAGGAAGAGTTCATGCTCAATTCGTCGCGGAAGCAACGGGCTCTGACGACAGGGGGGCGGAACGGTAAGCGCGTGATGGACACACAGTGTCACTTTACGCCCGCGAAAGAAGCGACCGAGTTCTGCACCAAGGAGCGAGAGCGACACATGTGGTGACGGATTGAAGAGGTCAGTCAAGGAAGAGGACGAAGGCAAGCTGGGAAACTACGGTACAACAATTCAAGACGGACGTAGTGCCTGAACAAGGGGGGGCGGATACCTGCAGGTGTGGAGAAGCGTACCGTCGATTTCGGGGCCAACTGTGGTGTACCGTAGATTTTGGGTCCAACTGTGGTGTACATGGACGGGCCATCCAGAGCAGATGTGACGACTGGTACAGGTACCTAACGGTAAGCGACGGACGACTGAGATGTCAGGTCGACTGGTCGATGATGCATGTCAGGATGGGTAGAGTTGATTGGTTGATATTAGGTAATTGGATGGTTTAGGATATAAGCAATAATAAAGTTCTCTTTTTGCGTCCGATCACCAAGATCACCCATATGGAAGGCGTGAACACCTCGAGCCTCCCTTCCTTTGCACGCACCTTTACACGTCCCGGGCGGGAGCACCTAGTACACTTTTTTAGCCCACCGGCAGACGTAAAGTTCTTGAGAACTCGCCCCGCAACTCCACCCGCTGTGTCATCGGCACTCCTTGGAAAGGTTATTGGGAGAGCAGTGCGCTCTCACCTCTTCCCCCATTGGTTGACATCTGTCCGCTAGAAGTTTGGCTGCTCTAATCGCCCCTTAGGAACTCTAGGTGGATTTTTGCGAAAATCGTCGATCTGCACATAGAAAGTGCAGATAGACCACCTTCCTCTTAAGTTTAGGCTAGGAATACATAATATATTGGGTATTTCCTTAGGGATCTAGGCTTAAGAGGCTCGGCGATCAAGTGGTGAAGATTTCCGCCGCGTGATCAAGTACCCCCTTCGCTGATTACCACTAGATCGACCCCGTCGATCTGCGACCCGCGATCGCCAGCCCGCAATCTCGCCAATTCGTACAAGATCAACGAGATCGGCCTGAGATCTGCTGTAACAGGACTGATCCTGTTACTGGCTTACACTGTATTTTGCGAGGAAGCGCGCAATGCAATAAGGGCAGGATTAGTTGGTAACAACTAATCCTATACTAAAACTAAATATATGAATATTCACTTGTCTATTAGAACGCAAAATTAGGAGTGTTTATTTAATGGGTGGTTAGCGGCTAATAGTATAGTTACTACCTAATTAATATAATAATATCAAGTATTCAACTAACTGTACTATTAGTTAACCTGCAAGATTCGGTATTTATACCGAATCGACTTTTCCTTCGTAGATTATAATAACTTATAATCTCTTATTTGAATTTCAGACAACGCGTCTGAAATTTAACTGTGATATTCCAACTTGAATATCAATTATGTAATGGCACCCCATTACATCACCCCCCACTTAAGGTGGTTGGCCAATAATAATTCTTATTTTGGCCAATCATTGGTGGCACTTGTTGGTCAGAATTTCTCATTCACCAACTGATTGACCATCGACTCGATGGTCGAAGCACGCAGCGGCGCTCTAAAGAACGCTGCTGAAAACATCATAGGAGCTTCTTCCTCCGCCTCAGCACTAGGTGCTGAGGTGCTGAGGTGTTGAGTGACAACAGTGACGCTGCATTAGCAGCGTCAACTACGCAAAGGTCCGAATACGTACCGTCTTCGACCACAGATGCTGCTAATGCGGCATCAGGCAAGAAACAGGGAGATGTTGCTAATGCAACATCTCGCACGATGACAACCCCCGAATGGTGTGTTGCCAGGAAGGGTTCTTCCATGTTCGGAGACAGTTCTGACTCCGAACAAAGTGATCGGGGCACAGCTGTCCCCGCGAAAGGATCTAGCGAGTCGGAACTCGCTAGGTGCTCATCTCCTAACAGCGATGATGACTCTGGTGTCGCTGTCATAGCTGACAGTGACAATGATTATCGCAGGTGGTTGCGGGAACGCAGAGCCCCACCTGGACCAAGTACTTCTCCACGTCGGGGTGATTTAACCCCGGCGCGTGGTGTTGAAGCTGGCGTTGCTCCGCCTGCTAAAAGAGCTCGAACAGAAGCGGCGCCTGCCGCTTCTGAAGCGTATCATCGTACGGAACCACATGTTCCGTACAAAGTGGGGTTTTGGACCCCTGGCTCGGCTATTGCCCCCAACAGTGGCGGTCACCGTAAACGGGACTGCCAGTATGCGTTGTTCGATATCAACGTGCTGGATGACTGCGAAGACATCCAGTCACGTCGATTCGATCGAAGTACAGACGATAGACGTCTGTACTTTATTGACCTCTTTTTCCAGGTTCGATATTATTCGAGCCGGAAAGGGTCAAGGAAGAACTGGGACGATAAAGACGCCCTGACTCAGAGTTGGAATGCTTTTGTTGACAACTACAACAAAAGCCCAGATTATTACGTGAATAAAGTTCACGTAATGCGCGAGCGCTTTTTAAAGCACTCACGAACAGGCAAAATGGAATACATCCATTATGATTGCATCAAAGAAGGGTTAAAGTGTGGTGTCCCTTCTCACCTCGTTTGCCCGCGGTGTACGCAGGGCGCTCCTCGTCTGTCAGAGGAGGAGTTGCGGGGGTACGGTGGTTTTTCCGTACCCGCCGAAATTCAGGGTTTAATTGATACCCTGAATGCATCAACACCTACTGTTGATGCTGCTTCGCATTATGAGTTTGAGACTTCTTCTCAAACTCAGTCAAAAGGTCTGGGGCGTCGGCCCTCAGAACCTCAATCGGCTCCCAACAGTCGAACTCTTGGGGATATCCCAGCCAGCGTACCAAGTACTCGGTACGCTGCCCCTTCTTCAAAGGCATCGAGCGCTTCAAGATCAAGCGCTCGAGGATATATCGCTTATTCCCCTGATTATCAATCAGGAGCGGCGGAGGTTAATAATTCCCTCGCCGTTGTTGTTGAGGAGCATGGTTCTTTGCTCCGCAAGCTCGAGGAGGGTTATTCCTCCTTGAGCAGCGATATGTCTCACTGTGTGAAGACATATCGGTCTCTTCGCGAGGATGTCCGCGACATCCTCGGAGCGCACACTACCCTCCAGCAGAAGAATGATCTTCTGTAAATTGAGCTTTACCGCTATAAGGGAGAGCTCGATCGGCGCACGGCTGATCTTGAGCAGTCGAAGGCGGAGGTAACGACTCTCCGCTCTGCTCAACAACGGCTGGAAGCCGATTACAAGTCTCTCTTGGGAGACTTGGAGAAGCACGGTATCTTCCGTGGTTCTGCGTCTCGTCGTAAGACGAAGACGAGTGATACGGCTTGAGCCGCCCAACATAGAATGTTGGGTGAAGCCGCATTGCTGTGGGAATGTCTAAGGTATAGGCATTCCCCCGAATCTCTTGGACCTTGAAAGGTCCAATTTACTTAGGAAGCAACTTCCGTGTAGGGAAGTTGCTTATTGCATGCATAGGCAATTCGGTAGTACTTAATAATACCATTTCGCCTTTCCGAAAGGAGTTTTTGTTCTTCCTTCCTTGCTTGTCTGCATTTTGCTTCTGCTTCTCCAAAGCAGAAGCAAGTGCATCTTTTATATAGCGTATTACAGCTTGGCGCTCTAATACGAATTCATCTACTGCTTTATCAGCAGTAGGTGCATTATCCTCGTTGTCTGCAGCAATTGCTGCAGACACATATTCATCGTATGCAGCTTCAGTTTCAATTGAAGCTGCTTCCGCTTCTACTGTACTTTCAGTAGAAGGGCCATCGTTTTGTTCACAAGTTTCAGTTGCAACTTGCGCATTGACTCGCTCAAAATTTGAGCGGGTCCCTCCCCCAATTAGATTTGGAGTACCGCCAAGTAAAGCTGGGGTTCGTGGATGCCTTAAGGCTTTCACGTAGAACGGTATATTCTTAGTTGAAGCATGCACCGAATTGTTAATCGCAAATTAAGTGAGTGGCAGATAATCACTCCACTGTTCAAAGGCATGTGCGTATGATCGCAACATGTCTCCGAGAACGCGGTTAACCCGTTCCGTCTGCCCATCCGTTTCCGGATGGTCCGCAGTTGACATCTTCAACTGGGTTCCCAACAATGAGAACGTTTCTTGCCAGAAACGTCCTGTAAATCTCGGATCTCGATCCGAGACAATGTCTTCCGGCATTCCGTGCAAACGGAATACCGTATCAACGAATATCCGCGCTGTTTGAGCGGCGGTTACGTTCGCTGATACTGCAGTAAGATGTACCATCTTACTGAAACAGTCTACAAAGACCACTATTCCGGTCTTCCGACTATTGTCGGGTGGAAGACTGAATACGAAGTCCATTGAAATGGACTTCCAACACTCTGTCGGAACCGGCAGAGATTGCAGCGGAGCCTGTGCAGACTGCGCAGGCTTAACGCGCTGGCAAATCTCGCAAGCGCGTACGTATTTCCGAACCCACTTGTACTGGTTTCGCCAGTAAAAGTAACGTGCGAGAGAAGCGTATGTCTTCTCTCGACCTTGATGCCCCCAAATCGGTGCATCATGATACTCAAACATAATTTGATGCTTGAGATCGTCGTCGTTTGAAACGACGATGCGACTTTCATCTTTTTGGTATGTGCTGTAAATCAGCAGACCATCGTGCAGTCGAGACCGATGCACGCAAGCGCGGAGGAACTCTGGGAGCTCGTCGCGCTTCTCACTTGATTGATTACTTAAGTAATCAATCAACAGACGTGTCTCCTCTTCTGTTTTGTACGCCTCGCGTACTTGTCGTATAATTGACGAAGACAAATCAGTGCAACGGATTGCGTTTGCACTGGCACCTTAGGTTGCGGACGGTTTTGTCTCGTAATCGGGCCTTCGTGATAGCGCATCCGCTATCACGTTCAACTTTCCGGGTTTGTATTCAACCGTAAAGTTGTATTCAGAAAAGAATGACAGACATCGAGCCATTCTTTGAGAAATGTGTGGTGAATTCACGGCCGTGCGTAGCGACGCATGGTCCGTGTAAACCACAAACGGTCTATCTCCCAAGAGATAGATCCGAAACTTGGCCAGTGCATACTTCATGGCAAGGAGTTACTTGTCATGCACTGGATAGTTGCGCTCGGCTGCGCTCAACTGACACGATTGATAGCAGATTACGCGATCACGATCATCGTGATCACGCTGCATCAAAGCACAGCCGATAGAGAAATCGCTCGCGTCGCAAACGACGTGGAACGGACGCTCGTTATCGGCTATAGCCAAGACAGGCGCTTCAGTCAATCTTTGCTTGACTGCATCAAAAGCATCTTGGCATTGGGTATCCCAATGCCATTCAACATCTTTCTTAAGTAATTGAGAAAGAGGTCGTATTAACCCAGCATAGTTGCACGAATACTTGTGCAAATATGTTGCCAACCCAAGGAACTTTCGAAGTTCCTTAACGTTGTTTGGCGTAGGCCATTCAACGATCACCCTGATCTTTTCTGGAACAGGACGAACCCCGTGCTTTCCCACAAAGCATCCAAGAACGGGTATCTCAGGTGCACCAAAGGTGAAATTCTTTAGATTTGCATAGAGCTTATGCTTACGCATAAGCTCTAACACTCGACGTAGATGTTCCCTATGGACATCTACATCGCTTTTATCGTGTTCACCCTTACTATGGATGAACACGTCATCGAAATAACTCGGTGCGAATTCTCGCACCGGGCGTAATAGATGCGTTACGCATCTGTTAAAAGTAGCAGGGGCATTTCGAAGCCCCTGCGGCATAACAAGCCACTACCAAAGCATGCCGCTTGGGGTGCTTACCGCCGTGAGAGGGATATCATTCTCACGCATTAGGATTTGATAAAATCCATCCATCTCTTAGATCGAGAGCACTAAATATGGTGCTCCCGCACATTCCATCTATGATGACATCTTTTTGTGGTATCGGCGTCTGTGCCGGTACCGTCGCTGCGTTCAGCTTGTTGTAAGCGTGAACGATTATCCACCCACGTGTAGACTTCTTCACACAAAAGGTGGGGGTAGAGTGCGGTGAGGTAGACTCCCGCACTTGGCCTGATTTACGACGAGCTTCGAAAAACTCGTCGATAGCTTTTACCTGATCACGCGGCAACGTCCATTGCCGCGTGACACAATACTTCGTGCCTGGCACGAGGTCAATATCATGACGAGTTCCCTTATCCTTAGGGATCTCGCTAGGTACTTCTTCTGGGTATACGTGAGCGTATTCCCGAAGTACCTCATAATATGGGGAGTTCGCTTTAAGCGACTCCCAGCTCTGCGCTTCAAAGCGCTGAACTCTGGTTTGATCATTGGGAACCTCTTTCCCAATGTTTTCCACTTGTAATGTGGATATTCGTTCACGAATATCCACTACATCATCTGTTGCTACGATAATACAGATCTGTTCGATCTGATCATCGTTCAAGTTTCTCATAAACTTCTTCCAGCTTAGCGCTGGAAGAGCCATCACCTCCGAACCTTCTTTTGGAGGGTTTTCCATCAACAGAGACTGGGTAGCTAATCCGGTCTCCGTTTGCGTCAAGACGTTGATCGTCTCGACGGAACTGTCCATGCAAATAGAAGCACTCGTCTGATTGACTGCTACACGGTGATTACGATTCACCGTGTGCGAATACTCATCATCATGTTGTCCACTGCCTACCATGGAATTTTGGCGATCAGATGTGCTCGTCTGATCGGCCGCCTTTTCTGCGACACGGTGGTCTTTATCACCCGTGCGCATGGCTAACGCAACGTGGTTGGCACTGGCCACCACGGATTTTTGCTCACGATTGCTCTTGATCGTGAGTTCACTCTCATCAACACGGAATTCTTTCGTCGTGTTGGATCCTTCGGTCGCACAGTGGGTGTTTCCGACTGTGGATACTATTTCATTCTCACGGTGGGTGTTTCCCACCGTGGATATTACTTCATTCCCACGGTGGTCTTTATCACCCGTGGAATGTTTCTCTCCAACACGCAACGACTCTTCTGTTGCGTGTGGTAGTCCCTCTGGACTCTCACCAACGGAGGTACCTTCCGCTGATCGTGTCAGAACAGACCTGGTGGTGCCATCGCTATCCACCAGACTGTCTGAATCTGCGGTTGTATCCTCTGATACAGCCGTATTACACATAGGGTTATCAGATCATGTGCATCCGCCGCAGTCGATCGATAGGTTAGCCCAGTCGATCGAAGGTTTAAACTTGGACATCCATGGGATTCCAAGTATCACATCGAACTTGTCATCTAAATCGAGGACGATGAATTAATCCTCGAATGACAGTTCATTCAACTCGAAGCGTGTTTTAATCACACGCTTTGGAATAGTCACGGTTGCACCTGTTGCTAACCGGACTGACAACATACTTCGTGGGGTTTCTACTTCCACGAATCTCAACAGCGTTAGACTCTGAGTTCAAACGAAATTGTGTGACGCTCCTTTGTCAAACAAAGCTCGCATGGGGACATCGCTCCCGTGCGGCTTAACCTCCAGGGTGATAAGAGGCTTACCATCACCCTGCACCTTTTGACAGGACATAGTCCCGTCTGGGGCTATTACCCTCACATGCCCTATGTCGGCATGTGGGATAACATTCCCAGTAGGGCGCCCCGCCCCTACTGGCGATTCTCGTTTTTTGCACCAACAGGGTGATGTCCCTGTTGGTGTCGCCGTGCAGCGGACGGTTCCGTCCGCTGACTGCGTGGCACCGGACGCGGTGCCATACACTCATGGGCAAAATGCCCCATTTTCGCACATCTATTGCAGCGAATATTCTTCTTAAATTTCGGTTGCTTCGAGTTCGAAGCAACCGCAACCGATAGGTCCATCGGCTCTGGACCTCCACCGCCCATTCTCTGGCGCGGGTGGCTGTTTCTTGAGACGAAGTGTGAGCTTCGTCTTCCCGACTGCTGCTTGTTGACATGCTGTTGCGGCATGTCAAAAGCGAAGGGCTGTTGGGCCCTTCGGCTTTACCCAGCATGCGATGACGCTGATCGCATGCTGAACTCCTCACGGATGCTCATATCAATGGCATCCCTTAGAGTCTCTGGCGGGTGCCGGTAGAGACTCTGTTTGACGGGACCATCATTGAGTCCCTTCATGAAGCCAGTGACCAGCATAACAGGGGGCACCGGCTCATACACAATATTTGACAGCAAATATTGCGTCTTCTGAGCGTAAGCTTGAAGGTCAAGCTTACCTTGTCGGAGTTCCATGAACTCCTGCCGACTACTTAGCTCCATTTCTGGAGCTTCAAAGTTGAGATTTAGCTCAGCTTTAAATTTCTTATAAGTAACGAGCGCAGAGTCATCAGTGGCTCTGCGACTCATCGCCCATGCCCTGGCTCTGCCGCCTAGACATGTTGTGGCGAAGTACGCCTGTTGACGTTCGTCAACAATATTTTGCGCAGAGATGGCATCTTCCACCTCTGCGAACCATCTACGAAGGGGCTCGACCCCTTCGCCTGTAAAGGGCGGTACTCGCGCCTTTACCACTTCAACGCTATGCGTTGTAGGTGCAGTTGCGGTCCGCGCTGCATCTGGCGCGGACCGTTCTAGATTTTCTAGGTGGTTTCGCCTAAAGCGATTCACCACCTGTATCACTTCCTCCGGGGACTTATTCTTGAGGAAGGTAATGATGTCGGTCCCCATGGACCGAACCATTTCCACCGTCGCGTCGTTACTACGCGACGAAAAGTGAGGGAAGTGTTTATTCACCACTTCCAGCGTTCTCTCTCGCTCGTCAGGCGTCATGTCTCGCGACATGATGCCGAGCGGCTCTTAATCTTCGCTCCGCTAGTTAACTAGCAGAACGCAACTGTGGTCGTTAGGACGGACCACAAAGTGCTACCAGGTGTAACAGGACTGATCCTGTTACAGGCTTACACTGTGTTGTGCGAGGAAGAGCGCAATACAATAGGGCAGGGTTAGTTGATAACAACTAATCCTATACTAAAAGTAAATATATGAATATTCACTTAGGTCTAAGAACGCAAAATTAAGAGTGTTTATTTAATGGGTGGTTTAGAGGCTAATAGTATAGTAACTAACTAATTAATATAATAATATCAAGTCTTTAACTAACTGTACTATTAGTTAACCTGCATGATTCGGTATTTATACCGAATCGACTTTTCCTTCGTAGATTATAATAACTTATAATCTATTATTTGAATTTCAGACACCGCGTCTGAAATTCAACTGTGATATTCTAACTTGAATATCAATTATGTAATGACACCCCATTACACCAGTGGTACACCTATCCAAGTTGAAATTGTTCAAAGAATGTCCAGATTGACCTACTACTGTGCTAGCAGCTGGGGTAGAAGATCGTTTTGATTTCGATGAAGCTTTACTACCCGAACACAGCTGGGAAAGGACCCTAGAGCCGGACGAATTTGAAGTTGATCGCATCACCGATGTTTGATATGGTCGAAAGACTAGGTATGGCAGAACGTTACGCGAATATCAAGTCTACTGGAAGGGTTATGATGAGCCGTCATGGGTAGACGAGGCAGATCTGAACTGTGATGCTCTGATCAAGGACTTCGAACGGAAGATAATGAACAGACATCCGTTCGATGTAATGTAAGTGGACGAAGAGTCCAAATAACGCATGATAGTCGAATTGATTATGAAATTTTGACCGTCGAACCCTTAATTGGAAAAGATCGATTGACGAACTTACGATTAATGGAGAAGTGACGATGGGCTTGGAGTGGTGAATTTATGATGGATATTGCGTGATATGGTAAAGGAACAACGGCAGAGGAGCCGATTGAAGATCGATTTTTGTATATGCATGAAAATGACGAAGCAACAAGTGGGAATGGTATGATCAAGAATTTTTATTGATTGAAGAAAAAAAGTGATTAACTAGCTAGCCTGGTCCATAAAACTTACGGCAAAGGCGAGGGATGTTCAGGCCGGGATGATCATCAGGAGAAAGGCGATACTGGATCCGCCAAGCTTCATTGGCGTCGACTTCACGCAGCGCATCCTGTAAGATCCCAGGTGGTGGGTCCGATAAGTACCCCGGTTACCATGAACCATCATCATCTGGAGCCTACTTAAAGGGGCGGTTCCGGGAGCTGTGCGAGATCGACGGGTCCAAGAAAATGTCGAGATCACACACACCGTCGATCATGCCCTGCAACACGAACGCTACCAGATTCTTCCATAACGCTCCAGCACGACTCCTGCACTGACGTCGACCTTCGTAATACTCACGAAAGAAGGCGTCGCGCTCCCTGAGGCCTCGATCTATTGGGATATAAAGAGTTGACCCCCAGATCGCTTGCGCATGATGGTCCAGGAACGTCTAGTACCTCGCTTTGAATTCATCAAACCATCCGGCTGAGCGGAAAGAGATGGGTGGCAGCATACTCTTGAAGAACTCCCAGGTGCGTCGAGCGTATAGCAGCTCCACTTCCGACTGGGTGATCAAGTGATTACACCACCGATCAGTCGAGGGAGTGTCGATGAAATCTGGAAACAACAATCCCACGGGGCGTGTCAAATAGTCAAAGACCAAGTGTACTGAGACGTTGCCCAGATTGAAACCGTCAAGTTGATACGGGGTCCACGGCAAGATGTCCGAATCTTGTGCACCATCAGGCACCAAGATCAGCGACTTGTATGCACCCGTGCGAGGGAAGAGGAACCTAGCAGAATCTTGATCGAGAGAAGTTTCACTTGCGAGCTCGCTGATCGTGGGGCTAGATAGAATCTGTGTGCAGATCGATGCAGAAGAATCGCAATGATCGTCATCTGGCTGATCGGGACCAAACGAACGATCATCATCCGATTTATCCTCTGGAGCAGGAAGGGCTTGACGCTATCGCTTGGACAGAGGTGTGGACCGCAAACGCTGAGAATGTCTTTTGAGTGAAGAGGTGGGTCGAATGAAGTATCTTCTGGTGAATCACCCTGAGGGTCAGCAGACGAGCATGCAGCCTGATCAGAACCTGCACAAGAGGCGCCGGAAACTGGGGATATCTGCATCTGTAACGCCGCACCCGCCAACACGGATTGGATGTGCGAGTGCTGCGAACGCAATTGCGTAGCTTCATCTTGAGAACGTCGCAACTTGTCGCGCAGTGGGTCACGATCTGCGGATATGTGACTGAGGCGGCGCCGTGCCGTCGAAAGTTCCGGCTGAACTTGGAATTCTTGGCACGTAGATCCTCCAGATCGGACTTGCTGTCCGACACCCCTCGAGACGATCATTTAGCTCATCAACTTGGGCTAGGGCAGCGACGAATTCCTCTATCTTCAAAAGATTGGATTTATTCTCCGCCCGGATGCGATCACGTTGACCCTTACGTTTTTCGGCCCTGGAGGTGAGCTTGATCACCCTCTCGATCAAGCGCTTGTTCTTGGAGATGGCCTGATCATGTTCCTTTTGCAGCGTGTCCATTCGTTGCCGAAGTTGATCAAGTATCATTTGAGCTGGGAGCGCCTCAAGGCGCGAGATATCTAGCGCCTGATCAGCGATGGTTTCCTCCTGGGCCGATAGTAGATAACGATCTAGATCACGTCCACCCTCCAGATCGCGGATCTGCGCGCGTTGGTTTGACACGGTGTCTTCAGCAGCCTTCAGTTTGGCTCGGAGATCGCTGACCGTCGCACGGATATGACCGCGCAGGGGCGCAATCTTCCCCGGAACTGCTTGATCTCCTCCTCGCGATCAGAAAGCTTACGGAAAGCGTGTTTACGTTGCTTCCGAATAATCTTGACGGAGTCCTCGAGCACTGAACGCGAGTCATTCAACACGACGACCTGCTTCTCGCGTGCGAGCGTCTCTTGCTGTACGCATGCTTTACTAATCACCGAGGTTATGGCGTCTGCTAGACTGATCAAGCGATGAGACGCTATCCATGATCGTCTGCATGATCAACTTGAGGAAGAAAATGTAGAAATGCATGGTCATGATGACCTGATCGATGGTTGGTAACGACATGATCGGTAATGACTTGATCATGTCGTTAGCCAACAACCTGATCGATATGGACTTGATTGATGGGTGGTGACTACATGATCGAAGGTGACCAGGCGAAGAAAAGGGGTGATCGATGGGTGGCAAAGGCATGATCGACCCCCGCCCCAACCGCTGTACGGCTGGGACGAGGCTCAGGGGCGGCTTTGGAGAAGCGTACCGTAGATTTCGGGGCCAACTGGTGTACCGTAGATTTTGGGTCCATCTGTGGTGTACATGGATGGGCCATCCAGAGCAGATGTGACGTCTGGTACAGGTACCTAACGGTAAGAGACGGAAGACTGAGATATCAGGTAGACTTGTCGATGATGCATGTCAGGATGGGTTGAGTTGATTGGTTGATATTAGGTAATTGGTTGGTTTAGGATATAAGCAATAATTAAGTTCTCTTTTTGCGTCCGATCACCAACATCACACATAGGGAAGGCGTGAAAACCTCGCGCATCCCTTCCTTTGCACGCACCTTTACACGTCCCGGGCGGGAGCACCTAATACACTTTTTAGCCCACCGGCAGACGTAAAGTTCTTGAGAACTCGCCCCGCAACTCCGCCCGCTGTGTCAGCAGCACTCCTTGGAAAGGTTATTTGTAAAGTTATCGATCAGTGCTCTCTCACCTCTTCCCCACTTGTTTGGCATCTGTCCCCTAGAAGTTCGGCTTCTCTAAGCGCCCCTTGGGAACTCTAGGTGGATTTTTGCGAAAATCGTCGATATGCACATAGAAAGTGCAGATAGACCACCTTCCTCTTAAGTTTAGGCTAGGAATACATAATATATGGTTCGCCCTACCCGCACACACCCTCCACCCTCGGGGCACCCCCACGTGACTTTCGACCAATAGAGATGAATATTGCTACTAATAATAAAAGTATCAATCATACCCGGCCTTAATAAAAAGTCGGTATTATGAATACTCTCAACAGTAAATCATGATGTAAGTTAGAGCTCCTCCGTTCATAAAATAATCAATTAGCCTTTTTCTAGCCTCATGGCGCAACTGTGGTGGAGCCAAGTTCAAAATCGAACACCGTAGTGTTAAGAACCTGACCACCATCGTGCCCGGCCGTCCAACTTACGGGGGGTACCCCGCGAACCTTCGCTTACGATCCGATCTGATCGTCCGCTGCTAGCAGACGACCGATCATCAGCATAGGACGCCTGGTCCGATTCGTTTGTCATCTCACCTTGTGTACCCGATGGAATGGGCTGGTAACACACTCGGTGGATCGGTGCTGTAAATCGATTTGTGGTCTAAATGTGGGAGACCGTGCTGGGTAGTGTACCCTGGGAGGAACTATTCACCCTGGGTACGGACAGACCAGTTATACTCCAAGTAAATATACTTAAAAGGGAAGATCGCTCAATCGAACGTAGAGCCCAACCAATATGAGAAATAAAGTCCAATAATCCAATATAGAGATCCAATTAGAACGTGATACACTACAGAATGATATCTCCACGAAACAATCCAATAAGTTGATAACACGTTCCAAACGTGTGCAACTTGCGCTTGAAAAGCCAACCAATGTGTACTCCCGTCGAGGGACTTCCGGTGAGCCAAGTGCGCCTGTAACGCGTCCCGGCCGGGTATAATAAGCTGGAGGGGATTACTTGACCCTCTGCTTCCAAACACTCTGCGGCGTGCAGAGCCGACTGATGTACAAAGCGACGAAACGACTTCTCGTTGACTGTTAAAGGCTTGGAAAACGACACACTAAGTAAAACTATCCCCTATGATCCCCAATATCTACACACATGAAAATATGTAGGTACACGCAATCTCATGTGACTTACCAAAATCCGTGTTCTTGATACCTCTTGCACATGATAGGCTTAAAAGCCTCCTTGATTTCCACCAATCCGATTGCCGACAAGCCTATCGGTGTGCTGCTGACGCAAAACGACCAAAATGCTTGAGTTCGCTTCGCCACACAACGCACGAGCCTTCATCGCTCGACCGCACTCGATTATGAGCCCATGCTCGAAACGAAACGCCCAGCTACATGCGAGTGGAACGTCAAGCCGTCTGCATTTTCCAAACTTTGTTCGAATCCCATTCAAAAATTTGTCGACAAAATCAAGAAACCGTCGGCTTCCACCAAGACGTTGATTTCACTTTCGCTCGGTACGCAAATGTGACAATGCGGATGTGGTTTATCCGGAAGAGAGGAAGGACATACTGACGTTTCAATGGTCTTGTAGGGGACCCGAACGTGTTTGGGAACTTGCATTGTACTGACGTATTGGTGCACGCCATTGTCCGTAACGCGCGGTACTTATCAATCGAGGTTTTGCGTCAATAGTTTACTTTGTATACCTACCTTTTTGCTTTGGTTCAGATCGCTGCAACACAATGGCTACATTCATTCGGCTGGTTCCTAGGTGGACCGTGAGGCTATCTCTCAGCGCTTTGGGAGTCAAAGAGCACCGTTGACGATGGATAACGTTATTATTGCCAGTGGTTGCTCGGGTGCCATTGAAATTGCGTTACAAGGGTTGCTGAATCCGGCGACAATATCTTGCTCCCAAAGCCCGGATTTCCATTGTATTAAGCGCTGTGCAAATCACATCAAGTGAATGAAGATTTTACAATCTCACGGTACGTTTGTTGGGAAGGTCTTTGAGTGTTTTGGATTAATAGATTGTGTGTGCAGCCTGAAAAAAGTGGGAAATTGATTTAAACCAAATGCAGTCGTTGGTTGATGATCGGACCAAAGGTACTCTCATAACTAATCCGTCGAATCCATGCGGGAGCGTGTATTCCAAGCTAAATCAAAGCTCGACGTTTTAACGGCATTGTGCATGCTAACTCTTGGCTCGGGGATTATGTGCAGCCTCAATTGGAAATGGACGCAAAGACTTGTTCAAAATGCGCTCGTCGCGCATTTGCGCAGGGCGCGGGGAGTCCAGCACCAGTGACGAGCGCGCGACACTCGGGTCGTCTTCAAAGAGCGTTCGTAGATCCGCTGGGACTCGCTCGTGGTATCCTGGCGTTGACGACGTGCACGCTAAGAAGAGAATCGGGAGATTCTGTTGCGCTTGAAGGCTCGTTAACATCATCTTGAGCGTCAAGTGCATCGCGTCGCTCGTATTTTGCCACCACAAGTCCATCTGCGGGAGATAGACCACACTGGGCAGACACGTTTGGTCTTCCCGAAGTCGTCGGATCAGTGCTTATTTGGGACCATGTGCGTGCTCGTCTGCGAGGAGCGAAGGATAATCCAACACGTGCGTCAACCCTTCAAGTGCATGCAAGAGCGCAGGACCAAGGTATTGCTTCCCCATGCCTACCTTGCCTGTGATCAAGACGCGAGGGAAACCAGTCGAGCAAGGCAAGTGAAGCGACGCGAGCGACTGCATGCGCTTGGGAAGTGCACGTGGAACCGTCGTCGGACTCGATTCGCAACAATCTGGACAAAACCAGAACTTGGGATGGGTTTCATTCGCGTCGGAAAGACAGGCACGATGATACGATCCGGAAAACTCGGGACAGCCCAGAAACTCGCCCTTGTTTCCATGGCATACGTCGCAGTCTACATGATGCACCAGTGCATAAATACTCACATCGTCCTCCTCCTCCTCCTCTTCTTCTTCTTCTTCTTCTTCTTCTCTTTCTTCTTCTTCGTCCATCCTCGCATCCACGTTCGAGCTTCTTTTCACAGCGTCATCGACAGCTGCTTTCTCAAGTGGAAAGAGCGGAAGTGACGCGCGACATGGCGTAACACATTCATAACTTGAGTCTACAACAATTTCTTGACGGCGCGAGGTAGCGGCGAAGCAAACGAACTGAAGGCAAGATGCGACGCGGGCGTCATCTTGCTCGCGGCCTTCGTAAAGTCGCCTCGAGAAACTTGGACCTTGTTCAGATCGATCAGTAGCTTGTCGCCACTAGAGTACACTTGGGGATACACGAGACGCATTTAACACAGCGCAGCTTCAGCACACAACGCCTTAATGTCGGCCCCACAGTAGCCAACGGTTTGGTGCGTGAGCTCCGTCAAAAACGCGTCCGAGAGCGACGGCTGCCAGTGTTTCGAGTGGATCACAAGTATATGCTTGCGGTCCTGCACGCCTGGCAATTTAAAAGCCAGTTCACGATCGAATCGGCCGGGACGACGCAACGCTGGATCTATCGCATCCAATCGATTCGTCGCGCCAATGATCACGACGCGTCCGCGCGTATCCATGCCATACATTAACGCTAATAACGTCGAGACGATCGAGGCGTGGATCTGGTCTTGCATGTCACTTCGTACCGGCGCGAGGCCATCGATTTCATCGAGAAAGATAATCGACGGTTCGTTCCGTCTCATTTCTTCAAAGAGCCGACGCAAAAGCCGCTCGGTCGCCTACCCATTTACTCAGACAATCGCATATAAAACGTCACGCGGCGTCGACAGCGCTTCGTACCCGTCGACGCTCGTCCGTGCTGCTCGTTGCACTCACGTACCGAGCACGAATTCGCCAGGGCTCGCGCTAATAACGTCTTTCCCGTACCTGGTGGGCCATAGAACAACACGCCCGACGGCGGAGCCACGTTGTAATTGTCGTAGAATTCCGGATACAAGAGCGGGAGCATGACCATCTCTTTGAGTGCTTCAATGTGGGACTCGAGTCCACATACGCTTTCCCACGTAATTGTGCCGTCTACTTCGATCGGTGTAATGTCCGCACGCGAATGCCCAGTCTTTGGACTGCTGACAGCTTTAGACGCGCACCATGGACTGCTTGTTCGCATGCCACCGTCCGAACTATTGTCGTCCGAGTCGAATACGGACGACGAGGCAGAGGAGGATGACGAGTACGACGGCAAATGACAACGTCGGGTGAGATCACGTGGTCGATAGTTGCGATGACGACGACGCGAAGACGGAGAGAGCGTTCGGTCAGGCAGAAAGAGGTGTCGAGTCGTCCCAGCGGCTCGATTGCGTTGCAACACACGTGCCGCTTGGCGTTTGTGGTACTCAGTATATACGGACGTCTCGAGCGACCCATTCCGCGGCTTGTCGACGTCCGGTCGATGTGTTTTCGAGCGATCACGGAGCGCAAGGCGTCGCGACGTGTCTTCAAACAGAGGAACCGCGCTCCGCTTGGCTCGACTCCGTGTCGTCATGCTATTGTAGCTAGTGGCCGCGGGGCGACGTTTTCGGAGATAATACCGCGTCGCTTTTGTCGGCGTATCGTCGTCGGCGGCGTCGAAACGAGTGTCCTCGTTCTCCGACGGCGACGAGCTCATTTCCTCTCGCTCGTGCTCGGATCGCTCTTTGCGTGGTTCCGACACGCTACTGCTCGCACTCGTATCAAAAGTATAGAGTGGCAAGTATATAAGTAGAGAGCCTGCTTAAAAGGAGGCGTCGACGTATATTGCAGACTATCAAACCAACCCGAGCTATCAATAAACATCACTAGTGTCTACCTTTAAGTTTTAACGATGAATTAACCGATAGACTCCAAATTAACGCCTTTAGGTTTTCAACCAATGAGCGAAGTTTAGAGATTTATATTAATATTTATATTGGTCGAAAGTCACGTGGGGTGGGTGCCCCTAGGGTGGAGGGGGATGCGGGTAGGGCGACCCTAATATATTGGGTATTTCTTTTACGATCTAGGCTTAAGAGGCTCGGCGATCAAGTGGTGAAGATTTCCGCCGCGTGATCAAGTACCCCTTCGCCGATTACCACTAGATCGACCCCGTCGATATGCGACCCGCGATCTGCGATCACCAGCCCGCAATCTCGCCAATTCGTACAAGATCAACCGGATCGGCCTGCGATCTGCGATTATAGATCACCGATCTTGATCATTCCTTGATCATCGATCTGCGATCATCGATCTTGATCATCGGCCCGTGATCATCCGAAATCTCGTCGATTCAGCGCAAGATCAACTAGATCATTCCTTGATCATCGATTATCGATCATCGACCATCGATCTTGACCATCGGACTGTGATCATCCAAAATCTCGTTGATTTACCGCAAGATCATCGATCATCGATCTTGATCTTCGACGTTTTGCACCTGATTGACACCCGTCGATCTGCTACGAATTCACTCGATCTGCGTAGGAATTGCACGGATATACTTCCCAGTCACCTGGAGGGCGACCCACGCCCAAACCGTCGGGTACACAAGGCGAGCAAGACATATTCCTGTCACAGGACAACCGGAGAACCCCATTCGTTAGTCGGTAGTCCGGGCGCTGTGGGAACCCCTGATCGAACCTCAAAAATTCTGATCAGCCGCTCCACCACACAGGAGTACACGGAAGCGTGAGATGCTGACCAGTGTGAAGGGCACCCGAAGAAGACCTTTGGTGACAAGCCTGGACACAGAAGCGCGCGGAGCATTTAGCAGAGGACGCATGCGCGCAGCGAGGCTATCGCAGGGACGGCGCAACGGATCTGTGCAGCAAGGTTAGATGTGCACACGTGAACAAGACGGATACGACTCACATCATCAAGGGGGAGTGTTGGAGGTGCACTAGCGATGCGCAGCACCTCAAGGTATCGACGCCAGAGTAGTATCCCACGTTAGGGCATATCGAGTGGTCTAGAAGGAATAGTTAGTACAGTAGGTGGTAGGAGATCCAGGTGCAGGGAGTTATCACTTCGAGATTGGTAGAGCCACTTACGAGGCCTCTGGCGGGGGGCCGAAACGCGTCTGGCGCGCGTTCAATCAAGAAGTCGTTACATGTGTTCACTTTCGTTTTTTAGCGCTAGACAGGCATCTTGCTTGTCTATATCGAGGAGATAGACAAAAAAGATGCCTGTCGAGCGCTAGCGTGCTTCACCATACTTTTAACGATAATATACTACTTGTAACGTTAACTGATATCCAGTCAAACGTCCTTCCACTCGTAACGTAAACTTATCCACAGTGAAACTTTCTCCACGTGAAAATGTTAATCAAATCGATAATATCAACACCGTAAATTGTAGTCCTCACAACCACAGTCTTGTATGTAATCGCGATATTTAGTTATCAGGTTAATTGCGCACTGTATGCGCACGAAAGCTTGATGCCAGAAACAACGGTAAGAAAAGCACCCAATCGCAAAGAGAAAGACAATTAAAAAAAAGTAATATATTTGAGTTAAACTAATTATATTCCGTCCCAAATGCACAAAAATTGAGTATACCTATTTTTGGATCCTGTGCGTTGATGGTCATCTTTAAATGCCCTCGCGTCTTCATACAGTGCTGCATTTTAACAATACCAAGAGGGTCTCAAACGGCGCGGACCTTGTGGGTCCATGCACTCAAGACCGATGCCCACGTATTAATTGTTCGTTTCAAGCCAGACTAGTTGCACTCGGCCACTGGGAGCGTCCTGACATGGTCTACAATGGAAACGGGAGTTTCGATCGTTTGTTGCCGTTTGTTTGGCGGTGATATTAACACGGCATATTTGAATCCCAAGTTGCAGATCCCATAGTATGTCTGGTCGATCTAAGGTTTACAGTCAACAAGCCAGGTCAGTTTTACGTTGTGAAGCGGACACTCTATGGCCTCCGCCATTCTGGCCGTGAGTGCAACACGGAACTCAGTGGATGGATCCTGGGAAGAAGGTTCGATCGGTGCGTCGCGAAACCGTGTCTTTTATTTTTTATATTATCGCATCAATGGTGACAGGATCGTGTTACTACTTGTCTACGTCGACGACGTCGTTTGCGCGACAATCAACGAAGAGCTCAATTTCATGATCTGAACGAAGCACGGTCCGAAGGACCAAGGCCTCCTGGCAGAGTATCTTGGTGCTCAATTCACGTATACGGACGATGGCGTCTTTATTTGCCAGCAAAAGTATGCACGAGAGATACTGAGCAAGTATGGTTATGATGGTGCCAACAAGGTCGAAAACCGACGGTGACCAACCCCAAGCGACAATTGAGACAAGACGGACTCAAGTTTTGACTTCGAGGATCTCTCGGTATGCTCATGTATCCAGCCATAAATAGAAGGCCGGATCTTCCCTATGCGCTCAGGCAAATCAGTCGTTTTGTAGCATAGCAGACGACTAATCGTGTGGGGCATTGAAGCGCGTCCTCGGATACATGGCTGGTACAAGTGGCCACGGTATTCGATACAGATAAGGATAGGTGACGGTAGAAAAGACTATTGAACTCCACGGCTTTTGTGACAGTGATTGGGGCAGAGACCCCTAGTCGCGAAAGAGAACGAGCGGCTTCATGTTAATAATTGCGGGCGGTGCGGTGGCGTGTTTATAGAGACGGCAGTCGATCGTGGATCAATAGACGGCCGAGGCAGAGCATGTGACCGCCTGCGAGGCTACCAGGGGTCAATGGAGCAGTCAACCATTCTGTCGGAGATCCTGCCTATGCACAAAGTGACACCTGTCATCGTCATAATCAACATTGCGACCATCGTGATGGCGATCAACCCAACGTAATCCAGACTGACTCGCCACATCCAATTTCGTTGGCACTACGTGCGTGATAAAGTGTAGCGAGCTCTTGATAAGTCGGTAAAGGTCAAGGGCGAGCAGAACCCGGCGGAAGCGTTCACAAAGCTGCTTAATAAGACTCGGCTCAAGATGCTCTATGATATGACAGGGGTACCGACAATGGAGTGTGATTCGAAGCGTTCGGCTTCGATGGAGGCGTGTTAGAAACAGTATATATTAGGCATCAGTTATAGCACGCCTGGTGCATATTCCAGGGCGCTGGGAGTTTCACGAGGTGAAGGGTCGCCCTCTGGGGCCGTAGGGAGAGAGCAAGGGACCAATTCATTCCGTTTCACTTTTCCCATGTGTGGTCCAGTTCTTCTCATTGATTCTATCTAATACACGCACAAAGTGCCATCAAACCAGGGACCTTCCGTTTCATGTGTAGGAGTTGCAAGCTTTGGTTGTAATGCAAATTTCGAAAGGATGAAGCTACATCGGCTATATGATATTCACGTTAGAAGTTCAAAGTTAATTTTCTTTTAAATTTTTGTTTACTAACCTTATTAAATACACTCTTCTTTTTTCTTTTATAGTTAAAATCTCTTTTGTGGCTCGTTATAGCTGACCAACACGCCCCAGCTTACGGCAGGTAGTGTAAGATCGGCCCAAAGGAATTATTACAACAGGTTATGAGCCCAGGGAACTAGGGGATGCAAGCAAGTTATTATTTTTATTAAGTGTTAATTTTCAATTTGAGCTGATATTCTTTGCACTTTTGTAGCTAGAGGAAGGTCCCCTTTTTATACGGCAATTGGCATTTTTTTCGTTTGTTTCTGGATAAGTAACTCTCTTACCAATGGATGAAGCTATGGACGAACGGAGTGATGAAAGTCAATGAAGAAGCACAAGATTTAATCTCAGTTGCGCGCAGGACATATGGGTCAAGAAAATAGTCCCCAGTAGCGGCAAGGAGCAGTAAGTTTCGTGAAACTCTTATAAATAATTGTCCGTTTGGTTACCAGAGGAACTTAAACAGTCTGTGGTATTGAAATTGGTGGTACACCACGTGTAAATACAGCCAGATCCCGGCAGGAGCCTCGAGGAGTAGACCAAGCTTTCGGAGGTCTGAATATGCCGGCTAAATATATGAAATATCCAAGATTCGCGCAAGCCGGGTATATGATGTAATTATAAAAAGTTCTTAGGTGCGGAAATATACCCAGGACTCGGTACGGGTGGACCTACTTATTCTTAAAGCCATCAATTCCACTGAATTGCTTTGATTATGTCTGGACCGAGAGATGGATGGTCAATAAAGTCTGTCGAGCACTTAGAACCTGAATATTTCCGTTCAGCTATAGGAACGTGGTGGTCAATGTCACTTTGTTTGCATTTTATTTTGGATTAAATATTTCACACCTTTTTTAAGTTAATATTTCTTACCATCACACAGCTATCTGGTTTGCATCCGAAAAAAATCCTAAAATGACGTGGAACAAAAACAATATCTGTCCTAGTAGCTTTACTCGAGAAGTTGGTCGATGAAAAATTTAATCGTGGAAAACAGTTAAATTTTTTTTTAAAAAAAAGTTTGCTGCTCCCCATCTGAGAATTGCACACAAGGTTATGCACGACCCCATGCGACAAGACTACTTTTTCACGCGCAGGAAATAATTGACCGGGCGAACGATTTATAAGATGACGTATTCAAGGCAAAATTCATCAAGCTCTCATGCAAATTAAGTTGTTGAGACCGAAAGGAAACAAGTTTTATCGGCGGCGTCGATAGACATATTAAACGCGATTGTTCCCATAAGGCAAAAAAAGTAAAAATCAAGTGGTAAGCTTTCTCCACCGTGGGAGGTGATACCTCAATCGTCTGCTAAGGTTGCTTTTTCGGTGCGATCGCGATCAGGTCTTCATCAATTTCGGCGCGAGGATTGATACTTGCGGCAAAATCCCCTAGTACCTCCTCTTCTCCATGCACACATTTCTTGATCTCCAATTCCCATTGTGATAAGATCGCGGCCCATCTGCCCAATCGTCCGTCTAGCCCGTTGGATGTCCATAACCACTTCAACGTAGATCTACGTGACAGGACAGTGATCGCCTTTCCGACCAGCATCGTAAAGTAGACGTACGAAATTCGTACAAGAGCCAAAACTTCCTTTTCGACGGGACTGTAATTCAGCTCACCGCTCTTCAGTGTCCGGTTTGCAAATGTGACGGGGCAATATGCTTGATCATGCTCTTGCACTAGCGCGGCAGATACTGCCCACTTGCTAGCATAAGCAAAGATCACCGGTGTTTTGGCTTGATCGAAATGGCGTAGGGTTGGGGTTGACGCGATCTTCGCCTTCAGCATACTGAATGCCATTTGAGCCCTGATCAATCGATCCTCTTCGCGATCCGTACTCTCATTGATCGACGAACGACCCTTTAATTCTTGATAGTCCGTATCTCGTAACTCATAGAGTACAGCAGCATAGATCGTGAAGTATTCAATAAATCTACGATAGTAATTCAGACTCCCCAAAAACGATTGCATAGCACGCAAAGTACCAGGAAAAGGCAAATCAATCAAATCATCCAAATTCTTCGGATTTGTTTATTAACCACGGCTAGAGACGTAATGTCCTAAATAAGGAACTTCCCTTCGCCCCCAGTACAATTTAGCCACGCTGATCGACAAATTCCACTGATCGCACTTTTCCAATAGATTTCGCACTTTATCACTCAAGGTCGTCCATGTAGGTGCAGGGATCAAAATATCATCGATAAATGATTGTCGTTGCAACACAGACGGGCCTTGTGCTTGATCAGGCTCTCACGTAGTAAATACATCAGTTGACGTGGTTAGATCGGCACCGTCCTTAACCTTGAGATACCCATACAATGCATTATCGATCAACCGCTGGTAGATCTGCGGAGCATTCTTTAGGCCAAAGGGCATCCGATTTCACTCAAACAATCCAAACGGGGTAACAAAAGCCGAAATCTGACGTTCTCCATCGATCATAGACACGACCCAAAAACCACTTGCCATATCCAAAGAGCAAAACCACAACGCCTTATCCAAATCTTCGAGCAGATCAGAGATCAGAGGCATTGGGTACACCATCAGGCGCGTGAGTTGATTCACCGCGCGATAATCGATACATATCGAATATCAACCCCATTCTTATTCACGATGATCACTATAGGTGATGCCCAGGGTGAAGTAGATGGTTGGATGATCTTCGTGGCCAATATCCCCTTGATCAAGGCTGATAGCTTCTCGCGAAATTGTGGAGCAACCTTCCGACAATTTTTAGCAATCGGGCGCGCATTACCTACGTAAATGTCACAAACAACTCCACCTGCAGCAGGAGGCAGCGCGTTCCCTTTCCAATCAACAGATGTTTCTTCGCCCAAATTATATCGCGAATCTGATCAATTTCCTCTGCTGTGTTGATCAATGAATCACCAACTTGCATATCGTCCTTTATCACTTCTTCAGTACTTGCTGACACCTCAGGAAGCGTGGCAAGCTGTTTCTCCAACTCTTCCACGAACAAATCTCCACCTTCATGGTAGCACACTTGATCATCGGTCGGAATCACACCAAATTCACTATGATCGACTGAGCGGGGTGATCACGCATATCTTTATCAGGCTCATCTCTTACAACAGATCGTTCAACTCGATGATCAATTGTCGGACTCTTCACACTCGTTTCCAGATCGCACTTCTTTTGCACTTCTTGCACCTTCTGCGATCTTCCGGTTAGTAATGCCACAGATGCCGTGATCGAGTTCGTAGGTCGTACCAAAATTCCTTGAGGAATAGGATACTCCTTTTTCTCGACCAAGGGACCTTGATCGACACTTTCTTGATCGTCATGCACAGAATCGGTAGAAGCTTGATACGCGAGATTCTGCCTCCCCTTATAACGATTAGACCCCACCGAAATGAATCCAGGGCGACGGTGCACGTCGTCTTTGCTCATCCAGATACCTAAAATCATATCGTCTTGTAGGTTGATCGGATGATAAGCAACGTTCGTAATGCGAAATACTGTAGATTACCCATGCCCCTAGTCACAGTGGGGACCCAAT
Organism: Peronosclerospora sorghi; assembly: GCA_026184515.1. NCBI lineage: Eukaryota > Oomycota > Peronosporomycetes > Peronosporales > Peronosporaceae > Peronosclerospora > Peronosclerospora sorghi. The sequence goes on from CM047582.1 coordinate 6,614,066, forward strand.
TCTTTCCGAAGTAATCCATAATTTCCGAGATCGTTGATCACGAATCCGAACCTCAGCAGATCGACCTACTGGGATCTGCTCATACCGATCAAGTTTCATAAAGTTTCCACTTGATCCATACAACTGCCGACACCCTCCCAATGGGATGATCACTTCGTCAGACAAACTTAGTGCGCCGTGGGCGACGTCCAATCTATCACCAGCTGGGATCATAAAATATATTCCCAATATAACATCTTGACCAACGAGCTTTCCCACCCTTGCATGGAAATAATAAACCAACGAGCCTGCTAACGTCACCTTGATTTTAGTGCGCCCTTCTGTGAGGTATGCACTTTCTCCAATACCGACACATTCTTTTGTTTGGCTCGTGTCGATCTGACAACCCACCTTACGAGCAAAGGTTGAGTCGATGATCGACACTTCGGCACCAGAATCAAATAAAAACGTTGCACGTTCGTTATTAATCTTACCACTCTCCTTGGCTTGTTTAAACCATTTCTTAGGCGAGTGGTACTTTCAATATCCCCGTGATTCACCCGGAAGAAAATCAACTTCCATGATCACTGGGGACCGAGAAAACTTATCAATACGAAAATTAGCCAAACGTGGTAAATCAGGCTGATCACATTTTTCATTATCCTTTTCTTCTGCTCGATCAGCCTTCGTATCCACATATGCAAAAAAAAACACAAACTAGAACGCTCGTCTCGTACCAGACCCAACATGGCGAGCGTCCTAGTTTAACATGTCCTCTGCTTCCTTGGGCAACATTCCGGCATGCTTGGTAGGGTTATACCACTGGCGAATGCGATTATAAAATTCTTTCATAGGGCACTTTCCCGCATCGTGAATTTTGCCAGATGCTCGGCAGACGTACAAGTAGTGATCCGTCGGGTGTCCCTTCTTGCCACACCTAAAACAGGTGAGGCGCTTCCAGCAACGCAAATTGTCGTGCTTGATCAATCCACAATGATTGCACTTCACCGTTACCTCTTGATCTACTGCACTTAGTTCACTCCGTTTTCCAGAGCGAGGCTCATTAGGTTGATCGTGCGTCACTGGTTGATCGCGCATAGCAGCAATCATGTAACGACGCTGATCACCATCACTTCCACTGTCTTCTGCGCTTATTTTTACTCCCAGACATCATCTTGATCACTTGCACGGCTTTAGGCTTCCACGCTGGGGCAGATGATCGAGCATCGCCAAATTTCTGACGGAATAGGCTAGTGCCTACTACCGCCTTTGGCTGGCACGACCTATTGCGCGCATAAGCTCACAGCTTCTCTTCCATCTCCCAAACGCAGAAGTGCCAGTTGATCAGCGAATTCGCGATCAGTCAACGTGTCAAGAAAATGTTTCACATGTTCGCTTAAGATCTTAGGCGGACCTTCTTTGATCGACAAGTTGGCCCGAATTCCTGCCACATTCAACCGGTGAAGATACTCGATAGGAGTTTCGTCAGATCGTTGCTTTGTGTAGTAATATTGGCGCGGTGCCGATCGACCACTTCCACAGTAATGAGTTTCAAACTCTTTGAAAAGACTTTTCCAGCTTCCACGAGTCGATCAGCTCAGCTGGCGATGCCAATTGCGCGCCGGTCCCTTAAGCAGATCAACCATGGACAAGCACTTCTCATGATAAGAGACTTGATCACGCATAAAGGCTAATTTTAGACGATTGATCCAATTTCGCGCTTGATCTTCATCCACTTCATTCCCTGAGAATTGCTTCAGATCACTGATCGCAGACATCCTGAACCTGGGAATCGGCTGTGATCAGGAACTCCAGTGTACGCCGACGCAACTGTAGCTGATCGAAGCGGAGTGATCAGCTCATATGGATCGAGATAATCCCGCTGGTATTGTTGATCATGTAGCGAATACACAGACTCTATGTCCTTAAACGTCACCGCTCTTCTTGGCTTTGGCATTTCACTATACACAGACTCAATGTCCACATCCTTAACTGTCACCGCTCTTCGTGGCTTTGGCTGGTGAACCTTCGTGCGTGAAACGTCAGGCGTCGCCTTGCCTCTTTCTTCAGCCGAGAACCGCCCCATAGCCGCATTAAAAAACGCTTGCATCCGTGGGTACTGTTGTGATCGATCATCTTCTGCCTTGGCTGATCGAGGATCCTTCTTCACGGCTGAGAACTTGTCTTCATCCTTCTGGAAAATCGTCATCCGCGTAATCTTAATTTCCCCACTATCAGCACTGCTCGACTACACTTCAGACGCATAGCCCTCGGAAGGAGAAGATTCATAACAGGATGATCCCGTGTGTTCTGCCAAGTTGTTCGACAGACCCGCTTCGATTGTCAACATAGTGCGAGAGGGTTCCACCTTAGCAGATCGACCCACTATAGGCACCAACAGATCAAACAGCCGCTGGCTAGAGATCGCAACATCTTTAGGGTCCAGATCGAACACTTCTCCAGCTTCGTAGGCGCCTGTCGTCAGACCAACTTGCTTGATCATGCGCATCAGCCCTAACACCAGCTGAAGCTTGTCGTTCCCATCCGTCAATGGTTGATCGACTGGTCCATTCAGCTTTCCGATGATCGTGACCTTGAGTAGTCTCATGATCGAATCCATCAATAAGAAATTCTTCAGTTTCTTCATATAAAACGTCCTCACCAAATCGGATTCCGATGGCGCCCTACTTGATTGACTTTAGTCGCTCTCCAAACCAGGCGCTTTCAGCAACGCTTTCGGTTGGTTAGAGTCGTAGTACTTCACCGGCTTCCAATCCAGACCATTATATCCATATGCAATAGGCGGATCATAACTTGCGTTGTGACCCGCAGGGGCTCCTGAAGGACCCTTGGGAGGTGATCAAGGCTTTTCCTCCTTTATGTTATCAGGATACCTCCCCAGATCCTGATGATCAGCATTTCCTTTCTTCTTCAGAAGTGGCGACGGCGAACTGCCTTCCATCGTCATAACCATCTCCTACTTTTACACTTTAATCTTCATATCTGCTTCCGCTTCCGTCCTCACGTCCGCGTCACCGCCATTTTGCAGGGAATCGCGGTGATATCCACGATCACCAAGTGATCCGGGCACGCGCACCATTGTGGTGGAGTCAAGTTCAAAATCGAACACCGTAGTGTCGAGAACCTGACCACCATCGTGCCCGGCCGCCCAACTTACGGGGGGGGGGTACGCCGAGAACCTTCGCTTACGATCCGATCTGATCGTCCGCTGCTAGCAGACGACCGATCATCAACACAGGACGCCTGGTCCGATTCGTTCTTCATCTCACCTTGTGTACCCGATGGAATGGTCTGGTTTCACACTCGGTGGATCGGTGCTGGGAATCGACTTAAGGTCTAAAATGCGGAAAACCGTGCTGGGTGATGTACCCTGGGTGGAACTCTTCACCCTGGGTACGGGCAGACCAGTTATACTTGGAGTAAGTATACTTAAAAGGGCAGATCGCTCAATCGATCATAGAGCCCAACCAATATGAAAATAAAAGTCCAATAATTCAATATAGAGATCCAAATGAGAACGTGATAAACTCCACGAACGATATCTCCACGTGGTAATCCAAAACTTGATGACACGTTCCAAACGTGCGTAACTTGAGCTTGAGAAGCCGGCCAATATGTACTCCCGTCGAGGGACTTCCGGCGGGCCAAGTGCGTCTGTAACGCGTCCCGGCCGGGTATAATAAGCTGGAGGGGATTAATCGACCCTCCGCTCCCAAACATTCTGCGGCGTGCAGAGGCGAGTGATGTACAAAGCGAAAAAAGCTAGCGACTTATTGTTGAGTTCAAGTGAGGCCTAAACGGTAGAACCAAAACCAAGCAAAACCAAAACTAATCTACCTACGGTTCCCAATATGTACACACATGAAAATATGTAAGTACACGCAATCTCATGTGACTTACCAAAATCCGTGTTCTTGACACCTCTTGCACATGATAGGCTTAAAAGCCTCCTGGATTCCATTAAACCGATCGTCGATAAGCCTATCGGTGTGCTGCTGACAAAAGGCGACCAAAATTCTTTAGTCCGCTTCGCCACAGTCGCCCCTGAGTCTGGTCGCAGCCACACAACGGTAGCGGCCCGATCTCATCATATCCAGATCTTCACAGAAGCGGACTTCACCAATGGACAGATCTCCGAGTCCACCTTCTCCAGGTACTTGCCTTGTACCCCTGATCGTCTTGTAACCTCTCTTTACATTCCTTGCTACAGGTGCCCTGCGTTCCTCATAGCCCCATATCGATTCGCCGACCAGATCAGCCCGATCTGACAGCCCTCACAGCACTCCAGAGTCCGGCAGGTCGGATGGGCATCAGATCAAGGTCGATCAGCACCGGAAAGCAGTCCGGTAGTTTCAGTCCCAGTTGGCCATCAGGGATTCTTCACTCCTGCAACTGCGGAAAGAGGTCGATACGTTGATCCCCATGTCCACGAAGTTGCAGGAGGTGACCGCTGAAAACGCACATCTCCGGGCCCAGATCGCCCAACAAGCAACGCGAGGTAAGCCGATCGGTCTGTTTTCATCTTGGGTCTGCTCCGACCCTCCTTTGCATGCAGATCGGTTGCCCACCGACATCGCCAAAACGTTCGACGCGTTATTCACGGCTGATCGGCAGTCGCATGATCATTGCGATCAGCTCCGACAGATCTTGGACGGGCTGGATCGGTGCACGGCACGATCTGTCTCGCTTGGGGGCCTACAGGTCACACCTCCTGGAACAGCTCGCGGTGGACAACCGGCAGAGGTTGGAGGATCAGTACGATCGGACTTTACTCCGCACCCAACACGGTGACCTGGAGAGGCAATCGGCGAGTTGCAGGTCGTGGTCCGGGAGCAGATCTGGAAGGTAGAGTCCTTCCAGAGCCGATCGGACGCCTGGACCCAGGAGTCGGATCGTCTCTGGGTGGCCGTAAATCGGTTCTACCAACAGTTGACTGACTTGTTGCACCGGCGTCCGGCTGCATACTCTAGCGCTGACCGGTCCGCATCGGCCGTTCTGGTCGATCTGCATCAAGATCGGCGGACCCGACGCCACTCATTGGCTAAAAGTAACCGCCCCAAAATTCCGAAAACTTCCAAGAAGCGTAAGGCCGCGTCGAAGGGCTTAAGGGCGCGGGGCATAGCGCGCGATTCCGAACTCGAGGAGAAGCGAGCGTTGCCTCAGAAGAAATCCAAGACGCCGGCAAATCTCTCAAGCCCAAGATCGGACGCAGGTGACACGTCTATCATCACCAAATCTCATGCGCCCTTGCGCCCCCGCGCTTTTCACACCAAGAGTATAGAGGTCTCCTCCGGAGAGGACTCGGGGGGGGAGGATCGAGCGATTCTGAATTCTTGATCACTGCGTTATCCAATTCACGGTCCGACCAACGCCGAGGTACCGTTCCTGCGAAGCCTGCATCGGGGGCTAATAAGACGATCAGTTCCCAGGGTGATGGTGCTGTACGAACGCGCGAGTCAACCGGATCGGTGTCTTCATTCCATCCCGGCACATCTGGGCTGCGCCGTCACGCCCGATTGAAAGGGTTGTTGACCGGAGATCGGCCTCTACCATCGCTGACTTCAGATTCCACCTCGCCATGGTCATCGTGGCAGATCGGTAGCTTGTACCAATCGGCCCTGACCAAGAAGATACTCGCCCGGTCCCTATCGCGTCCAGACTCCTGGCTTTTTCCTCCAGCTTCAAAGGCTCCTGCCTCTTCTGCATGGCGGGCGGACCTGGTCACAGCACCACAAATCGCCCGTCTGTACGCAGATGAGCCATGGAAAGTGTTCGTCCGCCCCAAGATGGGGTCCACGTTTGCGTCGACCGCGTCGATCGACTCGTTCTTAGGTCGAGTGAAGGCCTTCAATGAGGACTACAGACAAGCGATGTGGGAGTCTACACACTATCTAGTGCTCCCTCATGGTCGAGAGCAACATGAGCCAGGCCTGATCTCGTTCCAGAAAAACCGGAAGAAGCGCCGGAGTCGGGCAGGCGAGGCCTGGCAGACCCTATGCCAGTTCGTTCTGGGAGGGATGCTGGCCCGCAAGTGCGACATCGACATCTTTTTATATACTGTGGTTCTACATATAGCGAAGCGTCGGGTTGAGAAAGCCGGGGTATTTTCTGACGACGGCGTCGGGTATCCCGGTATTCATTGTGACGAGCCGGTCGCAGACCTGAAGGACGCTTTGGTCCAGCTCGATCGGAAGGGCCCTGTCGCAATCAACACCAGAACCAGATCGGAGACCATCCGGCGCTGACTAACGGCCGTCTGTGGGGTGATTGCGATTCTTGATGCGTCAGATAGCTGGCCAGATAATCCATAAAACATGTCATCATTTTCTTTTCAAATTCCTGATCATCCAATCACTTGACCAAATTCATCACTTTCGCCAAACTTGCACCAACACGTTATCATACACATTTTCCATCTACATCGCGAAATTATCACCACGTTCGTCATTCCACTACTCCAGTTCATCACAGTTCATCACAATAGCTCACAATAATTCAGACCTTACACATATTCACACCGATCGATATACTGATCGGTGCTACTGTGTGTCTTGATCTTCGTCTTCATGAGTCTGCATCACTGCGAAGCGATTACGACTGACTCGTTCTCGCTCGAGCTCTCGTAGCAGTGCTCCACAATTTAGATCGAGTTTGTCGATCCAAGTTGCTTCGTCATGATCCTTCCAGCGGACCACATATTCTCGGTGGGTGCGACCAAAACGTGTCTTCTTGACCGATCGGACATCCAGCACCTTTTCCATCTCGAATTCGTCCTCTTCCAATGGTCTTTCCCCACTGTCTTCTGGCAGCAGAGCTTCATCAAAATCGAATCTCTCCGCTTGTCCACCAGACAGGGCATTTTAGGCCGATCGGGGAATTCTCTGACCAGCTTCAATTTGGACACATGCTCGATCGGGAAAACTTTAGTTAACTTCGTTCGGCTTCAACGTCTGGCTCGTAAAAGTGACCGGGTGGTACACTCCATCATGGTCTTGCACTAGAGTGGCAGAAATGGCCCACTTACTAGCATACACAATGACGATCGGCATTTTTTCCGGATCGAAGTGCCTGAGAATCGGTGCCGTCGCCATATTGGCCTTCAGCATACCGAAAGCAACCTGTTCACGCTTCATGTGATCTTCTACCTCCACCTGCGGACAATCTGCGGGCAGATCAGAGTCGCAGCCCTCTCGTAAAGTTGCCCGATCTCCTTCGCAACATATGGTAGTCGACTTCCCGGAGCTCGTACATCACGGCCGCCTAAATCGCGAAGTCTTCAATGAAGCAGCTGTAATAATTTAGGCTCCCTAGGAAGGACTGCATTGCCTTCAGCGATCTGGGAAACGGGAGGTTGCTCAGTGACTCCAGATCCTTAGGATTGGCCTCCAGCCCACTGATTGACACCATATGACCCAAATAGGCGACCTTGGACATGCCCCAAAACCTCTTCATAGCACTGATCGACAGGTTCCAGCGATCGCATGTCTTCAACAACCGTTCGCTCTTCTCGAAAAGATCGCTCCATGACGAGGATGCGATCAGAATGTCGTCGATGTACGATCGCCTCCCCAGAACGGACGGTCTCCTTTCCCGATCAGGTTCACCCTCTGTAAATACATCATGGTTTTCCGTGGGGTCCCGGTCGGTACTGATCTTGAAATGTCCATACAATGCGTTGTCAATCAGCCTCTGGTAGATCTGGGGCGCGTTATTCAAACCGAACGGAATACGGTTCCACTCGAACAGAACGAACGGCGTAACAAATGCGGAAATCTCGCGAGCCTGATCGGTCATCGAAACTACCAAAAAACCACTTGCCATATCCAGTGAGAAAAACCGTAGGGTCTTGTCAAGATCTTCTAGCAGATCGCTGATCAGCGGCATCGGGTACACCATAAGCTTGGCCAACCGATTTACCAACCGATAGTCGATACACAACCTGATGTCGACGCCGTTATTCTTGATCACAATCACGATCAGCGAGGCCCACGGCGAAGTCGACGGCTTAATGATCTTGGTGGCCAACAGTCCTTTAAAAATATCAGACAGTTTTTCACGGTACTGTGGCGCAACACGTCGGCATCGTTGGGCGATCGGCTTGGCGTCACCAACGTCGATGTCACAGATCGCTCCGCGAGCAGCAGGGGGTAAGGCGTTGCCTTTCCCGATCAGCAGATGTTTCTTCTTCCAGATGATCTTCTTAATCTGATCGATCTGGTCGGGACTGTTGACATCCCGATCACCCACTTGCAGATCGTCCAAGGTGACCTCTGGTGGATTGGCAGACACTTCAGGGAGGACTGCCATATGGCTCTCCAGCTCCTGAATGTATTGATCCCCGCCCTCATGTATACAAACTTGATCGTCTTCTGGGGAAACACCACCCAAACCGTCCTGACCGGTTGCACTTTGCTGTTCCCGATCGGCGGGCTGCTCTTCAACGCCATCGATCTGCTTAGGCGAGCCATCGTGGTCCGCCCCATCCATCCCATGTTCCCCTTTTTCTATTTCCGGCTCCGCTGTCGCCTGTTCTTGTGACGCCACCATGTTGACGAACATTGGCTCATCTGCTTGATGGCCCACCGTGTCCGGCGACTGCGGTGCCTTTCTTCGAACTAACATCTTCTTTGGGGTTACATAGCTGGGTCGTTCACCATAGGTGAGGTATCTTCTTCCACCGGTCCATCATCGCTGATCAGATCGGTGGTCGCTTGGTATGACAAGTTCTGCCACTCAACATACCGTCTCGATACGATCGAGACGAACCCCATCTTTCTTGGAACCTTCCCTTCCGCCAGCCACATGCCAACAATAGTTTATTGTCGAGCGTAATCGGCTTGTCACCGATATTAGTGACTCGAACATAATCGTATCGGCCGGCGCTCTTCACAAAGGTCGGAACCCACCGATCGCCCCTGGTCACGCATAACTTCCTTGATCGAAAACCTTTGTCGACCGGGGTATCAGCGGATTGGCCGACTGGAATGGTGACACCTTGGTCCCACCTGACCAAATCGGTGTGCGATCCGTATAGGGGCCGCCGACCAGCTAACTGGATCTGGACCTCATCCGGGAGTGTAAGCACTCCATGAGACAGATCAAGGCGAATACCCGCCGGCACCATGAAATCCATGCCTAACAGGGCATCCTGACCGGCCAGTTTGCCAACCCAAGAGCTGAAGAAGTAGACCAACGAACCCGATAGGGTGATCTTCACGCGCGTCCTTCCTTTGTTTATGTAAGAATTTTCACCGATTCCGACGCATTCTTGTCTCTGGGTGTCGTCTATACGACATCCGACCTTACGAGCAAAGGCGGAGTCGATAATCGAGACTTAGGCCCCAGAGTCGAACAACATCGTTGCCTTCTGGTTGTTAACCTTACCACAGGCTTTTGCCTGCTTGAACCATTTGTCGGGCGCATGATACTTCCAGTATCCGCGAGACTCCCCAGGAAGCAGATCCAACTGCATGAACACCTTCGATCGGGAATATTCATCGGTCGTGAGATTGTATACCGGATGATCCCGATCGACGCAGTTGAGAACAGAACATGTATTGTCGGTTTTATTCTCCTTGTCGACATATTCATAGATGCCAAACGTATATCGCTCGGATCGATCCAGATTCCAACCTGGCGAGCGTTCTAGTTTAACATCTTCTCCACATCCGGTGGGAGCATCCCCGCGTGGTGCTTACCCGGCACATACCACTTGCGCATCAGATTGAAGAACTCTTCGATCTTGCACTGGCCGCCTCGTGGATCTCTCCACATGACTTGCACACGAAGAGGCAGTGATCGGTGGGGTGGCCGCGTCTTTCGCTCTTCTTGCATATTAACTTCTTCCAGCAGTCCCCACCATCATGCTTGCTTGACCCGCAGTGGGAACACTTCTTGCGAGGTCGGTCCATGTCGGACTTGTTTCCACTCCTGCCCTTCCGATATGCCTGGTTAGGCGTCGATCTGGTTCTTGGTGCAGGTTCCGTGAAGAAAACGTGGCGATACTGGTCTTCGTCTGACTCCCGACTGGACAGGCCGCTACTTTCCTCTTCCGATCCAGTGCTGTCTTCAGTCACGATTGCCTTAACAGCACGGGCCGATCTGGTTAGAGGCCTCTTCACAGGGTCGGTCTGGGTCTTCGATCTGTAGCGACCCGATCCAACGTCGACCTTCGCCCTCATGCTGCGTGAGTGTTGCAGAGTCCGCAACGTCTGCTCCACTTCCGTCACATCCTTTAGGCGCAGCATAGTGAGCTGATATGCCAGCTCTTGGTCATCCAGGGTACTAATATAGTCATCCACGTGCTCAATAGCGGAACCGGTCGGCGGGTTGCCTTCCTTGATCACTATCCCGGCGCGAATCGCAGCTACGTTCAAGCGGTGCAAGTACTCGATCGGCGTCTCGTCGCCCCGCTTCTGTATATGGTGATATTTGCGGGCGGTAGAGAATCCAGAGTTGCAGTACTTCCCCTCAAATTCTGAACATAGCAGATCACAGTCAGATCGGACATCCCGACCCAACTGTTGGATCCCGTTCGCCGCCGGTCCTTTCAGCAGATCCCTGAAGATCAGACACCATTCCTTTTTTGGTGTATGATCCCGTAGGAAAGCAGACTTGACCCGACCAAACCACGACCTGGCTTGCTCCTCGTCGGCGTCCTTTCCAGTAAAGTCCTTGAGATCCGTGGTCCCAGCCATGCGAATGCGTGGGATTGCAGTATATCCACTACCAAAAGCGGTTGTAGAGGATAGGTTAGCCCTGCGCGTTCTGCCCGCCCCTGCACCGTCTGACCCATAGTGGTCATCCGGATCGCCGATCGACTCCATGTCGAAATCACTATTCTTGCTTGATCGGAGCGGTCGGGCTGGCTGCGGCTTGCGTCTTCCTCTGCCAACTGGTTTGCCACCTCGGATAGCCTTGTCCGTTGATGCCACTGACTCCATATCAACATCCCGGCAAGTATTGACATTTTTCCGGGCAGATTGGTCCTGGGCATGCGGGCGTGGAGGCGATCGGCATCGGTCTCCCATGAAACGATCCATCATTGCCTGAAACATGGCTTGGACGTTGGATTGGGTCATGGGCAACGTGTTGGTGTCCTCCTTTGGAGGCACTGAAGCCTGTGGGGGATCCTGGGGCCCCGACTGGCATGCAGCCCCTTGCTGCCGCATGTCCTTTTTATGCTCCCATGGGGGTATGGTCCGCCCCCATGGTCATCCGCTCAACACCGACCTCCAACTCCGATGAGCTATTAGAGGCAGGTGGAGACTGATAGAACGACTTATCGTCGGAGCACACATCATCGTATACTGCCGTGGTCTCAACGACCTTCAATGCCACGGTGGGAGTTGGGCGGAGGACCGCCCCCACCAACGGCACCAAATGATCATGGAGGGTCGACATCGACATCTCCAACTTCCAAGTGTCCAGATCGAACAGTTTCTGCACGTTGGAGAGGTTATGCACTTTTATGCCGACCTCAGCCAACATCGCCAGCAGGTTCTTCACCAATAGCAAAAGCCGATCGCTCTGGATCGGCTCGGTTGTGGGTCCGAGAAGGCGATCGGGGGTCTGGGGGTCTATAATCCGCATGACCTGGTCTTCGAGAGTAAATCTCTTTAACTCGTGGATGTAATACATCCTGGTCAGGTCTTCTCTCTTGATAACCCCATCCCCGACCTGCGACTTTTCTTCCAAGTCGTCTTCCTCGGACGGCATTCTGAGCCTCTGCTTGGGGACCTTAGGAAAATAGATCGGATCGTTCCGATCGGCCTCCAAGTCGCTTTCACTTTTTATCTTTTCATCAAAACATTCATTTAAATGCATAGGATCAGGACAAAAGTCCTGATGCTTTTCGGAACTATAGCAAGTCTTGCTATAGTCCCGAGCGGCTCCGGTGGGAGCCTTATGGGGAGGAAAACAACTTATTAATCCCGATCTGGTCCTCCATCCGGCCAGATCGGACATCGCCATCTTTGTCGGCAACGAGAACATAAGGCGATAGCCGTTCCTTATGTCCTCTCCAGAACGATTCCACATTTAATTCATTGTAATCAATTCTTCGCGAGATATCATCGCGGTGATATCCACGATCACCAAGTGATCCGGGCACGCGCACCATTGTGGTGGAGTAAAGTTCAAAATCGAACACCGTAGTGTCGAGAACCTTACCACCATCGTGCCCGGCCGCCCAACTTACGGGGGGGGGTACGCCGGGAACCTTCGCTTACGATCCGATCTGATCGTCCGCTGCTAGCAGACGACCGATCATCAGCATAGGACGCCTGGTCCGATTCGTTTGTCATCTCACCTTGTGTACCCGATGGAATGGGATGGTAACACACTCGGTGGATCGGTGCTGTAAATCGATTTGTGGTCTAAATGTGGGAGACCGTGCTGGGTCGTGTACCCTGGGCGGAACTATTCACCCTGGGTACGGAAAGACCAGTTATACTCCAAGTAAATATACTTAAAAGGGAAGATCGCTCAATCGATCGTAGAGCCCAACCAATACGAGAATAAAAGTCCAATAATCCAAATGGAGATCCAATAAGAACGTAATATACTCCGCGAACGATATCTCCACGAAATAATCCAATAACTTGATAACACGTTCCAAACGTGTGCAACTTGCGGCGCTTGAAAAGTCGACCAATGTGTACTCCCGTCGAGGGACTTCCGGCGGGCCAAGTGCGCCTGTAACGCGTCCCGGCCGGGTATAATAAGCTGGAGGGGATTGCTCGACCCTCTGCAAACACTCTTCGGCGTGCAGAGGCGAATGATGTACAAAGCGAGGAAACGACTTCTCGTTGAGTGTTAAAGGCTGAAAATTCGACACTAAGTAAAAATTATCCCCTATGGTCCCCAATATGTACAAAACATAAAAATCTGTAAGTGCACGCCATATCATGTGACTCACCAAAATCCGTGTTCTTGACACCTCTCGCACAAGATTGGCCCAAAAGCCTCCTTGATTTCCACCAATCCGATTGCCGACAAGCCGATCGGTGTGCAGCTGACGCAAAGCGACCAAAATTCCTGAGTCCGCTTCACCACAGTCTCAGTTCCTCAAACTGTACGTACGAGTACTGAGTCGAGTCACTTCCGTTTGAGGACCATACTTCCGTGAAGCGAACAAAGACAACGGTCCCCATCCAAGAGGCTGTTGTCGAGCTCGAGAATGGAGGTGGAGGAGACGTTCAACCTCCAAGTAAAGCCGACGCAATTTGCTGCTGCTGACGTTCGTGTCACTGGACTCCGCAACACGATGTGGAATACTAACAATCCAGACACGCTTGCTTCATGGCGTCATCGAAGGCCCCGCTCGCTTTCAACGTTGCATTACTGGCCGAGATGAGCGAGACCAAGGAAAGTGTTCCGGAAGTCGCTCAACTACACATATTAAACCACGTGTTGAGAGCTTCCGACCCGTCGACAAGAACGACATTCGCCCACAAATGGGCGAAATACTTTGGCACCAAGCTTCCGAAGACTCGCGAAGAAATCTTCCCCACGGTGGTAGGCTGGTGGAAAGATCCTATCGTCAAAGCGGGTTACGCGGGACGCGTGCGCTCGCATTATTCGAAGTGATGCTCATGTGCACGGCACCTCATATCTTTATGAAGGACATCTGGATCCACACGACTCACGGTCCACCCAGTCGCATGGATCCCAGCTCTAAACTACCGTCTACTGCATCCCAACATGATGCTGAGCTTGTTGCGGTCCGAGATAGGCACCCGGTGATTTGAAGTTTGGAAGCAGCTCCAGTGGAAAGGTCCTTTACTCAACGACCTCGAGTACCTCCGAGACTGTGAGCTGTTCTTCCCAGCTGACGAAGCTATTCTGCAGTTGAAGATGGTAGAAGGTGTGCCAGTACTTGCGACTTGCCCGCTGCACATCGAGTGCTAAGGTAGACCAGAGTGACCTGGTCTCGAAGGGTGGAGTCATTGTTTTGCCTGTTAATACCACTGAGATCGCGGAAAACAGCCGTATCCTCATCGAACACATTCTCCTGGAATACAGGCTCTCTTGCGTCGAGAAGGCGCCTCGACTCCCGCTGTGTCTTCTTCAACTAAACAACCGACCGGAATAAAATGGCTCTGTATTACCAGCACTCTTAATGAGTACCGTGACCAGCTACTGTTATGCTATACCTCGATTTACGGACCACACTGTCGTCTTCACCTCCGTCTCATGGAGAGATCGAAAAATCTTCCCGCACAAACGCCGCTTACACGATCCTGGGTTTCTTCGCCACGCGCGCCTCCGACCTCATCGAGACATGCTGGGACCTATAGACAACTGGCGGCCCAATATCTATTTCAGGAACTGGCGCTGCGCGTGGCTGCGACGAGTTCACCACCTTGCGGACAAACATGATATCTTTGAAGTCGAAGTCAGCCAGTCCTATCTTCATGGTGGCTTCGTACGTGACATAATCCAAGTCCTCTCCCTCACCCGTCACCTCCATCACGAAACAATGACCCTGCCACTTCTTGTCGACAGCAGCGACGACACACCACCCGATTCCGTCACACATTTGGCCACACCGAGGTACCCTGTAAACTTACCCCCGTAGTGGTTCTTCCGGATGTCGACTTTCCAGCCTCCCTTCGTGCTCGTCAAATAGTCGAAATACTCAAACACATTCTATTTTATCAGCCGACGTTGCTTGACACGATCGTATGCCACCGTCTCCATGTATGCGTCCTCCAAGGCCACATACTTATTACCAAACGTTAGGGTCACGAACACCTAAATAAATAATGACAATTTAATCTTCTCAACAACTGCACAATCCCCTGTACTGCTGTAAACACGCAGTCAAATGCCATACTCTTCCCCAACATCAACTACGTGCGCTTAGTATCCAGGAACCGACGCAGCGACAAAGCCCTTCGCTTCTTCTCAGTGCACTTGGCTCGGTCCTCATACCAAGCATCAATCAACTCCACCCAGTCCGACGCTCCGAAAAAATCGTGCAGGGGTACCAGACTCTGAAATCCGTCCATCCACTTGACCCAGTACGAGTACCTCGTCTTTCTGCCGACTTTTTCCGTTCGGCGTCCCAGCACCGCCCTCACCTCGCAGATGCTGTATGTGCCACCCGCGTCTTCGACCTCCGCGTCCTTCATCTCGTTTTCCCTCCTCCTAGCGGTCTGTGGTCCACGCCTCATATTCTCCCGCGATATCGCCGCATTTCTGTCCAGCGTATGAGCCTTCTCAAGACGATTATCATATCCATCCAGGCGCACGGTCCCTGGGATCCTCGCATCTTCAATCTTCGGCACTGCAGTTCCTGCGCTGAACGTATCCATCTAAACGTCCGCGGGGTTCTCGTCTTCGGTCCTGTTATCACTTATGCGTAGTCCCTGCAGCGCTTGTGACAACTTATCCAGCATCCTCTTCGACGATGTTGAGCCCGCGCGTGACAATGCGTCAGAGGTACGCTCCACGTCGGAATTCCTCTTCTGTACGGTACACAGCGACTGTCAACCCTCGCCCATCTTCATCGTCACCACTAACTTTAGGCCCCGACCTTTTTGTCGACAACGCAGCGGGTCCTGCCCTCAACCGATCCCGACGGTTCCTCTCCTGCACTGGTGGTGACGAGTGCGGCTTAGGTTACCGTAAGCAAGAACAAGGCTAGTGTTTGATCATAGTCGACAGTCCATCGGCCTTATCTGCTTTAATAGGCATTTTATTTTGAGCGCTGCTTCCGAACTTACGCCTTCAGGTCTCGGGTGGCGTTGTATTGCGCCTTCGAGTCACATCATTTGTTGTACTCTCACTATACCTGGATCAACTACATTACCCACCATACTAATTTCGACTCCATCTGAGCGCCACGTGTCCAATTTCGAAATGAGCTGAATTTTGTCCGATTTCACTATCCGGAGAATTATCACAATTTGGAATTTAATTTTAATTGCACAGTGGGATCGAACCCAGGACCAACAGCACGAAAATCAAGCTATTTGCCAGCTGAGGTAATGGGACCAAATAGTGCACAAAATCCACTGCTTATTTATATTATTATTATTATTGTATTTAGATAGGTAGATTGAGAAGTAGCCTCGTCTTATTCTAGTAATAAAGACACTTTCAACTGGCTGCCAAGGCTTGCACTTCTTCATTTACCTCGTCGAGCACAAGTGCACAAGGAAAAGCCTGAAGTAATCAGCCTCCAATTATCATCCAATCATTTCCACAATAAATCCATTTGTGTCTACTGAACTGACTCTCTTAGCCACTCAGGCGCTGGGTACTGTGGTACCAACCCATCCCGAGCATCTTACCTGTCCCGTTTCTGTCGTCCCAGCTGTCATCGAAACAACCGTTTCATCACAGGACCCATCCAGTGCCCCGTCTCTTGTGATACCAAGTTGTTTAGTCGACGATGCGGTCGATGAAGACATCGCGGTGCGCACTGTCGACGCCGGTGCCGGTATGTCCGTTCTGTTCTACGCGACACTTTCTCACCGATGAACGTCGACGAGGGGAATCAAGACAAAATGGCAGCGCTACTGCCATCAGTCCCAGTACACACCACTGAGGCAAGCGATGTTGATGGTTCTGTGACTCTAGCGCGAGTGCGACATTAATATTACTCCGCGAGCTTCTCCAGCGCGATACTGAGAGCCGTCGCTACACCGCGCCTGTTCCGGTCTTCGCGCAACTGAGGTTGCCGCTCCCTTGAGCTGCCGACATTGACGCAATTGAGGCACTCTACGACTCCGGTGGGAGGAAGGAAGCGGTTTCCGTCTCGATTGCCCATGCCAGTCCATACAAACTTCCTAGTGCCAAGTACGCCATGACGATCCGCACCGGTCGCGCCTTCGAGCGAACGAGCATCAACAAGATCCCAAACTCCTTTTTGAAGGCAACGGCAACAACGTCGTCCAAGAGCAGATCCGATCTATCCAGCTCGGACAGGTCTCGAAAGGCCGTTGGGGAGAATACCGTGTAAAGGTGAAGACCTGCGCGGACTGCGAAGCATTGGTGCATCAAGAGATAAAGATCCTTGGCGGAAAATACCTGTTCTCCGATTTTGACATTCTCGCCGATCGCTATTACCTCGACGTGTTCAGCGTCGACAGCGACTTCGACGACCAGTGATGGTTGAGACCTTCCAGGAACTGGGGGCCCAGCCCATCTATGCAACCTTCCGCGACGTTTGTCTCACGACTGGCCATATGACCACGACATTCCGCATATACCTCCGTGCTACTCGGTTCCCCGACGCACTGATGGCTGGTGGGAAGGTCTGCGAGCAGATTGTATTTGGGGGTCGTGTATACCCGGCTCTGGGTCGAGATGCTACGTTTCCATCCCAGCGTCTTGGTTTGTAGCAACGCTCACCGTATGTGCTCTTCCGTGACGCAGTTCGCTCCACACCGGCCGGCGGCATTGGTACTTATACTTATGTGGTAAAAAGAAAGTGAGTTTTTATTTGTTAGGGCTTTTCATCCAGTCATTCGTTTGTCCTAATCCACCCTACTTATGTTTCTCGATGCGGATAATTCGCCTTAGACTAACTACATCCTGTAAGTATCCTAGGAAAATTATTTCTGTGTCATAGAAGCTCTGGTGAGCCGCAAACATCAGGGCATGGTTGTAGCCATGATTAACTTGACCAGGGCGGGCCAGCCCCTCACCAAACAACTGAGGCGATCTGACATCATGGATCAGCCTGCATTTTACTACCTTTAAATGCAAAACATGCAACGTATACAAATGATTGCGTACACAATCACTTCTAACACTCTCACTTGATTGATACGCGATTGCAGTGCTTAAGGACAACCGCGAACTTGCATTGCTCGAGCTTGGGACGCTCCACACTCTTCGTGGCGGCGTCCGCAACCATCTCCGCAGTGGGCACTTACTCCACGCGGAGCTCGTTCGGCTCGACCAGTTCACGCGAGAAGTGGTACTTCGTGTCTAAATGCTTCGTTCTCGAGTTAAACACGAGATTCTTTTCCGTGGAGATTGCGCCTTGGTTGTCTTGATTAATCGTAGTTGGATCTTCCTTGAGCATCTTGAGGTTCTATGCAGACGCCGTAGTCGCACCATCACCTGGGTAGCAGAGTACAGAACCATGTAATCCGCCTGTGTGCTCGATCCCGCGACCGTTGGCTTCCTCTATGAAAGACAAGAAACCGCTGCGCCGAACAGTAAGAAAACGTATCCGGTCGTTGAGGTTGAGTATCTTAGTCTGATGCCCAACTCGCATGGGCAAAGCTGACTAGGTCACCGGGTTACTTGCCGTCGTACACCAATATATCCCCCGCGTTGTCACCTAAAACTTGAAGATGTGATTCACCGCCGACAAGTTCTTCTCGCAGTACTTGTCTGCGTTGCCGACAGCGTCCGCTACTTCCGGTCCAGTGCACGTCACGAGATACATCAGGCACCCAACAACCTTACGGTAGGACACGTTCATGATGCACGCGGCGTCTTCTTGACCCGCGTAAAATGCTAGTTAGCGTCTGCTGGGAGGTACACTGGCTTGGAATTCATCATGCGAAAACGCTCAGATATATTCTGGATGTATCTGCGTTGCGATAGAGTGATTTTCTTAGCACTCCGATCACGAGTCACCTCGAGCCTCGATACGTAAGATGAACCGAGGCTCTCCGAGCACCTCGATGCTGAACTTGGTCTTAATCTCCGTGACAATCTTGCGTACACCCGACTTCGCCCTAGCTAACGAAGATCATTTCGTCCACATACACAACGGCAGCTGAGTAATCGTCGCCGTTTGTGCGTGTGTATAGACATTGGTCTGAATCAGCGCGCTCGAAGTCCTTGCTGCAGAAAATTCATCGAGCTTGTTCCACTGCCGTGCCGCCTGCTTCGTGCCGTATAAACTCTTGCGCAGACAGCACACCTTGTTCGGATGTTCAATATCCTCAAATCCATCTGGACGTTTTTTTCTGTACAGCTCGTCTTCGATCGGCATGAACAGGAACGCGGTGCCTACGTCGACTTGTCCTACCTCCAGGTCTTTACCCACAACGATTACGAGTACAGTTCGCACTATGTACTGCTTGGTCACTGGATCAAGCGTCTTGATGAAGTCTACGCCAAAACTTCTGCGTGGAGATATGATGACGAGACGCCCTTGAATAACAATCTGCTTCCAATTAGCTTCTTGCCTGCTGAAAGGTCGACAAGGTCCCCAGTATGGTGCTGGACAAGCGATTGCTTTTTTCGCCCTGATAAATAATAGGCTATTTTTTGGTGTTTTCAATTTATTTGTAAATTTGTGTTATATAAATAATATAATTTTTAAGTTTTATTCAACTATTTGACTATGGGAAAGTAATTTAAATAAATTAATTAAAGTTGTTTGTGATTTATGGACATTGTAGTGAAATTTGTGTAGTAAATCATGAATTTATGGCTATGTTGTAGAAGATGTTCACAGAATAGAAATTCTTGAAATCGTCAGAGCAGATACAGTTAATCATTCTAATATTCGATTTTAACCGACCCTGTGTTGTCGTGGTTAAAGGAGACCGGAAGATCGAGGTTTCGAGTCCCGCAGTGGACATAATTCAAGTTCGTAGTAGAGTCGGGTCCAAGTGTAATGAAACGGTCCTACAGCACGCGCTTGACATGGCTTACACCTATCCCAATTTACTGGGGAGGTTCCTAAATAGTCTAATATTCGATTTTATTTATATTATTAAAATAATTGGTAATTTCATTTAGATAAATTAATATAGTTAGAAAGTAATTAGTAACTTTGATGAAGTCGTAACAAGGTAGTCGTAGGGGAATAATAGTTAGAATTTGATATCCCTATCGGTACAAACGGTGTTATGCTAATTATTTGATTATAATTGAACAAATGCGCCAATCTATTAGAATTATTTCTCAAATATTAAACAAAATTCCACAAGTCCAAATAAATTAGATGATAAAAAAGTTACAAATCCTAAGAGAATTCAAATAAAAATTCGATGGAATCCTTAAAATAATTTTAATTTTTTTTAATAATTTTCGATATTTATTTAATTTAAATAATTTATAATTTTTTAAAGATTATTAAATAAGTTCCATACAACCAACTTCATCAAAGTTACTAATTACTACTATCCAACTATTTTAATCTATCTTATTAAATTACAAAAAAAATTAATTTTTAAATTACAACCTATTTTAGTTAATAAAATACAAATTATTTTAATTAATTAAATTGCATATTAATTTAACTAGATAGATTAAATTAGTTGGATAGTAATTAGTAACTTTGATGAAGCTAGTTGTAGGGAAACAGACACATGTTGATGAAGTTAGTTGTAGGTAAGCAGACACATGTTTCCGAACAACTAACTTCATCAAAGTTACTAATTACTATCCTACTATTTTAATCTATCATTCCAATACTTATTTCATAAAAAGGTATTTGTGCAGTTGATCATAAAGCACATTAAAAAGAATATATTAAATTTGTCTTATAGAATCGATTTAATAGAGTATCTGTAACAATCATAATATGGCATAAAATTACCAACTATATTTTAAGGGAATTGTTAAATCTACGCCAATAGTTTGTTAAATGTACGCCCTGTTAAATGTACGCCTTTTCAGCCTTAGGTAATATGATGGCACAGTCATCTGCTAGTGAGACATTTTCGCAGATGGATAAATCTCTGGATAAACACACGACAAAGAGAATGCTGAGCACTACAACATGATGGAGAAAGATCCCGAACGCTACGCGGGAGGAATCGAACATGCCCGTGGCAGTCAAGAGAGCAAACGCACCGAGTAAGATAATGGTACACCCGACAATTGGCACGGTCACTTGGTTGTTCAGATACCGTACACCGGTGGTCGTGGACGCTACCGCCGTGGTCACGTACGATAAAATGCTCAAGCAGGCGGCAACGGCTACGGTCCGCTTGGACGTGGTATTGAGCAAGGCATTGTACGTGCCACGATTGAGCGGGATGGCCGTCACGACTTCCTCATAAATGAATCGAAACGTAAAGAGAACGATTGAGATGAAGAGAACGGGCACGGGCATGAATTTGCCCGCTTTCGCGGCCACGGACGACGCCGAGTACAAGACACTGACTAAAATGTCATTGCCACAGATGGCCGTGGCCGTGAGCTCCCTCAAGTATGCGCACGGCGTGTCGAGCTCGCGTTGAATTGCAGCGAGTTGGTCGAGCGGAACGTGCAGTTCCTCGGACGTGCCCATGGTGGGAAACTTCCATCGAGGGCCCGACATGTTTCCACTCTCGATCACGTCTATCTCGAGTTTACGGCGTCGAAGATGCAGGGGACGGGAGAGAGCCATCGAGTCCACGATGGGCGTTGTTGCTTGTCGATACGAGGGCGTGGGGGAACCATTGGACGTGGTGTCCATTAGCCACGAGGTCGAGGGTGGGTCACACGTTACCTGTATAGGGTAAAAGGAAAAGTAACGTGGCGCCCCCTCCTTCGTCTCTAACGTTACCAATTTAGAGACGAGTGAGCTTGTCTCAGCTTGTGGGCAGACCATTTCAATGATTGCTACCATGCAACGTCGACGAAAGCGGCTGGTAGAAAAAAATGGACCGTGCCTTGGAGCAAAAACACATCGATGTTTGTTGCTCGATCGCTTCCCTGATCCGCGAGCTCGCGTCATCCTCCTCGAAGAGAAAAACTATGAATAGTTTAGTTAGTATTTTCGGCAACCAAGTCTCAATATGATAACTGTCGGTGTATTTTGTCGTCCATGCAAATAAAGTAATATATTATGCATGTCTCTATTTTTCAACAACGTAGCAAGACGTTTACCAGATTAATCTTCATTTTACAAATCAAGTTTGTAAAAGCCTTCTTTACTAGAAGAGAGGGGCGTACATTTAACAAAATTAGTTTATGTTATCAAAAGGGCGTACATTTAACACCTTGGGGGGTTATTTAACAATTCCCTATTTTAAAAACCAGCTAATAAACCATTTGATGTTAATTTACTTAATTGAATTCGTGAAATACTAATTGGAGGATTTATAGTGATAGTAATGGCATCAAATGAAAGAATTTCTAGAAAATCAATAGAAAAAATTATTAGGTTAAGAGATGTGTGTGGTCTTTCTTTAAAAATAGCAATAACCATTAAATCAAAAAGACAAAAATCCTTTTTTAATTTTTGTTATTTCGAAAAAAGTAAATATACAACTATTTATATTTAACTATTTAAAATTACTAAATAAAAAAATAAGGTGAATGTAAAAGATAATTAATATTAGGGGAATTAGTTGCTTTTAAAATAACTCAAGAAGCATTAGGGAAGTTAATTATATTTGAAGATTACAATTTATTTAACAATATTTTGTTATTAAGATGATTTTTAATTTATTTTAGATAAATTAAAATGATGCTTGTAAATGAAAAAAATCCAGGTTATTTGATTTTATTTACATCTATAAGACTTTTTTGTTCTTCAGTTCTCAAATAAACACCATATTCCCCTTAGGTGCTACAATAACATTATACTTTTTATGTAGTTCGTTAAATTGAAACAACCATATATACAACTTTTAAAGGATCTATCATACATAATATGTATCAGTACTAAATAAATAGAAGTATTTGTTGTTTTAATTTTATTACGATAAAATTTTTACTATCACAAATAAAAGGTTCTTGTGCACATTCTAAATTATTAGAATATTCATAATTTCAATACCATTGACTACCTATCAATAACAGACTTTAAAATAGTCTTAAAGCTCTACTTCTAATTTCTGATGAATTTGTTAAGAGAACAACCATACATATCTATAGCACCACCAATTTTATTGAAAAAAGATCTTAGAAGTTCACAATACGTAAAAAAATACCATTCTGGAACAATATGTAAAGTAGTTTTCTTCGTATTTTTCTTTTAAAGACGTACATATACATGTTAACCTTATCAAATAGAAAAAATTTTAATTAATCCACTAGGTGAATTTATTGCACTTATTTAAGTGAAGAATTAAAATATGCTAAAAAATGGGTTATTAAATTGAAAGAAAACCTATCTTAATAAAAATAATATTTTCAAAAAAAAGAACTGATATTTGGAGCCCCAAATTATAACTAGATTAAATTTATTTAATTTGGACAATTCGTTTTATAAGAAGTACATAAGAAACAATATTTCATCGCCGTCGGTTTTCACGGATGATCAACTGCACAAAAGATTTCTTATGAATTAACAATTGGATTTCAATTTTTCTGTAACTAAATGTGGTATATGTTTAAATTTAATTTCTATAATTTTAGCTTAAAAGAAGTGTTTGGTGTTGTTTTCCACTTTTTCCGATTTTTTTAATTTTTTTTTAATATGATCTCTAGCAGAGACAAATCGACATCCATTTGATTTGCCTGAAGCTGAAGGTGAATAGAGTTTCAGGATATATTGTTGAATATTCTGCACTGGGATTCGCTTTATTTTTTTAGGAGAACATGCTAATATGTTACTAATGAGTAGTTCAATTACTATTTTATTTTTAGGTGGTTGGTTATCACCTTTTCCATTTAATCTTAAATTTATTAATTTTTACCCGGATCTTTTTTTTGGCTTAGTATCACAGTATGTTTCTTGTTGTTTTATTTTTAGTAGCTCGAGCTATTTTACCTAGATACCGTTATGATCAATTAATGCGTTTAGAGTCTACCAGCAAAACTTGTGTTTTCGCCAAAAATACCTGTCGCGAAGTCAGACGCGTGGTTGCTTTGGATTTAATATTTTCATAATACATTTTTAGGTATAGCTGGATAATATGTACCTTAATATACTTAATCCTGAACGGTCGGCTGGTGCCAAAAATATTAGATCATTATACCCGCCTTTACGAGACACTCGTAAAATTAACCGCTGAAGATATCCACTGAAGATGACGAAGAAAAGAAAAGAAAACACAGCAAGAGAACCTCCTTGCCCGATGGACTGGGAGATGAGACCTGATGTTGTGACAAAATTGCCTACGAAGAACGAGGTGCTAAAGCAGCACAGAAAGAGCGCATTTTAGAGATTCAACTTGTCTCAAATCAAAAACTCTTCGTCATATCCAGTCGCTTAAAGCTTATCGCGAAAAGAACCGTGTGGCGAATCCGTCTGGAATAATTTCAGATGAAGTTTTACCCATTTTTAAGCAGATGCTAGATTTCAAACCCGAAAAAACGTCGGCGCAACTGCGAGAACTTTCTAACCAAACCATTTTGGTTTGGCCCCAGGATATTCGTGAATTAACTGCAAACGTTATTCCAGCTGGGGTTTAACTTGACATTCGTCATGTTGATAGTTCGTGCGGATGTGGTACTCCCTATTTTCGAAAAAAAGGAGTGCCGGAATATAAGTGAAATACTGGTATGTGATCAAGAGAAGTGTAGCCAACCAAGTAATTTTTGTGTATGTTGGTATAGAAAATCTGATGTGCATTAAATACTGCAGGGGTTGGGTGAGTATTGTTGGGTGCTCTCAAGCGTTACAGCTTGTGAGACTAATTGACCTCTTTTCAGTTATATATTTTAAAATAGAATATTTTACATGAGAGAGTAGTTTCATTGCATGCGTGTGTACAGGACACGCGGCAGTACAAAACTAACAGAAACGGTTGCACCTAGAGGATAAAGAACATAGACTCTAACCAAATACATTTACTTTCCATTTTACTTCTTCTTCCATACCTACCTTCGACTTCATACTCAATAGTGTACGGCGAATGAAATCACACCGTGGTTTCCAGATCCGAGTTAACGTATGACTAACGCAGAATAAAAAAAACAGTGGGACAATTGAGCGTATATACAACTCGTCAGACTCGTGAAGGATATTGGTGTGTCTATATATTGGTCGGGTGACGAATACTGACCACCCACGAGCAGTACCCCATCAAGTTAAAGACAATGACTTCCCGTAATCAAACTGCATATATAAATGCAAGTGACCAAGTGGGAAGTATTGGGCGTTTTCTCCAGCATCGATGTGATGCAAACTGTCGTGTCAAGGAATTATTGGGACCTCGTGGTCAGGAGATAGTGATTGTGTTGAAAATGTTCACAATACCGTTCTTATTAAAGCCGGGTACGATTGATATTTTCATTGGTAGCAATATTCATATCGTACTTATTATAAAGTCTCTATGTACTCGTACTCGAATCCGAGTACATATGTTTGGGAACTAATAAGTGTAGAGTACACAAAAGATAGAAGTTTGCTATAACTTCAACATCTTATGCATATTAGATGGTAGACTAGCTGATCTCTTCTCAATCCACATTCCACTGATTAAGTTCCTGGTCTAGTTAACTTCTTATATTATCTGCGAACTTTCTACGGGTGTCGCTTTCACGGTCAGAGGATTTTTGGTTGCTGTAATATTGACTTAAGACGATTTCAGTATATTGGAGCTATTACACTACATCTACGACACACGTTTCTCACTATCTACGCAAGGATGGACGCTGAAGCATTTCAACAGATTGTTGCCACTCGCACTATTCTGACAGGTTTTAAAATCACCGTCGATTATGGGCCTTGGACGTGGTTCTACGGTTTATGCGGTAGCAAAAACTGCCACGACAAGGGAAAATGATCCATTAACATCAAATCGGTGATCAGCAGCAGACTCCGGTAATCCCAAGATTTCCTACGTGGAACCCAGTAGTAGCAAGAGTGAGTAAGACGTACGTAGAAACGAGGGAGTATTCTACATTTAGTGATACTTGTACCCGTTTAATATATCGTCTTGGTTTCCATCTCGTTTTTGTTGTTTTTTTTGGTTTGTTCTTTGTCGTAATCATAAATATATTACGGATCGTCGCGTTTTGTATGTACCATTTTCACACGTTATTTAGGTTTTCGCAGCCAATTGTATAGATTCCATAAGTAAATACGAGGTTGCACGCACTCTAGAGACGTGTGATAGACATAACTGAGCCACTATTTTCACTCGCGGAAGGATCCCCTCTAAGGAGAGACGTCGAAGAAATTTTTCCAAATGGCGGTGGTAGGGTAATTTTGCCCCGGTCCCACATGTGACTGTGACAATCCGCTGACCCAACCCTATGAGGCTCACACCGAAACCCGGGGGTACCCAAACTCCAGACGCATGTGTTGACCACGACTAATCCTCGGAGATCATCGACAGAATAATCATTGCTAAGGAGGGCCGTGAAATACAAGAGCCTTGAGATTTTATCGGCAGATGGTGGTGTTGGTGTTATCTAAAAGTTTTGCTGGTCATAGTACGCCTTATTACTCGTAACTGGATGTGGTCAGACATTTTTGTCTTCTGCGTCCGTATTGCTTGCGGCTACCTTCAGCGAAGTGTAATTATTGAAGGTAGACTTCCGTTTGCCATGTGATTGGTGTTTTGAGTAATGCGTCCAGAGATTTGAGTAACTCATTTCAGATAGGTTGAACAATGATGATATCGCAACAGAGGTTTGTGCATTCTCTCTGACATACCATCCATCGCGTGGTTGCTATTGTGGAGAAGCGTATCGAAGATTTTGGGGTCAAATGTTGTGAACATGGACGGGCCATCCGGAGCAGAAGCGACGCAAGGTACAGTACACGATGGTAAGCGACAGACGGATGATATATCAGGTTGATTGGTCGATGATGCATATCAGGATGGGTAGAGTTGATTGGTAGATATTAGGTAATTAGTTGATTTTAGGATATAAGGAATAAAAAAGTTCTCTTTTTGTGTCCGATCACCTAGACCATCGATCGGGACGGCGTGATAACTTTGCGCCTCCCTTTCATTGCATACGCGCCTTTACATGTCCCGGGCGGGAGCACGTAGTGCACGTTTTGGCCCACCGGCAGACGTAAAGTTCCTGAGAACTCGCCCTCAACTCCGCCTGCTGTGCCAGCGGCTCTTTTTGAAAAGGATACTGGGAGGGTGATCAAGCCAAGTGCTCTCACCTTTTTCCCCAATTGGTTTACACCAATCCTCTAGAAGTTCGGCTGCTGTAAGCGCCTGTGGCGAAGTGGACTCAAGATTTTCGTCGCTTTTTGTCAGCAGCACACCGATCGGCTTATCGGCGATCGGATTGGTGGAAATCCAGGAGGCTTTTAAGCCTATCATGTGCAAGAGGTGTCAAGAACACAGATTTTGGTAAGTCACATGAGATTGCGTGTACTACATATTTTCATGTTTGGTACATGTTGGGGACTATAGGAGGTAGGTAGTTTGGTTTTTGGTTTTGCCTGTTGGGAAAAGGTTTTGTTTTGGCTTCGTCTAAGAAGAGCGCTTTTGGCTTTACGACTTAATTGTCGGACCTCTAACTCAACCGGGGTTGTTTCTCTTTGCACATCGGTCGCCTCTGCACGCCGCAGAGTGTTTTGGGAGCGGAGGGTCAATTAATCCCCTCCATCTTATTATACCCGGCCGGGACGCGTTACAGACGCACTTGGCCCGCCGGAAGTCCCTCGACGGGAGTACACTTTGGTTGACCTCTCAAGTTTAAGTTACGCACGTTTGGAACGTGCTATTAATTCTTTTGGATCGTACGTGGAGATATCGTTCGTGGAGTATATAACGTTCTCATTTGGATCTCCCTATTGGATTATTGGACCCTATTGGATTACTGGAGTTTATTTCTCATATTGGTTGGGCTCTACGATCGGATCAGCGATCTGCCCTCTAAAGTATACTCACTCCAAATATAAATGGTCTACCCGTACCCAGGGTGAAGATTCCGCACAGGGTACCCTACCCAGCACGGTCTACCACATTTAGACCACAAGTCAATTCACAGCACCGATCCACCGAGTGTGTTACCAGACCAATCCATCGGGTACCCAAGGTGAGATGAAGAGCAAATCGGACCAGGCGTCCTGTGTTGATGATCGGTCGTCTGCTAGCAGCGGACGATCCGATCGGATCGAAGGCGAAGATTCGCGGGGTACCCCCCCGTAAGTTGGAAGGCCGGGCACGATGGTGGTCAGGTTCTCGAAACTACGGTGTTCGATTTTGAACGTGACTCCACCACAATGGTGCGCGTGCCCGGATCACTTGGTGATCGTTGATATCACCGCGATGATATCTCGCGAAGAATTGATTACAATGAATTAAATGTGGAATCGTTATGGAGAGGACATAAGGAACGGCTATCGCCTTATGTTCTCGTTGCCGACAAAGATGGCGATGTCCGATCTGGCCGGATGGAGGAACAGATCGGGATTAATAAGTTTTTTTCCTCCCCATAAGGCTCCCACCGGAGCCGCTCGGGACTATAGCAAGTCTTGCTATAGTTCCGAAAGGATCAGGACTTTTGTCCTGATCCTATGCATTTAAATGAATGTTTTGATGAAAAGATAAAAAGTGAAAGCGACTTGGATGCCGATCGGAACGATCCGATCTATTTTCCTAAGGTACCCAAGCAGAGGCTCAGAATGCCGTCCGAGGAAGACGACTTGGAAGAAAAGTCGCAGGTCGGGGATGGGGTTATCAAGAAAGAAGACCTGACCAGGATGTATTACATCCACGAGTTAAAGAGATTTACTCTCGAAGACCAGGTCATGCGGATTATAGACCCCCAGACCCACGATCGCCTTCTCGGACCCACAACCGAGCCGATCCAGAGCGATCGGCTTTTGCTATTGGTGAAGAACCTGCTGGCGATGTTGGCTGAGGTCGGCATAAAAGTGCATAACCTCTCCAACGTGCAGAAACTGTTCGATCTGGACACTTGGAAGTTGGAGATGTCGATGTCGACCCTCCATGATCATTTGGTGCCGTTGGTGGGGGCGGTCCGCCGCCCAACTCCCACCGTGGCATTGAAGGTCGTTGAGACCACGGCAGTATACGATGATGTGTGCCCCGACGATAAGTCGTTCTATCAGTCTCCACCTGCCTCTAATAGCTCATCGGAGTTGGAGGTCGGTGTTGAGCGGATGACCATGGGGGCGGACCATACCCCCATGGGAGCATAAAAAGGACATGCGGCAGCAAGGGGCTGCATGCCAGTCAGGGCCCCAGGATCCCCCACAGGCTTCAGTACCTCCAAAGGAGGACACCAACACGTTGCCCATGGCCCAAGCCAAGTCCAAGCCATGTTTGAAGCGATGATGGAGCGTTTCTTGGGAGATCGATGCCGATCGCCTCCGCGCCCGCATGCCCAGGACCGATCTGCCCGGCAAAATGTCAATATTTGCCGGGATGTTGATATGGAGTCAGTGGCATCAACGGACAAGGCTATCCGAGGTGGCAAACCAGTTGGCAGAGGAAGACGCAAGCCGCAGCCAGCCCGACCGCTCCGATCAAGCAAGAATAGTGATTTCGACATGGAGTCGATCGGCGATCCGGATGACCACTATGGGTCAGACGGTGCAGGGGCGGGCAGAACGCGCAGGGCTAACCTAGCCTCTAAGACCGCATTTTATCGTGGATCTGCCGCGATCCCACGTATTCGTATGGCTGCGACCACGGATCTCAAGGACTTTACTGGCAAGGACGCCGACGAAGAGCAAGCCAGGTCGTGGTTTGGTCGGGTCAAGTCTGCTTTCTTACGGGATTAGACACCAAAAAAGGAACGGTGTCTGATCTTCAGGAATCTGCTAAAAGGACCGGCTGCGAACTGGATCCAACAGTTGGATCGGGATGTCCGATCTGATTGGGATCTGCTATGTTCAGAATTTGAGGGGTAGTACTGCAACTCCGGATTTTCTACCGCCCGCAAGTACCACCATATGCAGAAGCGGGGCGACGAGACGCCGATCGAGTATTTGCACCGCCTGAAGGTGGCCGCAATTCGCGCCGGAATAGTAATCAAAGAAAGCAACCTGCCGACCGGTGCCGCTATGGAGCACGTGGGTCCCTATATTAGTACCCTGGATGACCAAGAGCTGGCAGATCAGCTCACTTTGCTGCGCCTAAAGGATGTGACGGAAGTGGAGCAGACGTTGCGGACGCTGCAACACTCGCGCAGTATGAGGGCGAAGGTCGCCGTTGGATCGGGTCTCTACAGATCGAAGACACAGACCGACCCTGTGAAGAGGACCTTAACCAGATCGGGCCGTGCTGTAAAGGCGAATGTGACTGAAGACAGCACCGGGTCGGAAGAGGAAATTAGCGGCCTGTCCAGTCGGGAGTCGGATGAGGACCAGTATCGCCACGTTTTCATCACGGAACCTGCCCCAAGAACCAGATCGACGCCTAACCAGGAAGATCGGAAGGGCAGGAGTGGAAACAAGTCCGACATGGACCGACATCGCAAGAAGTGTTCTCACTGCGGGTCGAGCAAGCATGACAATGGGGACTGCTGTAAGAAGTTAACATGCAAGAAGTGCGAAAGACGAGGCCACCCCACCGATCACTGCCTTTTCGTGTGCAAGTCATGTGGAGAGATCCACGAGGCCGGCCAGTGCAAGATTGAAGAGTTTTTCCATCTGATGCGCAAGTGGTATGTGCCGGGTAAGAACGCGGGGATGCTTCCACCGGACGTGGAGAAGATGTTAAACTAGAACGCTCGCCAGGTTGGAATCTGGATCGATCCGAGCGATCTACGTTTGGCATCTATGTATATGTCGACAAGGAGAATAAAACCGACAATACATGTTCTGTTCTCAACTGCGTCGATCGGGATCATCCGGTATACAATCTCACGACCTATGAATATTCCCGATCGAAGGTGGTCATGCAGTTGGATCTGCTGCCTGGGGAGTCTCGCGGATACTGTAAGTATCATGCGCCCGACAAATGGTTTAAACAGGCGAAATCCTGTGGTAAGATTAATAATCAGAAGGCAACGATGTTGTTCGACTCTGGGGACTAAGTCTCGATGATCGACTCCGCCTTTGCTCGTAAGGTCGGATGTTGTATAGACGATACCCAGATACAAGAATGCATTGGAATTGTGTAAAATTCTTACATGACCGAAGGAAGGACGCGCGTGAAGATCACCCTATCGGGTTCGTTGGTCTACTTCTTCAGCGCTTGGGTTGGCAAGTTGTCTGGTCAGGATGCCCTGTTAGGCATGGATTTCATGGTGCCGGCGGGTATTTGCCTTGATCTGTCTCATGGAGTGCTTACACTCCCGGATGAGGTCCAGACCCAGTTAGCTGGTCGGCGGCCCCTATACGGATCGCACACCGATCTGGTCAGGTGGGACCAAGATGTCACCATTCCAGTCGGCCAATCCGCTGATACCCCGGTCGACAAAGGTTTTTGATCAAGGAAGTTATGGGTGACCAGGGGCGATCGGTGGGTTCCGACCTTTGTGAAGAGCGCCGGCCGATACGATTATGTTCGAGTCACTAATATCGGTGACAAGCCGATTACGCTCGACAATAAACTATTGTTGGCATGTGGCTGGCGGAAGGGAAGGTTCCAAGAAAGATGGGGTTCGTCTCGATCGTATCGAGACGGTATGTTGAGTGGCAGAACTTGTCATACCAAGCGACCACCGATCTGATCAGCGATGATGGACCGGTGGAAGAAGATACCTCACCTATGGTGAACGACCCAGCTATGTAGCCCCAAAGAAGATGTTAGTTCGAAGAAAGGCACCGCAGTCGCCGGACACGGTGGGCCATCAAGCAGATGAGCCAATGTTCGTCAACATGGTGGCGTCACAAGAACAGGCGACAGCGGAGCCGGAAATAGAAAAAGGGGAACATGGGATGGCTGGGGCGGACCACGATGGCTCGCCTAAGCAGATCGATGGCGTTGAAGAGCAGCCCGCCGATCGGGAACAGCAAAGTGCAACCGGTCAGGACGGTTTGGGTGGTGTTTCCCCAGAAGACGATCAAGTTTGTATACATGAGGGCGGGGATCAATACATTCAGGAGCTGGAGAGCCATATGGCAGTCCTCCCTGAAGTGTCTGCCAATCCACCAGAGGTCACCTTGGACGATCTGCAAGTGGGTGATCGGGATGTCAACAGTCCCGACCAGATCGATCAGATTAAGAAGATCATCTGGAAGAAGAAACATCTGCTGATCGGGAAAGGCAACGCCTTACCCCCTGCTGCTCGCGGAGCGATCTGTGACATCGACGTTGGTGACGCCAAGCCGATCGCCCAACGATGCCGACGTGTTGCGCCACAGTACCGTGAAAAACTGTCTGATATTTTTAAAGGACTGTTGGCCACCAAGATCATTAAGCCGTCGACTTCGCCGTGGGCCTCGCTGATCGTGATTGTGATCAAGAATAACGGCGTCGACATCAGGTTGTGTATCGACTATCGGTTGGTAAATCGGTTGGCCAAGCTTATGGTGTACCCGATGCCGCTGATCAGCGATCTGCTAGAAGATCTTGACAAGACCCTACGGTTTTTCTCACTGGATATGGCAAGTGGTTTTTTGGTAGTTTCGATGACCGATCAGGCTCGCGAGATTTCCGCATTTGTTACGCCGTTCGTTCTGTTCGAGTGGAACCGTATTCCGTTCGGTTTGAATAACGCGCCCCAGATCTACCAGAGGCTGATTGACAACGCATTGTATGGACATTTCAAGATCAGTACCGACCGGGACCCCACGGAAAACCATGATGTATTTACAGAGGGTGAACCTGATCGGGAAAGGAGACCGTCCGTTCTGGGGAGGCGATCGTACATCGACGACATTCTGATCGCTTCCTCGTCATGGAGCGATCTTTTCGAGAAGGGCGAACGGTTGTTGAAGACATGCGATCGCTGGAACCTGTCGATCAGTGCTATGAAGAGGTTTTGGGGCATGTCCAAGGTCGCCTATTTGGGTCATATGGTGTCAATCAGTGGGCTGGAGGCCAATCCTAAGGATATGGAGTCACTGAGCAACCTCCCGTTTCCCAGATCGCTGAAGGCAATGCAGTCCTTCCTAGGGAGCCTAAATTATTACAGCTGCTTCATTGAAGACTTCGCGATTTAGGCGGCCGTGATGTACGAGCTCCGGGAAGTCGACTACCATATGTTGCGAAGGAGATCGGGCAACTTTACGAGAGGGCTGCGACTCTGATCTGCCCGCAGATTGTCCGCAGGTGGAGGTAGAAGATCACATGAAGCGTGCACAGGTTGCTTTCGGTATGCTGAAGGCCAATATGGCGACGGCACCGATTCTCAGGCACTTCGATCCGGAAAAAATGCCGATCGTCATTGTGTATGCTAGTAAGTGGGCCATTTCTGCCACTCTAGTGCAAGACCATGATGGAGTGTACCACCCGGTCACTTTTACGAGCCAGACGTTGAAGCCGAACGAAGTTAACTAAAGTTTTCCCGATCGAGCATGTGTCCAAATTGAAGCTGGTCAGAGAATTCCCCGATCGGCCTAAAATGCCCTGTCTGGTGGACAAGCGGAGAGATTCGATTTTGATGAAGCTCTGCTGCCAGAAGACAGTGGGGAAAGACCATTGGAAGAGGACGAATTCGAGATGGAAAAGGTGCTGGATGTCCGATCGGTCAAGAAGACACGTTTTGGTCGCACCCACCGAGAATATGTGGTCCGCTGGAAGGATCATGACGAAGCAACTTGGATCGACAAACTCGATCTAAATTGTGGAGCACTGCTACGAGAGCTCGAGCGAGAACGAGTCAGTCGTAATCGCTTCGCAGTGATGCAGACTCATGAAGACGAAGATCAAGACACACAGTAGCACCGATCAGTATATCGATCGGTGTGAATATGTGTAAGGTCTGAATTATTGTGAGCTATTGTGATGAACTGTGATGAACTGGAGTAGTGGAATGACGAACGTGGTGATAATTTCGCGATGTAGATGGAAAATGTGTATGATAACGTGTTGGTGCAAGTTTGGCGAAAGTGATGAATTTGGTCAAGTGATTGGATGATCAGGAATTTAAAAAGAAAATGATGACATGTTTTATGGATTATCTGGCCAGCTATCTGACGCATCAAGAATCGCAATCACCCCACAGACGGCCGTTAGTCAGCGCCGGATGGTCTCCGATCTGGTTCTGGTGTTGATTGCGACAGGGCCCTTCCGATCGAGCTGGACCAAAGCGTCCTTCAGGTCTGCGACCGGCTCGTCACAATGAATACCGGGATACCCGACGCCGTCGTCAGAAAATACCCCGGCTTTCTCAACCCGACGCTTCGCTATATGTAGAACCACAGTATATAAAAAGATGTCGATGTCGCACTTGCGGGCCAGCATCCCTCCCAGAACGAACTGGCATAGGGTCTGCCAGGCCTCGCCTGCCCGACTCCGGCGCTTCTTCCGGTTTTTCTGGAACGAGATCAGGCCTGGCTCATGTTGCTCTCGACCATGAGGGAGCACTAGATAGTGTGTAGACTCCCACATCGCTTGTCTGTAGTCCTCATTGAAGGCCTTCACTCGACCTAAGAACGAGTCGATCGACGCGGTCGACGCAAACGTGGACCCCATCTTGGGGCGGACGAACACTTTCCATGGCTCATCTGCGTACAGACGGGCGATTTGTGGTGCTGTGACCAGGTCCGCCCGCCATGCAGAAGCGTCAAGAGCCTTTGGAGATGGAGGAAAAAGCCAGGAGTCCGGGCGCGATAGAGATCGGGCTAATATCTTCTTGGTCAGGGCCGATTGGTACAAGCTACCGATCTGCCACCACGATGACCATGGCGAGGTGGCATCTGAAGTCAGCGATGGGAGAGGCCGATCTCCGGTCAACAACCCTTTCAATCAGGAGTGACGGCGCAGCCCAGATGTGCCGGTCTGGAATGAAGGCACCGATCCGGTTGACTCGGTATTGGTTTCGTCCGTCGTATTGCTTTTTCCATGTCATTTTGTTCAGGAGGTTTGTAGCTCCAACTACCGGGGTCCCGTTTGGTAGTATGGAAACCAAACTGAACTTTGGTGGGTATCGAACCCGTGACCTATCCACCCTGGGAGCTGATCGTCTTATTAGCCCCCGATGCAGGCTTCGCAGGAACGGTACCTCGGCGTTGGTCGTACCGGGAATTGGATAACGCAGTGATAAAGAATTCAGAATCGCTCGATCCTCCCCCCCCGAGTCCTCTCCGGAGGAGACCTCTATACTCTTGGTGTGAGCGGCGCGGGGGCGCGAGGGCGCACGAGATTTGGGGATGGCGGACTTGTCACCTGCATCCGATCTGGGCTTGGGAGATGCGCCAGCGTCTTGAGTTTCTTCTGGGGCACCGCTCGCATTTGGAGTCGCGCGCTATGCCCCGCGCCCTTGAGCTCTTCGACGCGCCCTTGCGCTTCTTGGAGGTTTTCGGAATTTCGGGTTGCTTACTTGCGTCGGGTCAGATCCGGATGCAGATCGACCAGGACGACCGATGCAGACCGGTCAGCGCTAGAACTTGCAGCCGGACGCTGGTGCAACAAGTCAGTCAACTGTTGATAGCACCGGATTACGGCCGCCCAGCGACGATCTGATTCCTGGGTACAGGCGTCCGATCGGGTCTGGAAGGACTAGACCTTCCCGATCTGCTCCCGGACCATGACCTGTAACTCGCTGATCTGCCTCTCCAGGTCACCGTGTTGGGTGCTGATTAAGGTCCGATCGGACTGGTCCTCCAACCTCTGCCGGTTGACCACCGCGAGCTGTTCCAGGAGGTGCGATCGGTAGGCCTCCAAGCGAGACAGATCGTTCCGTGCGCTAATCAGCCCGTCCAAGATAGACCGGATCTGATCGCAATGATCATGCGACTGCCAATCAGCCGTGAATAGGGCGTCGAACGTTTTGGCGATGTCGGCGGGAAACCGTTCTACATGCAAAGGAGGATCAGACCAGACCCAAGATGAAAACAGACCGATCGGCCTACCTTGCGTTGCTTGTTGGACGATATGGGCCCGGAGACGTGCGTTTTCAGTGGTCACCTCCTGCAACTTCGTGGACATGGGTATCAACGTATCCACCTCCTTACGCAGTTGCAGGAGTGAAGAATCCCTGATGTCCAACTGGGACTGAAGCTCCCGGACCGTTTTCCGGAGCTGATCGGCCTCGATCTGATGCCTGTCCGGTATGTCGGACCCTGGAGTGCTGGGAAGGCTGTCAGATCGGGCCGATCCGGTCGGCGAACCGATATGGGGCGATGAGGAACGCAGGGCACCCGTAGAAAAGAATGTCAAGAGAGGTTACAAGACGATCGGTTGTACAAGGAAAGTACCTGGTGAAGGTGGACTCGGAGATCCGTCCATTGGTGAAGTCCGCTTCTGTGAAGATCTGGATATGATGAGATCGGGCCGCTACCGTTACACGGCTGCAACACGACTCAGGGGCGGCTGTGGCGAAGCGGACCCAATAATTTTGGTCGTTTCCGGTCAGTAGCACACCGATCGGCCTAGCGGCGATCGGATTGGTAGAAATACAGGAGGCTTTTAAGCCTATCATGTGCAAGAGGTGTCAAGAACACGGATTTTGGTAAGTCACATGAGATTGCGTGTACCTACATCTTTTCATGTGTGTACATATTGGGGACCATAGGGGATATTTTTGGTTGGTGTCGAATATTTTCTTAGCCTTTAACACTCAACGGGAAATCGTTTGGTCGCTTCGTACATCAGTCGCCTCTGCACGCCGCAGAGTGTTTGGAAGCAGAGGTTCGAGCGATCCCCTCCAGTTACCAGGCCGGGACGCGCTACAGGCGCACTTGGCCCGCCGGAAGTCCCTCGACGGGAGTACACATTGGTCGGCTTTCCAAGCGCAAGTTGCACACGTTTGGAACGTGTAATCAAATTTTGGATTATTTCGAGGAGATATCGTTCGTGGAGTTTATCACTTTCTCATTGAATCTATATATTGGAGTATTGGTCTTTTATTCTCGTATTGGTTGGGCTCTACGATCGATTGAGCGAAAAATCTACCCTTTGAGGTATATTTACTTGGAGTATAACTGGTCTGTCCGTACCCAGGGTAAATAGTTCCGCCCAGGGTACACTACCCAGCACGGTCTCCCACATTTAGACCACAAATCGATTTACAGCACCGATCCACCGAGTGTGTTACCAGCCCATTCCATCGGGTACACAAGGTGAGATGACAAACGAATCGGACCAGGCGTCCTATGCTGATGATCGGTCGTCTGCTAGCAGCGGACGATCAGATCGGATCGTAAGCGAAGGTTCGCGGGGTACCCCCCCCCGTAAGTTGGGCGGCCGGGCACGATGGTGGTAAGGTTCTCGACACTACGGTGTTCGATTTTGACCTTGACTCCACCACAGTTTTGTAATGTCTACTATGGAAACCACTGTAGATGTATATGCAAATGCATGTGGTAATGATAAATGGAAACGGAACATTTGGGTAGTTGACAGTGGTGCAAGTAGACACTTGGTGCCGAACGCAAACCTACTCGAAGATGCAAAGAAGTAGTCGTAATGTCACATTTGTATTGCCGAATGGTGGTACCTTGAAGGCTACCAAGGTCAGTAGGCTTACGTTGCGCACGTGCGAAGGAAGTGAAACGGTCGTTGTCTTGACCGAAGTATACTTCGCACCGCAACTATCCAGAAGTCTAATTTCGCTTGGTCGGATGCGCGAAAGGGATGCGTCATTGTCGACGACGGTCACAAGTTGCGAGTCATGCTAAAGAACGAGAAGTTGTTCGATGTGGTGCCCCATGGATCTGTGTTCATCGCAAGGTGGAAGGCCGAAAATTTAAATGATTTTTCGAAGGATTTCGAGGACATGGTTGTGATCAATGTGCTGGAAGATGTCGGTCCGGATGTGCACACTGGAAATCTCCACCATTTCCACGTGCGCTTGGGTCACCTGGCCTACGATACTATCGAAAGGCTGACCAGAGAACCCAGATCAGGAATTGCGCTTACCGACACGAACAAGCCGAATTGCCTGACCTGTGCCGAGGGCAAGGCCACTAGAAAAGCGCAGACGAAGGTGGATACCGGTGGAAATGCGCCGATAGATCGCACAGGAGGAGTGATATGCAGTGACCTAAAGGGTACTATCACTTCTCGCGATAGACGTGGCAACCGATACCTGGTCGTTTTTGTTGACCATTTTTCGAGTTATGTACGTGTTTTTGCGGCGCGCACAAAGGACAAGTCTGCACGGATGTTTGGACATTTCATTGCATGGTTTGAGAACGAGTTCTCGTGCAGGGTGCATGTGCTGCGCACCGACGGTGGCGGAGAATACCAGAAAGTTGATCTTTTCTGTAAACAGACTGGTATTCGTCGTCAGGGCACGGAAGACGGGACTCCTGCGTCAAACGGCAAGGCCTAGCGCATGAACCGGGCCATTTTCACGGTACATGGTCCGGTGAATGATATTAGGGTCTGGTGTACCCCTGACTTTTTTGTGGTGAAGTGGAAATAAATTTTATGTTTATCGCATATAAGAGATGGTCGGCGGTAGTTATAAATTCACTGTATAATTTTTACTATGCCAACACCCTACATGCTAGCACGATGTTGTCTTTTATGCTGGTGACCTCTTCAAACACTGAACATTAGCAACAAAGATTGTTGGGTCTTCATTATACGAACAATGTGAGCATTCAGTGTGGAATGGTGCTGATAGCGCGATGCTTCCGGTTATTGTTCACCGCTGTTATCAAATGGTGCGTCTTGCTCCTACATCATGTTTTAACATAGTCGTTTGGGTTATAGCCTCATGGCAGTTAAACCATCGAAAAATCATGCACCCTCAGCTCCATGAACGGTCCGACATAATGTTCCGCGGCTAGAAACACTAGGGCGCATGAGATAGCACGTTAACCAGACCATGAAGACCAATCATCAGCACCACAAACAAAAGACAGCCAAGACCCAGGCACAACCTACCAGCATAACGGCGGATTCGTTCATGGCAGCAAAGCCAACAAAAAGTCGTGTTCCCTTGTTCTAATGCTCAACAACAAAGGGGCGCTAGGGCACATGATATAACAAGGCAAGTAAACTGTGAAGACGAACTGTCAGCAGTGCATAAGGGAGGCAAGACATAGGAGCACCTTACTAGTACAACGGTGGGTCCGTTCATGGCGGTGAAGCCAACGAAAAGTTATGCGCCCTCGGCTGCTCCAGTTGATCAGCTTGGGTATTCTCGATTGTTTTCAAGTGGTCAAGAAATTTATTGTGGAAAAGATATTTTCAGCCAATCAGAGGAACTCGCGACGGCCAACTCGCGACGGCCAACTCGCTCACGGCTAATTTGTTTGTGATTGGTATGAATGTGGAAAAATAAGTGGAATTTTTGACCAATCAGGAGAGACCTGCGACGGCCAACTCGCGACGGCCGACTCGCGACGGCCAACTCGTGACGGCCAACTCGCGACGGCCAACTCGCGACGGCCAACTCGAGTTGAGTGAAATTGGTGTATGAAGTTGTATTGATTTAAGTGAGACTTTTCGATCAATCTAAAGGGGCCGCGACGGCCAACTCGCGACGGCCAACTCGAGTTGAGTGA